>SJYQ01104737.1:1357280-1394343 GCA_006410935.1 Redunca redunca
TTCTGAATATACTATCTAGGTTGGTCCTAACTTTTCTTCCAAGGAGTAAGCGTCTTTTAATTTCATGGCTGCAGTCACCATCTGCAGTGATTTTGGAGCCCCCAAAAATAAAGTCTGACACTGTTTCTACCGTTTCCCCATCTATTTCCCATGAAGTGATGGGACCGGATGCCATGATCTTTGTTTTCTGAATGTTGAGCTTTAAGCCAACTTTTTCACTCTCCTCTTTCACCTTCATCAAGAGGCTTTTTAGTACTTGGGTGCAATCTCAAAAATGACAGAATGACCTCTGTTCGTTTCAAGGCAAACCATTCAATATCACAGTAATCCAAGTCTCGGCCCTGACCAGTAATACTGAAGAAGCTGAAGTTGAACGGTTCTGTGAAGACCTACAAGACCTTCTAGAGCTAACACCCCAAAAGATATCCTTTTCATTATAGGGGACTAGAATGCAAAAGTAGGAAGTCAAAAGATACTGAAGTAACAGGCAAATTTGGCCTTGGAGTACAAAATGAAGCTGGTCAAAGGCTTTTGCCAAGAGAATGCACTGGTCATAGCAAACGCCCTCTTCCAACAACACAAGAGAAGACTCTACACATGGACATCACCAGATGGTCAACACCGAAATCAGATTGATTAAATTATTTGCAGCCAAAGGTGGAGAAGCTCTATACAGTCATCAAAAGCAAGACCAGGAGCTGACTGTGGCTTAGTCATGAGCTCCTTATTGCCAAATTCAGACGTAAATTGAAGAAAGTTGGGAAAACCACTAGACCATTCAGGTATGACCTAGATCAAATTCCTTATGATTATACAGTGAAAATGACAAATAGATTCAAGGGATTAGATCTTATAGACAGAGTACCTGAAGAACTATGGACAGATGTTCGTGACCTTATATAGGAGACAGGAATCAAGACCATCCCCAAGAAAATGAAATGCAAAAAAGCAAAATGGCTGTCTGAGGAGGCCTTACAAATAGCTGAGAAAAGAAGAAAAGCAAAAGGCAAGGGAGAAAAGGAAAAATATACCCATTTGAATGCAGAGTTCCAAAGAATGGCAAGGAGAGCTAAGAAAGCATTTTTCAGTGATCAGTGAAAAGAAATAGAGAATAATAACAGAATGGGAAAGACTAGAGATCTCTTCAAGAAAATTAGAGATACCAAGGGAATATTTCATGCAAAAATGGGCACAAAAAGGACAGAAATGGTATGTACCTAACAGAAGCAGAAGGTATTAAGAAGAGGTGGCAAGAAAACACAGAAGAACAATACAAAAAAGATCTTCATGACCCAGGTAACCAGGATGGTGTGATCACTCATCTAGAGCCAGACATCCTGGAATGTGAAGTCAAGTGGACCTTAGGAAGCATCACTACGAATAAAGCTAGTGGAGGTGATGGAATTCCAGCTGAGCTATTTCAAATCCTAAAAGATGATGCTATGAAAATGCTGCACTCAATATGCCAGCAAATTTGGAAAGCTCAGCAGTAGCCACAGGACTGGAAAANGCTATGAAAGTGCTGCACTCAATATGCCAGCAAATTTGGAAAGCTCAGCAGTAGCCACAGGACTGGAAAAGGTCAGTTTTCATTCCAGTCCCAAAGAAAGGCAATGCAAAAGAATGATTAAACTACTGCACAATTGCACTCATCTCACTAGCAAAGTAATGCTTAAAATCCTCTTAGCCAGGCCTCAATAGTACATGAACTGTGAACTTCCAGATGTTCAAGCTGTATTTAGAAAAGGCAGAGGAACCAGAGATCAAATTGCCAACATTCGTTGGACCATCAAAAAAAGCAAGAGAGTTCCAGAAAAACATCTGCTTCTGCTTTATTGACTACACAAAAGCCTTTGACTGTGTGGATCACAACAAACTATAGCAAATTCTTCAAGAGATGAAAATACCAGATGACCTGACCTCTCTCCCGAGAAATCTGTATGCAGGTCAAGAAGCAGCACTTAAAATTGGATGTGGAACAACAGACTGGTTCCAAATCAGGAAAGGAATATGCCAAAGCTGTATATTGTCACCCTGCTTATTTAACTTATATGCAGAGTGAATCATGAGAAATGCTGGGCTGGATGAATCACAAGCTGGAATCAAGATTGCCCAAATAAATATCAATTACCTCTGATATGCAGATAACACCACCCTTCTGGCAGAAAGCAAAGAACTAAAGAGCCTCTTGATCAAAGTGAAAGAGGAGAATGAAAAAGTTGGCTTAACTCTCAACATTCGAGAAACTAAAATCATGGCATCTGGTCCCATCACTTAATGGCAAATCGATAGGAAACAATGGAAACAGTGACAGACTTTATTTTTGGGGGTTCCAAAATCACTGCTGATGGTGACTGCAGCCATGACATTAAAGGATGCCTGCTCCTTGGAAGAAAAGCTATGACCAACCTAGACAGCATATTAAAAAGCGGAGACATTATTTTGCCAACAAAGGTCCATCTAGTCAAAGCTATGGATTTTTCCAGTAGTCATGTATGGATGTGAGAGTTGGACCATAAAGAAAGCTGAGTTCCAAAGAACTGATGCTTTTGAACTGTTATGTTGGAGAAGACTCTCAAGCGTCCCTCGGACTCCAAGGAGATCCAACCAGTCTATCCTAAAGGAAATCAGTCATGAATATTCATGGAAGGACTGATGTTGAAGCTGAAACTGCAATACTTTGGCCACCTGATGCAAAGAACTGACTCATTGGGAAAGACCATGATGCTGGGAAAGATTGAAGGCGGGAGGAGAAGGGATCAACAGAGGATGAGATGGTTGAATGGCATCACCTACTTAATGGGCAGGAGTTTGAGTAAGCTCAGGGAGTTGGCGATGGATAGGGAGACCTGGCGTGCTGCAGTCCATGGGGTCACAAAAAAATCAGACACGACTGAGCGAATGAACTGAACTAAACTGAAAATTTGGACTTGAAAGAACTTTTACGATATAATTCATCCAATTTCTATTTAGAACAGGGAAATGGTGTCCCAAAGTTATTCGTTCAGTTGATTTCAGGATTAAAAGTGAGTGTTCCTGACTGTGTACACTGTATTAAATTGTTTTATCTCACAGCTGATATTGGCCAACTGATGGTAGCCACCTTGCAAAAAGTTGGGCACATTCGTTTTAAGGGATTTAATTCATTTCGAAGCTGGTAGATGAAAGATGGATGAGAAATTGAAAAGTACACTGCCTCTCAAGTAAAGTTTTATGAAGCAGAAGACTGAGTATAAGTACCCTATTACAATGACAGGCAGAAGTTAAAAGGATAGCTAAGCAGTGTGAACTTTAATTAGGGAGCCTTAAGGTAAGGATTCAGAGAAAGAACACATTAGCATCACTTCTTAATCTAACGCTTCAGTGCTCTGATTTACTAAAAACTGCCTGGTTTTTCATAAATTATTTTATCATCAGGAATAATTTTTTTAAAAATTTAATTGACCTTCCATGTGAAAGCTAATCAGGGTTTGTTTGTTTAGTTTTTTTTTTTTCTTTTTTTAAGTAGCATTTGCGAATTGACTGGATCAGGTCAAATGCAAATTGACGGGATCAGAGCTAATGGTTCCTTTCCTGAATAAGAAAAAAAGAAATGTGTGACTGAAAGAATGTTCAAGATATTACTTAAAACTCGTTTAGTCTCTCATTTTAAAAGAGCACTGAGAATTACCGCAAGCAACTAAAAAACCGTGTTACCTTTTGATATGCAAAATACTTTAGCAAACTTATTTCACCCAATTATCTTTTCCATTTGCTGTATAGTTGTGAGCACATTGAATCAATGCACCTTTTAATAATGTGAAACATATTTTATGAAATGTAGAAACGGGAAAGCGTTCCTCAGACGTTTCCACGACACAAAAGGAGCCGAGGTGAAGGGGGGGGCTGCCTGAATGAAACGCGCTCTCACTGTAACAGTTCTGCCCGTGGCCTCAGAGTCTAACTGCGGCTCACAGAATAATAGAAGATCAATTAGTATTCTCACTTGACATTCTGCTAGGGAAAAGCAGTGACCAGAAGGGGTGTCCCAGTGGAAGGAAAGTGGGGTTTAGGGAGGTAAGATTTAGGTCCGTCTAGTCAAAGCTATGGTTTTTCCAGTAGTCATGTATGGATGTGAGGGTTGCACTAGAAAGAAAGCTGAGGGCCGAAGAATCGATGCTTTTGAACTGTGGTGTTGGAGAAGACTCATGAGAGTCCCTTGGACTGCAAGGAGATCCAACCAGTCCATCCTAAAGGAAATCAATCCTGAATATTCATTGGAAGGACTGATGCTAAAGCTAAAGCTCCAATACTCTGGCCACCTGATGCAAAGAGCTGACTCATTTGAAAAGACCCTGATGCTGGGAAAGATTGAAGGCAGGAGGAGAAGGGGATGGCAGAGGAAAGGTGGTTAGATAACACCACCAACTCAATGGACATGAGTTGAACAACCTCCAGGAGACAGTGAAGGACAGAGAAGCCTGGCGTGCTGCAGTCCACGGGGTCTCAAAGAGTTGGACACGACTGAGCGACTGAACAACAGCAACAACAGCAAGTGTCCGTTCCACGGAGAGGGCTCTGGACTTGGCCTTTGATCAGCTAAACTGCACTGAATGAGTGCAGAGTAAAGCATGTCTGTTGATTTATTTATCAAGTGACCAGAATATGAATCTTGGCTGTCTCTTTAAATTAAACGTCTTGCTTTGGAAAGATAACGAATGTCTGTTTGAAGCGTAGCAGGCCTTCACGATGGTTTATTAAAAAGCAAGCAGAGATGGAAGATGAATCATGTGGGTAAGAAGGTATCCATGCCGCTGGAGAGATGCGCCCTCCCATTCGTGCGGCAGCACACGCCTTTTAAATTGTGTGAGAGAATAGTATTACCTTCGTAATATTTATGGATTCCATATATACATTACTTTGAAATGAAAACAGAATCACTGTCCTTTTTTTTTTCCTACTTTCAAGGCAGCAAAAAAAGCCTTTAACACTGCCTCCCTATTGTTTAAATGAGCTGGATTTCAGAACTGCTCCAAAACGATAACTGGCCTGGAGTTTAAGGCAAAATAAGCAAACCTATGGAAGGCATTCACATTAACTGCATGCAAATTTGTACTTTCTCTCTGGAAAGGGGATGCTTGAACTAAGCTGAGAATTAATAATAATCAGAAGGGGGATAAAAACACAGAGTCCATAGTTACCCTGCCTTCTTCATGGTGCTGTTTCATTTGATCCTTTGTTCCAGGTTGCTTTCTGAGTGGCATTTTTCTTTAAGCCTTATGTGTAGGCTTTAAAATATAAGTTTTATAGGAAATTTCTCTCCTCTCCATAGAGGAAAGAATGTGCTCCCCTTGCTGATATTCAAGTGTCTTTCATGTGGAGAAAATAGAGGTTCAGAAGGGACCCCTTCATTAAGGTTTCACTGGCACTTGTGAAAGACAGCCTCCCCCTCACTCACTGAAAAGAATGACTTCTGTGAAATTATGAACTCCATGAGGGACTTTTCTAACAAAAATAATAGGGAGAATAAAGCCTCCAGAAATCTGTTCATTTTAATAATCAGTTCAGTTCAGTCGCTCAGTTGTATCCGACTCTTTGCGACAAGGGTCTGGTAAATTAGTATGATGGAATCAAACTGGAGCAGGGCTTAATCTCACAAGGTAGTCATTTCTTTTCATAAGTTTTTTGAAAATCACTCTCTAATTCCCATATCCCAGGGAAATGATAATGTATTTTCTAGGTAATTAAGACTTTCCCAAGTTCACTAGTACATAGAGCTGGGACTAAATAAGTTGGATTCTAACTATTTCAACAGGGGACAAAAATCACCTTGCTATATTTTGATTCCATTTTCAATGTGTTGTCATTCCATCTTGAAATTGACTCAGCTTCTGGAATTGTTCCTTGTAGGATGTTGTAGGGGGCTTCACTGATAGCACAGTTGGTAAAGAATCTGCCTGCAATGCAGGAGACCCTGGTTTGAATCCTGGGTCAGGAAGATCTGCAGGAGAAGGGGTCGGCTACCCACTCCAGTATTCTTGGGCTTCCCGGGTAGCTCAGCTGGTAAAGAATCTGTCCAAATGTGGAAGACCTGGGTTCGATCCCTGGGCTGGGAAGATCCCATGGAGAAGGGGTAGACTACCCACTCCAGTGTTCTGGCCTGGAGAATTCCATGGACTGTATAGTCCGTGGGGTTGCAAAGAATCGGACACGACTGAGCGACCTTCACTTTCAGGATGTGGTAGAGGAGAATGAGAAACCATATGGTGCTCTGAAGCTGATTCAGCTTTGGGAATCATTCTTGCACTCTGTGGCAGAGAAGAATGAGAAGTAAAACGTGCCTTTGTTTATTGAACCACCTTCTTATTGTAGATCTTCTTGATTGTTTTCCAGTTATAAATACTAATTCAAGGAGCACCTTTGCATATAACTTTTTTGCAGTGTCTGTGACTGAGATTTATAAAAGTGGGAGCTCATGATTTAAAAAAAAAAGATTTTGACATCCCTGTCACCTCATCAGTAATTAAGAAAACTATTAAACATCCGTTGTTATTTTTTTCCAATTTTATGTAGTGGGTAAGACTAACAGGTTAGAAAAACTGTATATTCTACAACGTCAATCTTTTAAAAATAAGTGTTATTGAATTAAACAAATACTCTGGATGTTGAGTGTACAACTGTAAAATTTTTCTGCTTTGAATATGAAATCCCGCATGTATCAATTCATGCACTAAATTGACTAAGCTGTATCTACATTGCCAAAACAGCCTGTCATAGAAAATAATGACTCAAAACAAGTTATTTGGTGTCACGTAGGAATGAATTTCCTGTTTTCAGCAGATTTAATCTGTGTCGCGTAGTTCAGACTGATCTCAGGTGGCCTCGGCCTGCAGCGTCTTGGAGCGGGGCTTGGGTCCCCAGCCAGAGACTGACGCTGGGTTGCTTTGGAGAAAGCACCAGATCCTGGCCACCAGACCAGAGGTCAGTGGCAAGGGCCCTGGCCCTTCGGCTTTGCAGAAAGAATTCTCAGAGACGGAAAGCAGTGGAACAGGTGAAGTGTTTATTAAGAGGAAAAAGAGTACAGTACGTGTGGACAGACACGTGGGCAGCTCAAGGAGAGAGTCACTGAGTCCTGCCCTCGCAGTGGTTTGAATTATTTTCATGGGTCATTTCTTCCAGGCTTACTTTGGCCAGTCATTCTGATTTTCCTGGTTCACTGTCCATATTTGGCATATCTCAGGATCCTCCCATGTGTGCCCATGTGTCTCTTAGCCAAAATAGATTTTACCGAAAAGGCGTCTGGGTAGAACATCCTTGACATAGCTCCCCTTTGGTCTCTAAGGAGCTTTCTCCGCACCTGTGTGGTCAGGGAGGTCTCCCCACTTCAAGAAAAAGAAATACGTGGTCTCAGCAGGGCCCAGCCTCCTCCTTTAATGGTTCTCCTATTCCTGTCTTGGAGTTTTGATTCACAGGGAATGAATCTGCAATTACTTTACCCTGGAGGGGAAGGGGCCGGCTTCTCTGGTGGCTCAGATGGTAAAGAATCTGCCTGTAATGCAGGAGAAAGACCTGTGTTCAATCCCTGGGTCCGGAAGATCCCCCGGGGAAGGGAATGGCTACCCACTCCAGTATCCTTGCCTGGAGACCCCATGGACAGAGGAGCCTGGCGGGCTACAGTCTGTGGGTTGCAAAAGGTCTGCCTCATGACTAGAAAGAACATTATTCCAGAAGTATTATTACTCTCCCTGGAACACTGTACCATTCAGCTGGACTGGAACACTGATGGAAAGCTTTATGATAAAGGTAATGATGAAGAAGAACACTGGGATTAAATGGGTTGAAAAAGACCTGGTTATTTTTTTTCAGCATGTCATTAATACACTTTGATTTTCCAAATAAATTTTGTATAGATGGCTATTGTCATACATAAAATGCAGCAGTAAGATATATAAAAACGAGAGATGGAAATTATGGCATTTCACAATATCCAAAAGGTACTTTTAAGCATGTTCTGATATTCAACAACTTAAACAATTTTTGCATTAAAATTACTTAATTACCTAAGAGGTAGCTAATGGTTTGGAGTAGGTAGTTCATATCTGTGTGCTGTTTACTGCTAAATGCCAGGAAGTTGATATAGTTCCTGAATTGCTAGGATGCTCCCCTTTTAGCCTTTTTTTCTTTTAATCAAAAACATTGCTCCATGTTTTTTTTTTTTCAAGTTACATTATCCAAGGATAGAGATGAATCTAATGCTAAATCTGCAAAAAGCTGCAAGGAAAGATAGGTTAGGATGTGGACGTTTAATCTTTAAAGGCACAAAAATGATAAAATCTACAGGGGAGCTCAGTGCCTGCACTGTGGCTGTTGATAGTTCCTCAGCATTGATGGCTGAGGCCCTGAAAAGCAAAAGGAAGCCTTTGCGTGTGGGAAAAAACCAGGAGTTCTGTGGGGAAAAAAATCTGTTTTAAAAAGTTGTAAATGTCTATGGTTTAGCATTTGAATGTGTTATTTTTAACTTTGGCCTGAAGCTATAACCTAACATTTACTCAGAAAATTTGGAACCAGAACATCTTTCCCCATCTTGCCTTCCTTTCCTTCTCCTTTATTGAAGAGATGAGGGGAATGTAGGTGATGCTCAAATAAGAACTGGGAGAGGAGGGTTGGGAGTGAAAGGTCAAAAGCTACGGATATGGAGGAACTTAACAATTTAACTTTGTCTGTTCTACAATTCATTATTCAAAGGTTTTACAGCCAAAATTAGAAAGAACCCAAGCACATATACATAAATATGCCCACACATTCATATATTTACAGCTGTAAAAAAAAAGGACACAAAATTGATTAGATTGTATTAATTATAAAATATCTCAGTTCAGTTCAGTCGCTCAGTTGTGTCCGACTCTTTGCGACCCCGTGGACTGCAGCACGCCAGGCCTCCCCGTCCATCGCCAACACCTGGAGTTCACTCAGACTCATGTCCATTGAGTCGGTGATGCCATCCAACAATCTCATCCTCCGTTGTCCCCTTCTCCTCCTGCCTTCAGTCTTTCCCAGCATCAGGGTCTTTTCAAATGAGTCAGCTCTTCCCATCAAGTGGCCAAAGTTTTGGAGCTTCAGCATCAGTCCTTCCAATGAACACCCAAGACTGATCTCCTTTAGGATGGACTGGTTGGATCTCCTTGCAGTCCAAGGGACTCTCAAGAGTCTTCTCCAACACCACAGTTCAAAAGCATCAATTTTTCAGCACTCAGCTTTCTTCACAGTCCAACTCTCACATCCATACATGAGCTACTGGAAAGACCATAGCCTTGACTAGATGGACCTTTGTTGATAAATTAATGTCTCTGCTTTTTAATATGCTGTCTAGGCTGATCATAACTTTTCTTCCAAAGAGTAAGCGTGTTTTAATTTCCTGGCTGCAATCACCACCTGCAGTGATTTGGGAGCCCAAAAAATAAAGTCTGTTTTCACTGTTTCCCCGTCTATTTGCCATCGAGTGATGGGACCAGGTGCCATGATCTTAGTTTTCTGAATATTGAGCTTTAAGCCAACTTTTTCATTCTCCTTTCACTTTAATCAAGAGGCTCTTTAGTTCTTCTTCACTTCCTGCCATAAGGGTGGTGTCATCTGCATATCTGAGGTTATTGATATTAGATATTTCAGATATATAATAACTGAAATATCTGAGGTTATTAATAACCCCAGATAATAAAATATCTCAGGATGGGTTAAATTTAAAACAGGGAAGAGTTATGTCTGTTATGCTACCTTTTTTTTGTAAGAAAGAGGGAGACGTATGTGTATGTGTGTGTGTGAGTGTGTGTATATGTTCTGTGTGTTTGTATAAGTGTGTGTGTATATGTATATCTGAGTGTCGAAAACAGGGGTATACACAATGAGGTGAGGATGGGTTGGTGAGTGTGAAAATCGAGGACAACAGAAATTAGAGTCAGAGCCAGACTTTTTAACCTATAATTTATTAAATCATTTTGATTTCTAAATCATAGGGATGAATTACTCTTCAAAATAGTGAAATTCACCTTTAAAAAGAGAAGCTTTGCAAAAGTATCACACAGGATGACACCCTGTGGTTTTTCCCAGAACTGCAAATTGAAAAGGCTGTGATTTTTAAACAGTTTTTACCAAGAAACTCTAATATACTGTGGAAGGCAGGAGTTCTGATAAATAATTTGGAGTTTAAACACTCCAATAACTGTCGCCTGTGTTTTCCCCATCCTTCCTCCTCACTGGTCCAACAAAATACATACTTACATGTGTATAAACCATATGTTGGCTTAGTAGTAGTGCATTACACAGTAAATCAGAAGAAATTTGCATATCTACCTCCCTAGGTGCCTTTAGGTAATTCACTAACATTTCTGAGCCTCCATTTCTTTGTTTGTAAAGTAAGAATGATTATTCCTCCATCACTGAATTATTCTCCATCAAGACTTAATGCTATAATATTCAGAAACCTTTTGCAAATTTTTAAAGTCCTCTGCAAATGAAAATGGATGTTATGGTTGTTTTGTTACATGACTAGATAGCAGTTATGCCTCAGTCGGTCAAGTTTATATGTTAATAAACACTTCCCTCTATACATGTTCATCCATTGTCATAGTTTAAAATGCTTGTGCCTGTCATTCCCACTCCATCTAGAAAATACCTCCTCGTTCTTTGGACCAAACTGATTTGGTCCTCTTTCACTCTCCTCTCCACTCTCCTCTTTCACTTTCATCAAGAGGCTGTTTAGTTCCTCTTCACTTTCTGCCATAAGGGTGGTGTCATCTGCATATCTGAGGTTATTGATATTTCTCCCGGCAATCTTGATTCCAGCTTGTGCTTCCTCCAGCCCAGCGTTTCTCATGATGTACTCCTCGGCATAGAAGTTAAATAAGCAGGGTGACAATAGACAGCCTTGACGTCCTCCTTTTCCTATTTGGAACAGTCTGTTGTTCCGTGTCCAGTTCTAACTTTTGCTTCCTGACCTGTATAGTATCTAGCCCCTCAAAATTGTTTCTGATTCATGTTGTCTTCTGAATGTGGCCATTTTGCTTGCTCAGTTGATGAATAGATATCTATGATCGCTTCCGATGTCTGGGGAAGCTCAGGAACGTTGGGGTGCACGGGCAGCCCGGGGCACCTCCCTCTCCTCACTCCCCAGCCCGCGTGCCCGACCTCTGTGTTTCCACCCAGGTTTGTGCAGTTGAGCTGGATGCTCCAAACAGCAAAGAAACGGTGGTTCGGGTAGTACCTTTATTTGACTTAAGACTTGAGGATATTTTTGCATCTAATTCTTCAGCATTCAAATGCTCCCAAGAGTAGCTTTAGAGATACGGCTCAAGAGGGGTTATTTTCTAATTTCTTTATCCTGTTTCCTTTCAGAAATATTTCCTTTCTCAGTGATGTAGACCTTCAACGTAAACAATGTGACCTTGCTTGAATAGCAATGTTTTTCTGAAAAAAAGAGGCACATAAAGAAAAAATCCTCTATGGTTTTCTTTTTTTCCTTTGAAGACAAATTCAGTAAAAGAAAAGTCATAGTAGGAGATGTTAAAACAGTAGATTTATAAACCCTCTAACTTAATTGTATTAGTCGGACTTGAAAGACTAAGTATAGATGATAGAGTTGACTGTGTGTGTGTGTGTGTTATGATGCATGCTTTCCTGTGGGACCTACAGGCCCAGGGACTCAAGCCCTTGTGATCCATTGTGGAGCCGAACCCACTGCATTCTTCAGAGCCAGTCCTTGGCAACGGTAGAACCTATTACAAAAGTTCACTTTCTTTTTTCATGTGAAAATGATAATTTATATTTTTGATTTTTCCCAGATTTATTGAGATATAAGTGAACAGGTAACTTACAAGTTGTCAATTTAATACACACAAATATTACAAAGCAATTACCACCACAGTCTTAACACCTTAACCAAGTCACGTGATTGCCATTTCATTTTTCATGGTGAGGATATGTAAGATCTATTCCCCAGCCACTCCCAAGTATGTAATACGGTACTGATAACTATAATCTCTGTGCTGGACACTTAATCCTCAGAACTGACTGCTCACGTAACTGGGGGTTTGTACCTTTTGACCAACACCTCTCCTTTTTTGCTGCCCTTGCCACCACCATTCTAGTCCCTTTCTCCGTGTTCAGCGTCTTTAGATTCCACAGATAAGTGATGTTATTCAGCGTTTGTTTTTTGATATACGGGCGTACTGTAGATTTCACTCACAAATCAGATTCATCCCATGATCTACAGTTTTGCTTGGTGCTGTGAACCTGTCTCCTAGATATATGTGGTCTCATATCAATGTATTTTTTTTTCTTCACTTTGACAGAAAACTACCATAGGTGGTCTCAGTCATTCGCAATTCCATCACTGGGACCAGTTTCTGTAATAGCTTCTGAAAAGCAGTCCCTGCAGGGTGGACCGTCTAAAGGGTACAAAAACACAAACGTAAAAAATAAAAATACCCGAGCTATACCTGAAGTGGGATAGTTTTTGCTGGTGAATAGTGATTTGTTCATTGAGTAATCATTGACATTCCACCTGGGCCGATGAATTTGTAAATCCTCAGGCTGATAGCAACCCCAGCGTTTTGTATAGAATATTTTTCTTTTTTTTTTACCTCTAAGGTAAGCAGGAGAGTTAATCGGAGACAGAGGATGGGTGGAAGAATCATTTTTGGAAAGAAAACTCTCTCATGAGCATATTTCAGATATCATTCCAGAGCATATTTCAGACATCTCCTATGGAAGGGATGGTCTTCTTTGCACTTACATGGGCCGAAACTGATTCCCGGAGCCGAGAGGGACAGGGAGGCTCAGGAAATTCAATCATTTGTGATAGTACTCGGACCAGAACCCAAGTGATTGGACTTCAGCTTGATTCTGCCTCATCTGGGCCTTCATCATAGTGGAGCAGCACGGCTCAGTTTCTCTCAAGGGTTTTGAGGGTTCAGTGTTAGAGCAGGGGTGGCAGGTCAGATAGGCAGGCATTGCTTTGAGGCAGGCCTGGGTGAAATGTATATGGTCCCGGAGAAACGGAAATATCTAGAGGCAGAAACCAGTATCCTAGCAACTATACGTGAGGAGCAAAGAGTCCAGCCACTTTCAGGCGAGAGCCGGTTAGCAGGAGCGGGAGCGTCAGGCGTGCACAGCACAAGTTTTGCTAAGACTGTACTCTCGGTGACTCAACAGCTCTCTCTGTAATTTCCCATCAGAGTAATTTAGTTGAAAAGTTCACCAAACAAGATTGTTCCTTACAGTTCGCAGCTTCTTCATAGAGATTAGAACGATTAATACGGTTACTAATGAAAGAGGAGTCCCTTCATGTTTTTGCCGTTCTTTTAACCTTAAGGATCCTTAATGATATCGGAAAGTATTTATCAAACCAAAAATATAATAAGAAAATATTATTAATTGACCTGGGAATGTACAAACTACCTCCTAGTGGGCTGCCGTGTTAACCCTGTAATTTGGGATGGGAGAATCGGGTGAAATTGCAGGGGAAGCTAAGGCCTTCAGATGTAATCACCTTCTGGAAAATCAGCGGGAACACCCTTTCTGTGATGGGATGGGTCAGCAGCAAAACTTTCAGGATCAGGCAGGGGTCTGATCCTAATCACGAGTGACATTCCCTGGGGTTCTAGTCAACTGTGCCCTGTATGTGAGCCCTCAGTAAGCTTGGTGTGTTGGAAGCTATGACAAGGTGAATGGCATGCTTTTCTCCTGTCCCTGTGAAAGTCACTGAGTCATGTCCGACTCTTTGCGACCCTGTGGACTAACAGTCCATGGGATTCTCCAGGCCAGAATACCAGAGTGGATAGCCATGCCCTCCTGCAGGGGATCTTCCCAACCCAGGGATTGAACCCAGATCTCCCACATTGCGGGCGGATTCTTTACCAGCTGAGCCACAAGGGAAGCCTAAGAATAGTGGAGTGGGGAGCCTTTCCCTTCTCCAGCAGGTCTTCCTGACTCAGGGGTCAATCCAGGGTCTCCTGCCTTGAAGGTGGATTCTTTACCAACTGAGCTATCAGGGAACGTCTTTCCTACTGAACTTAAAACAGAGAGAGGATGAGAAGGAGGGAGAGAGGAAGCGAGAGGGAAGAGTTTGAAGGAGACAGAAAGGATTACTTCTAATACTGGGGACTGACGTTTCTGGTCAAATCAGACATTTTAGAAAACTTAGACGCACACAAGGATGGTGATCAACTGGGACTAGGGGAAGCGTGGCGTTAGCTGATGGATGCCCTCCCTCACAGACAGTTCTGGGTTTCTCTGCTACATGGTCCCATGGGAACAGAATATTAAAGGAAGAGTAGGACTGACTTGGAAATACACTCAATATTTAGGAGGCTGCGTCTGGTATGACTTGTTGGCTGGCTGTTGTTTTGCATGTGTGTGTGTATATATATATATATATATATATATATATATATAGCCATTTTATACTCTAGATGTCCAAAGAGTAGATGGTGGACAGGAAAGCAGGGTTCTCAATTCTGTGAGCACATCCCTTGGTGCAAAAGTATCAGCAGGTACTGTTCATCCACAGGGAACCCATGGGTGAGGAGGGCGTCCCTTGGTGGATAAAGGTTAGGAAATTGATGCAGATAAAGAGGCTCCCTGGTAACAGATCCTGTTAAAGAGTCTTGAACATTCAGTTATAGAATCACAGAGATTTTTCCATCCCTCTTAGAATCCCCAGAAGGCCACATAGAATTAGAGA
Source organism: Redunca redunca (assembly GCA_006410935.1). Classification (NCBI taxonomy): domain Eukaryota; kingdom Metazoa; phylum Chordata; class Mammalia; order Artiodactyla; family Bovidae; genus Redunca; species Redunca redunca. The sequence goes on from SJYQ01104737.1 coordinate 1,371,997, forward strand.
TGATTCTGTCTCGTTCCAACAATAGCACGTTGTTCCCCATGTAGATGGTCCCTGTTGGTGTACGATGGCTCTTTGTGGCTCAGGTATTGATAGCTTTAAATATCAGGAGTATTCCCCGCTTGACCAAATCATCACCATTGTTTTGAAATCCCTCCTCTGACTGTCTGGTTCACCATCAAACTGTAGTTCCAATGTGTACTTTGGTCTTCAATGATAAGCTTCCTGGCTAAGGACTGGACACCTTTCTTTTTATTTTTTCCTGTCCTAGAAGAGGCTTTTTTTTTTTTTTTTTTGGAACAGGTTTCAAACATCACAATTAAGAATTATTCCATTTTAAAGGCTCTATGAAAGCCAATTGGAAAATGCCAGAGGAAAAAAAAATGTTCCATTGACGCGTGCCAGATTATTTAATAATGAACACACAAAAAGAAGGACACCTGTTTCTTTCCAACCTCCTAATCTATTTATGATTTGGGAAATTTGACAAGAAAACAGAATGTCCAGGCTGTAGAGCCTCTGAAATCTCCACATTGGCCACCTCTGGGGGAGAAAGAAATGACTTTGACCCCTGATGTTTTGGTTAAATCATCGTGTGATGTGGTTACGTTGGGAGTGTAACTGCCGCACACTAAGAATTAGGAGGCCCGGATTCCTGTGCCAGGTCTTGGCAGCTCCTGTATTCCTGGAAACAGCCCGCTCAGTCACATGTCAGGTGGTAGAACTGCATGGTGTCTGGGAAACTTCCAGTTCAAATAGCCTGTGGTTTTCTCAAAAGCTGGAATGCATTAGATTCTTCATACATTTTCTTAGCTTTACAAATCTGACTTCAGTAAAAGATTGGGTAATTGGCTCTGATGTAATGAAGAAAAGTGCAACATGTAAAAGGTTAGCGTTATACTCTCAGGCAACCCCGTCTGAATTTCCGATTGTAGAGCTGTATTCCTTCCAACACTGCTGATGACTGGGGTCCTGGAGGGAGACCGGTTTGCTATGGAGCAATGAGATCCTTTCTGATGGAGTATGTGCCTCATGTCAGTTCGGATACCAGATGAGGAGGATCTTCTAGGGCAGCAGCGGTCAGAATAAAGAGGAGGAGATGGCATGAGAAATATTTAGAAATAAATCAGCCAGTGTTTCCAGGAGTCATGTATGGGTGTGACAGTTGGACCGTAAAGAAGGCTGAGCACCAAAGAACTGATGCTTTCAAACTCTGGTGCTGGAGAAGGCTCTGGAGAATCCTTTGGACTGCAAGGAGATCCAACCAGTCAATCCTAAAGGAAATCAACCTTCAATATTCTTTGGAGGATTGATGCTAAAGCTCTAATACTTTGGCCACCTGATGCAAAGACCCGCCTCATTGGAAAAGACCCTGATGCTGGGACAGATTGAGGGCAGGAGGAGAAGGGGACGACAGAGGAGGAGATGGTTGGATGGCATCACCGACTTAATGAACGTGAGTTTGTGCGAACTCCAGGAGCTGGTGAAGCACAAGGAAGCCTTGGTATGCTGCAGTCCATGAGTTCGCAAAGAATGGGGCACAACTGCATGACTGGACGGCAACAGCAGATCAGCCATATCGAGGCCATGTGCGCCCTGTCCACCTCATTTCCTTCTCTCCCTGTATGTTCTAACCCTCAGATTTCTCCCCCACGACCCTGAAACAGGGGGAGTCCACTCACCAGTGCTGCGGATCGCCTTGCAGCCCCTCCTCGGCGCCCACTGCCAGGAGGAACCCCGCTGAGCCAGCATCGCCGCGCTCGCCTCCACTGCTGCAGAAGTATTCCAGGCACCCCCTTTGTTTTCTTGCTCATCCCGACGCTCATTTACTTCCTGCACAACAGCAGAATGAGCTTTTTAAAAGCATCAGAATATGTCACACTTTCCTTGGGAACCCAAGGGGTTTTCCTTCGCACTGTGACAAACCATGCCCACATGGCCCTGTGACCTCTGGCCCCCAGCAATCCGCCCTACCCCCCACTCCTCCGCTGGGCATGCTCTGCCCACGAACGGCTGCTTTCTTCTGGCTTCATTCGATCTTGGCCGAAATCGCCTTTCTGCAAAGAGGCCTCTCGTGAGCTTGCTTAAGGTCCTCCTCTATTCTCTGTCCCAGCACCCGGCTTGCGTGCTCCGTGGCGCCTTATCACAGCCTGTGAGTTGCTTTAAGGTATGTGTGTTCCATTTATATCATTGTGCTGCCTGAAAGCAGATGCGGTGCTTGTATGACTCGTCATGGAATCGTCTAATGAATACATGGTGAGTGAATGAATAATGAGATGAACAAAACGCACGCATCCCTCCCGTTACCTGCACCAAGCGCTTTGAAGAACGAGGTGCAGCAAAATTTCGATAGGAAAAGGTGATCACACACACACGCCGGGGCAGTTAGGTCATTCCGAGTGGCAGACTGTGGACAATGGAGGGTAGGGGGTGGGCAGCATGGAAACTCGGGCGCCCAGGCTGTGGCAGGGAACTCCGGAGAAGAAGGAGAAAGGTGGGAATGCCACCAGCTTCCTCCGTGTGTCTGCTTCTCCCGCAGCCTGCTTCTTTCCATCTGTCCCCCTTGGCCCGCTCTAGTCTTCCTGCCTCAACTTGTTTTCTTCTTTCAATTTGTGGCCCTTTTCTTGCCCTGTTTCTGCCGTCTCTAACCCACGGATGGACCTCTGCGAGCTCCCTCTTCGCTGGAGCCATCGTGCCCCTGACAGGGAACAGGGGCGTTCACTGCGCCCTCTGCTGATGGCCAGGCCGTTGTCCGTCTGTGAGAGCTGACTTTTTCTTTAAACTTCATATGCAGGCAGCAGTGGCTCAGATGGTTAAGCATCTGCCCGCAGTGTGGGAGACCCGGGTTCGATCTCTGGGTACGGAAGATCCCCTGGAGAAGGCAGTGGCAGCCCACTCCAATCCTCTTGCCTGGAAAATCCCATGGTTGGAGGAGCCTGGTGGGCTGCAGTCCATGGGGTCGCAAAGAGTCGGACGCGGCTGAGCGACTTCACTTTGACTCCACTTTCAGGTAGCTAGAGCCGAAATGTCCGCTCAGTTTCTGAAACGTTGCTCTTCACAGAACTTGTTATCCCAGCGTTATGTTCCTCCTCCTTGAGGTGAAAAGGAAAACTGTAGAATTCTTTCACAGAATGGTTATCACTGATGGTCCTCTGACGGGACAGTTAAATGCGGCCACTGGTTTGCAAATTTAATAATTCCTTTCATCAAGGGTTAAAAAAGGGCTTCATGTTTCCTCAAGTGGAGGCCAAGTCTTTTCAACATTTCACAGTTAAATTTAGAGGGACATGAATACATTCAAATTTAAGGAAGCAAAATTTAAAATGTAAAACTCCTACTTTCTTTTCTTTGAATTATTAAGTCCCTCGACAAACAGAATGTGTCTCTATCATGAATTCAGCTTGCTAAATGTGCTGGAGAAATCCCATTTTGTACATACCCTGGCATTTTTATGTTAAAAAAATTTTTTTTTTTTTTTTCAGAATAACTAAGCTTTATACGAGCCTTTTGCTTTTGCATACCTGGGGTTTCATTTCTGTATTTCTGTCCTCTGGGTCCAGCTGTCTGTAGATCCAGGTGCTTTTTGCCATCCAGGAAGAGGTGGGCACGGCAGAGAACTTTCAGAATTGCTTTGGGGGCACCTCCTCTACCCTCTGCAGTGGGAGGGCTCCTGGCAGCCTGGGGCCCAGCTGGTCCTTCCGCTCTCTCACTATTCCTGATGACCCCCGAGCACCAAGTGTCTTCTCACGAGTCTGCCTGTCTGGCATTTGTTCTACAAAGGATGAATGAATTAGCAGCTACTGACATTTGCTCTGGACTAAAGGAGGGAAGAATAAGCATCCGGTTATCTGGGTAGCAGGGAGGTTTTCAGAAGGTTTCTGTGACTTCAGTTTCAAAGCCAAATTTGTGTTTTGCTTTCAGTTTTAACATTTCACCATTAAAAAAGAGAAGATCGGTGGCTTTGAAAGATATACTTATTAATAGAAAATCTGGTTAAAACATATATGGCAGCAAAATGCTTAGCCCTCGGGGAACTAAAATTGACCGTGCTCCTGGATTAATACTAAGTGTGATAGCAGTGAAGTGATGGGGGCCTGCTTTCAAAGAGCATGCAAATCGCCAGGCAGAGGGACGCAAGTTGATGACTAGAGATCTGGTGCCCACTTGAAACCTCAGCAGTGTGTGTGTTGTGTGTGTGTGGGGGGTGTGTGTGTGTGTGAGTTTCTGGAATTTTAACATTCACATTTTCATTTTCTGTCCTTATAAATTTTTATTTTTCAGATAGATTTTTATTTTCTAGGAAGTTTATATCTTATTGATGCAGGCATTAACTTTTACATTTTTGTCTTCAGCATGTTTACAGGCATGGTTCTAAGTGCTCTACAAATTTTGCTTGAGTTAGGTTTTGTGATTATCTCCATTTAAAAGATACGAAAAATGAGGGAAGGGTAGTTAAGTAAATTGTCCAGCGTTATATAGCTAGTAAGCGAGAGAACTGGGACTCACACATGTAAGGTCTGACTTCAGATTCTAGGTTTTAGGAACATCACTACTTTGCCTTTGCTGTAAAGACAGCCCAAGTCTGAGAAGGGGTCAGGGCAGGGGGGCTCTGTCATTGTCCGCAGAGAGCCCCTGGGATCAAATAAACAACCTCTGTTGATTTTTTTTTAGTTTGGACTTTTCCTCTTTGCTGGAATTGGTCTGAAGTTTTTCCATTTTATTACTAGTTCTGGTTTCATTGCAAATCTCTTCTACTTTTGCTATCTGATTCATTACATCTAATTACATTCTTTTCAGTATTCATTTTTTCTTTTTCCTTTGGGCTATCCATACGATTATTTTCCAGCATTTGGAAGCAAATGCCTACTTTATTTATTTTATAAGCTTTCTTATATTTCACGAATCCATTCAAGCTTACAAATTTCTAAGACCAGTGTGGTTGAATTTCTGATGTTTTAATATGCACTGTTCTTGCTATTGTTCATATCTAAATGGTTCATAAGTACATTCTGGTTTTCTCTCGGCAGTTTTTTTCTTTTGTTATTTTTGCTGATATGCCTCAAAAGCCCTCACATCATAAGCCCTGGAGAAACTCCCCACCTACCAGAGGCTAAATATGATAAGAATTAGGCTCCAGAGTAACAGGGAGGGAGTTGCCTCCAGTTACAAATGGCTTGGGACAGAGCAAAGGTTGGATGCCATCACCGACTCGATGGGCATGAGTTTGAGCGCCCATCCAGGAGATGGTGAAGGACGGGGAAGATGCAGTTCATGGGTCACAAAGAGTCAGGCACGACTGAGCGGCTGAGCAACAAGAGCAAAATTCAAACAGTCCCATTGTTATTCAGCCAAGTTAGCTTGCTATGAAATAATGACAAATCAAGCCTATCAGGTTATTCACTTTCAGGATAGACAAGCTTTTTTTAAAAAAGGAAATGCAAATCACTAGTGTCTTAGAGAAGCATTGTAACAGAGAAAATAGGAACCAACCAACCAATTGGCTCTTCAACTAGGAGTGAAACTTAAGATGTAAACAGTTTTAACTCGGATTTTGTTTTTTAACTTATCACCAAATATACTTTAAATGATTCTTCTCAAAAGATGCTAAGAAATAGAGAATGGGTAGGAAGATAGAGAATGTTTTCTGGGGGAACAGTAGACTGACGTCGACTGCTCGATCTGGTCATTGAAACGTTAGCGCCACCATCACGGTTGCAGCGGGAGCAGGGCTTACAAAATGCTCATCTGGGGGCCTTTTGTTGTTCATGTGAGCTTCAGTAGTAGAGAACACTTTGCTTTTTTTTCCTTCTCAAACTGGGCCTTTTGCATGCAGCACAGACGTGAATGAAGAACTGTGTTCTTTAGGGTACATCAGGGACTCTGTCAGAGGTCAGACGATCGAATAGCAAGATTCAGACCTCCCAGGCTGGGGCCCGCGATGGACTGTAACTTCAGTGATTCCTCTGGGCCGTGGGAAGGAGTGAACTGCTGCGTAGGAGTAGCGTTAGCGTCTCAGCGTGGGGACAGGTTGTCTGCTAAATAATGTTTCCACACACGTTTGCTTCAGCTAACATGTTTCACTGTCTGGAGCTGGTGTCTCCAGCGGCAGCGACTGCACCCGGCTGGGACTGGTTGGAAGCACCCGCCAGATGGGAACACAGGCCACATTTTCAAGCTGGAAAACTTTCCAGTGTCATACGCACAGAGATGGAGATTTCTAAGAAAGACCAAGTTGGGAGCCTTCCCTTCTTAGGAATAGAGCCTTATTTCCTTTAACAAATCTTTTTTTTTTTTTNTCTTAGGAATAGAGCCTTATTTCCTTTAACAAATCTTTTTTTTTTTTTTTGTCTTTTCATGAAACCCATAAATAATATCCACAGCAAAAGCTGGGAGAAAAAAAATATTAAACACAAAAGTATCATCACTAGTGTTAAAACTATTATAATATTATGCAGTTAAGCAAATAGGACTCATGAATCATCTTTGAATCTCTTATAAATCTGTACAGCCGACCGAATCTGCTAACAGGGAGTGGGGGCGGGAGGGGGACAGGGTAAGAAAGCGCCTAGAAAGAGCAAGCCGCCAGCATTAGTCCCTGTAGCGTCATTCTTGTCTCCTGACTCACTGTCTGCTCCATACCAGAAATCGGCCCGTTTCAGGGCCACAGCAGCTTCAAGATGATCATACCGAGTTTATCCTCACCAGGTAACTGGGAGGTAGCACAGCCATTTTCTCAGGTAAATTTCAGGCTGAGACTTAATTTTTTTTAATCAAAATATTATGGGATATTAATGAGACAGCTTGCCATGTTCTGCCACTTTTCTCATCTTCTGTTTTACTCCCAGTCTTAATTAGAGAATCATTTTCCTATTGTGTTTTTAATGAAGTCTTCAAAAGAGCACCAAACATGTACCTAGCACGCACCCTAGGCTTTTCTGAAATGAGCAATGACTTGTTCAGATAGATTTCCCGAGAAATGAAACTTCCACTAATTCAGGCTGGAACTGCATTGCTCTGAGTATTTTAATTTTGATTCTGAGTCTTCTAAAATGTCTAATCATACAAATGAGAAAAATGTTTTTCTTAATTCCTTAGAAAAAAAAAAAAAGGAAAACCAAACTGCTGAAATGTAAATGTGGACAGAACAGATGAGCAAACAGTTACAGATTAAGAAACAAAAATCTAACATGTCACCTCTCAGTTCTCCTAAAGAGGAAAAAGCGACTTTCCTGTGCTCAGTTCAGAGGAAAATTAGGAGGCGGCGGCGCACTGGCGGGACGGTGATTATCTGGAGAACCGTCACTTCTGGTCTCGGGGTCGCGCTTAAGATCTTGAGTGTGGAGTGGTTATTAGTATTTCAACTTATGTCTGCTTGGATGTTGTTTTGATGGCTTAGGCACTTTACATGATTCATTGTTTCTTGTCTTCAAATACAGCTAGAAGACAAATTAGCTCTGAAAGATTTGAAATTGAGAACGACGTATTCCTCAGATAAAACTCAAAAATCTCTGGGTGGAAACACAGCCTCCTGCATTTGGGCCTGTGTCATCTTTAGCTCCGCCCCCCGCCCCATCTCCAGNCAGGGCACCTTTAGCTCCGCCTCCCACCCCGCCCCATCTCCAGGGCAGTAGGGATAAAGGACCCTTCCAGTGCTCTGCTGACAAATATAGGTCATCCGGGTGTCCAAATGGGCAAAAGCATGACATTTTCAAAACAGATAGCTAGTCCTTAGAACGCTGCTGGCATTTGGAGTAACAGATGGAAACGTAGGAAATGGAGCCTCATGTGCAGATAGCACGGTTCACTGGTCAGCCGCACCATGGTCAAGGGATTCCTATCTTAATCCTTGTTTTCTTCTTCAATTTAGTTATCAGCATCAGACTTTAAACTGGCTCTTTGTGAATGTGTCCATTACTTATCTGTTATTAAAAGGAGAGGGAGCTTCATTTTTATATGATATTGTTTAATCCGTTTTTTAACTTTTGATACACACTGGCATATTTAAAAATAACCCTTGTATCATTGATTTCAGACTCTGACATTGGCACGGTTATGACTTTAGTCTTTATAAATCCACAAGAGTGCTTCATTTGCCGGGCTTTCCTGGTGGCTCAGCGGTAAGGAATCTGCCTGCCTATGCCTCCAATTCGGGAGATGCTGGTTCAGTCCCTGGGTCGGGAAGGTCCCCTGGGGAAGGAAACAGCGGCCCACTCCAGTATTCCTGCCTGGAGAACCCCATGGATGGAGGAGCCAGGAGGGCTGGAGTCCATGGGCTCATGAAGAGTGGGACATGGCTTAGCGACTAAACAACAATAAACAGCTCCTTGCTGCTTCAAAATAATAAAAAGAACACCTCATTTTTGGCCAACTTTCCTGATCAACCTGCAAGTAAGTGATTACATTTGAATAGGTTCAGATAGAGCATGACAGTCTTTCTTCTTCAGAAGTGAACTCGTGCCTCTGTTGATTTTTGGCTAAGAGAATGGAGTCATGGGCCCATAAGTCACCTAGAAAGTGTGAACAGAAAGTACACTCTAATTAGCAATGCTTTGGCAGCCCTATTTCAGTAGCATTTAAATTTCACAACTAAGTATTAAGTTGCAAGCATGTCCAAGAAAAAAGGAAACTGAGATCTAGGATTAATGTTATCATTGCTTTATCAGTTAAGAAGATTTAGTTTTTTCCTTTTAAGAAACCTCACTAAGGAATAATTTTGAACTTGCCGAAATGTCTCTTCACAGACAGAACTCTGACCAAAAATCTATGTTAGGAGAGGTGCTAAAACTATCCTGTCCCTTCATTCTCTTAAGAGATATCTTGGCCAAGTCATCAACTCAGAATGAGGTTGCCACATAATTACTAGAGAAGATGAGTTGTGAAGCATGTCTATTGTAACATGTCTAATGAGACATGAGCATAGAGAATCGTCTGTCCCCATGTGTTTCTGCGTTCTGGTTCTGTGAGGTTATCAAGAACATAAGTGAGATGCATGGATCCCTGAGAAAACTTGCAGCTATAAGTGCCTGAACTGCAAAACTTATGTAATTTAATGAATCACACCTTTTATAGAATCAAACTAAATATTAAGTGAAATCTTTTAAGCATTCCCCAAATATTTAAAGGTAAAACTAGAGTACAGTTGGGAATACGTTGTGTAACATTTAGGGAAAATAGGAAGGGATTAGTAAGCCATGCTATCATGCTGTAAATACCTGCATTATAGTCATTGTTGTTTCCTAGTGAAAATGTGAGTGCATTTGAGGTAACTTAGGAAATCGCTGTAGAGGCTAGCAGAAATTCTTTCTGGAACGGGACAGAGACAGTGTTGGAAAGGAGACTGGATGTATAAATTTATCAAGTCATTTCATCTTTCTAGACTGCATTTCCTCAACTGAAAATGAAAAAAAAAAAAAAAAAAAAGAGGTTAAAGTAATTTATAAGATTATTTCAGATTCCCGAATTTGTATTTCTGTGTTATAGAGGGAATTTGTGCATGAGAATCCATCCTCTCTGGTTGGCACCTTCCCAACTCAGCTATCCTTACCTCCAGCCTGGGAGAGCACGTAAAACTCCTCTGGATCTTCTCATTCTCGAGGAAGTGGAAGGGGACGAGCTTGGGAGGGTGCCTGTGCATTTTGGGGAGGGGATGACAAGTTAAATGTGATCTAGACATTAGGCACTCAATAAATAACATTGTTTTGGCAACCAAATATGTATAGATGGCGTCCAAGAGCAAAGTTCAGAACTAGAGGCATATATTTGGGAAACTTTGATCTATAAATTCATTTAAAACAATGAGACCGAATGTTATTATCCATAATGTCAGTATAGATACTTAAGGACTAGGCTTTGGGTTACCTAAATATTTAGGGTCTTCCGGGGTGGCTTCCCTCCTAGCTCAGTTGGTAAAGAATCACCCGCAGTGCAGGAGACCCCGGTTCTATTGCTGGGTCAGGAAGATCTGCTAGAGCGGGATAGGCTACCACTCCAGTATTCTTGGGCTTCCCTTGTGGCTCAGCTGGTGAAGAATCTGCCTGCAATGTGGGAGACTTGGGTTTGATCCCTGGGTGGGGAAGATCCCCTGGAGAAGGGAAAGGCTGCCCACTCCAGTCTTCTGGCCTGGAGAATTCCATGGACTACAGTCCGTGGGGTCACAAAGCGTTGGACACGACTGAGCGACTTTCATTTTCACTTTTCAGTGGCTCAGTGGTAAGGGATCTGCCTGCACTGCAGGAGCCGCAGAAGACATGGGTTCGATCCCTGGGTGAGGAAGATCCCCTGGAGGAGGGCACGGAAACCAACTCCAGTGTTCTTGCCTGGAGAATCCCATGCAGATGAGCTTGGTGGACTGTAGTCCGTAGGGTCGCTAAGAGTCACGCGCAAGTGAAGTGACTTAGGCTGCATACACCTAAATACTTAGACACTGGAAGATAAGAGTATTCAGCTAAAGAAAGTATGAAATTGGTGCAATGATAAAGGCAGAAAAGGGAGAGTGATCGGTATCTATAAATGTAGATGAAATGGCAATCATACATCTATGAAAACCTGGGATTGTGTGTTTGTGTGTCCTCCTAAAGCAACGTGGAAAGAACAAAACGTTCACAGTAGTTATCCCTATGTAGGTAATAGAATGTAGAGTTTTGGACACATTTTTACTTTATCTTTTATTCATTACCATATGACTGATTTTAAAAAATAGTTCTGCATTATTTGTATAATTAGTGCAAAAGCTCCTTTCATTAAAAAAAATCAGACAGGCTTGTCAAGGCTCAGTCTTGAGATACTTTGTACTCGTTTCTCAATGTATTGAATTACCTAACCTTGACTATTTTTCTTTTGTAAGCTTTTGTATTTTTTCCCCTAGAAGCTAGCCATATCCACAGTTCAGTACCCTTTATGTCACCTCCATTATTTATAAGAACAAAAGCCCTGGAAAGAAAGAATTTTCAAGAGTGTGATATTGATAGTCTCAGCTGGACCTTAATGTACACCCTGAGACTCACGCATTTTCGCTGTCTTTATTATACAAGGAAAGGATTGGAATGAATGATGTGGAAGATGAGATGCTAGACAGGAGAATGTACGCTACACGTTTCCCAGATCTGGCACTGAAAGCATAGTTTGAATCATCTTTGCCTTCACCTTTTCTGCATGGGAAGAGTGCCATGAGTGTGTATGAATGTGTGAGGGCATGTGCACGTGAATGCATTTGTTACACCAGTCTCCAGGCATTAAAGCACAAACGTTCTAATTGTCGCCAGTGCCTCTGAAAACCGAGTAGACTGTTCTAAGGACTTACCTGAAGAATCTGTTCACAGTCTCCTCAAGAGACTTCTGATGTTTGCAGAGAGCAGGTATGAAAAATAGCCCCCTCAGTTTATGCAAAGTATCAGTAAAGGCTCATTTTCATTTAAATATAGACCATAATGTCTCAGGAGAACACCAGACAGAAGCGGAACAAACAGAGGCACCTCCCTAGAGAAGCAAACCACTGCTATGATTGTTCAGTGACTTGAGTTGACTTCAAAAAGTACAGCTGCTCACTAGTTACAACAGCTGAGACATGGAAGCAAGCTAAACCTCCATCGACAGGTGAATGGATGAAGAACATGGGGAACATCACTCAGCCATAATAATGAAAATGCCATTTGCAGCAACGTGGGTAGACCTAGAGATGATCATACCAAGAGAAATAAAGGCACATATATGATATCTTGTATGTGGAATCTAAAAAAATGACACAAATGAAGTTATTTACAAAACGGAAACATACAGACATAGAAAACAAATTTATGGTTACCAAAGGGGGAGGGGAGGGAAGGAATAAGTTAGGAGTTTGGGACTAACAGATATATAACAGATATACCTCGAAATATAAGCTAGATAAGCAAGGATCTACTGTCAGTTCAGCGAACTAGGGTCAATGTCCTGAAACTAACAAAGCATTGTAAGTCAACTATTCTTCAATTTTCTAAAAAAGTTCAGCTGCTTAAAAGAGACACAAAGTTTTTTACTGAGGTAAGTATCAGTTCAGTTCAGTTGCTCAGTCATGCCTATTTGTGACCCCATGAACCACAGCACGCCAGGCCTCCCTGTCCATCACCAACTCCCAGAGTTCACCCAAACCCATGTCCATTGTGTTGGTGATGCCATCCAACCATCTCATCCTCTGTCGTCCCCTTCTCCTCCTGCCCTCAGTCTTTCCCAGCATCATGGTCTTTTCAAATGAGTCAGCTCTTCCCATCAAGTGGCCACTTTGATTGGAGTTTCAGCTTCAACATCAGTCCCTCCAGTGAACACCCAGGACTGATCTCCTTTAGGATGGACTGGTTGGATCTCGTTGCAGTCCAAGGGACTCTCAAGAGTCTTCTCCAGCACCACAGTTCAAAAGCATCAATTCTTTGGCACTCAGCTTTCTTCACAGTCCAACTCTCACATTCATACATGACCTCTGGAAAAACCATAGCTTTGACTAGACGGACCTTTGCTGGCAAAGTAATGTCTCTGCTTTTTAATATGCTGTGTAGGTTGGTCATAACTTTCCTTCCAATGAGCAAGCATCTTTTAATTTCATGGCTGCAATCACCATCTGCAGTGATTTTGGAGCCCCGAAAAATAAAGTCAGCCATTGTTTCCACTGTTTCCCCATCTATTTGCCATGAAGTGATGGGACCAGATGCCATGATCTTAATTTTCTGAATGTTGAGCTTTAAGCCAACTTCTTCACTCTCTTCTTTTACTTTCTTCAAGAGGCTCTTCAGTTCTTCTTCACTTTCTGGATAACGGTGGTATCATCTGTATATCTGAGGTGATTGATATTTCTCCCGGCAATCTTGATTTCAGCTTGTGCTTCCTCCAGCCCAGCGTTTCTCATGATATACTCAGCATAAAAGTTAAATAAGCAGGGTGACAATATGCAGCCTTGACGTATTCCTTTTCCTATTTGGAACCAGTCTGTTGTTCCATGTCCATAACACTGAGCATATTGCCAATTTAGGGGAAAAAATGAACAGGAAAGAAAATTGCCTTTTCCTATGAGAGGCACTTAAACTTCTTTAGAGACTTTGACGTAGCATGCTTATTCCCCGATGAGACAGGCAGAGACCTTACTATCACAAGCCATCTGCCACCTTGTATTTGATGGATGCTTTTCCTCTTAGGGGCTTCCCTGGTGGCTCAGCCTGTAAAGAATCTGCCTGCAATGTGGGAGGCCTTGGGTTCCATCCCTGGGTTTGGAAGATTCCCTGGAGAAGGGAATGGCTGCCCACTCCGTATTCTTGCCTAGAGAATCCCATGGACAGAGGAGCCTGGTGGGCTACAGTCATGGGGTCACTAAGAGTCAGACACGACTGAGCGACCAGCACTTCCACTTCACTTGCGCCCTTAAATTCCTCCTCCTCTGAAGATTTATTCTCTTACTGCCTTCAGAGCCTGACCCCCTATACATACGTGTGAACACATGCTCACACACCCCTACACACACATATGCACATGCACTCACACCCACAGCCTCAGTATTAGCGATTTCCACCCCATAGTCTTGAAAATTACTCTTTTCATTTATTATCTTAGTAGCTGTTGGCTAAATATCTAAATTGAAGTCACAGCAACATCTAAAAAATTAGCAGGAAAGCCAGATGGTACACTGGGCCAATACCGAGAGAACTTCAGACAGTGGTGGCAGACAGGTCACGTGGCTGCCTGTACTTCCTACTCATTGTGTTAAAATAGGTCTAGTCTTTAAGCCTTAAGTTCCCAGTTCGTCAGAGCTATTCTGAGTTTTCTGTCATACACCACTTACGGTCACGAGTGATGCCATGTGGTAGCTGGCTCAGACTGGACATGTTATCAGAATTTTGCGTTTAACTTCTTAAATAGTGATTATCTGGAAAATACGGCAATTAGAAAGCATGCATTAGGAATGTGTCTGTTCTTTCTTATATAAAAATAAAGCCAGTCGTAACTCTGCATTTATTTAGTACCAGCTGTGTTGGAATGTCATGGAATGGAGTCAGTGCGGATGGTGGGCCATGGAAAGCTTAAAAATCCAGGCGATAAGAGAAAAACTCCCCTCAGTGGTCTATACAATGGCTGTTTTTTGTTCAATCAATAGAAAATATGAGAAACCTCCTTCAAACAACTTTAATATACTAAACTTTGTGGACGAGAGGAAAGCAATGCCTTGAATTTGTTCTCATGGCTTAGAACGTTCTGTGCAAGAGTAATTTTTCATAGAGCTACAATGTGCTCTCATAATGTCCTAGATTTGATGTATTCCAATTAAAAGGAAAAAATTTTCCCTGGTTATGAACAATGAGACAATTTAAAAACTATTACTATGTGGTTTTGATAAAAGGCTGGAGAATTTCTGTTCCTTTAACTATGAGGGAATATTTCAGGGACATGGTGGCTCAGGGTCTTGGTGGCTCCCATGCTCCTGGAATGTTTCATGTGTGTGTGTGTGTGTGTATGTGTGTGTTTTAAGAGGATGAAAGGCTAATTAGTTTCTGTAACATCCAACATTTGATGTGAAATAATTGTAAAACAATGAAATCCTGGCCTGAGAGTGTATTGCTCCTGCTGGTAGCAATATGGAGAGTGTATGGAGAATTCACTGCATATTATTTTTCTGCCAAGATTTTCAAACTTTTAACAGAGTTGTTATTGAGAAAGCACCATTTTAACACGTTCTTTAAAGGGAAAAGCAATAATATTAATTGACTTTTACTTTTCTATTTAAGGGATAATCGTCACAGTTGAATTTTGGCTCTCTGCTTTTTTGTCATTTTCTGCTCTCATGAATTAAATTCTCATCAGCGGTTTTTGGAATTATTTTAAAGGCAGCAAACATAGATTGCTTTGCTAATATGCCAAACTGATCAGTTTAGCAGAAAATGTGCACACACACACACAAGAAGGGAAAAAAGAAAGAAGGAGGCGGGAAGGAGAGGGAAGGGCCTGGTGTCACCGGTGCCACAGAGGGACTGACTATGCACGCCACTGCTCAGATTCATGCAGACAATCCATTATTCGTGAGTTAAGTCATCGAGTGTTTATCGAATGTCTGATTTCCCAAGCAATAATGTACAGGCTAGAGTGTTCAGGGAAGTGAGATAGTAAGGTTTGCCACTGTCGCTCTGTCTTGCCAACAGCCATGTGGAAGACGGCCCAGAACCGGAACGTGGAGCCCACTCAGATGCAATGAGAGATGTGGAGGGCGCAGGGGAGCCAGGCTGCCGGGGAAGGGGCAGCTAGGAGAAATAAGCAATTGATTGGATGCAAAGGGGTCAAGGTTGACTCACACTTCTAGATTAATTGACTTTGTAATGTCGTGAAGGAGAGAAAGTTCCGGAGGACAGCAGTTTTCAATTGCCATATTGTGCATGAGGCGTGCACTTGGTATTTAGAGGTGACATCAGAACCTCAGAGGGCTGGTCTGAAGATTGTGGTGTGGGGATGTCAACTTGCAACTGAGAGCTGAAATCAAGAGAATACACGAGGCCTTCAGGGGAAATTCAGAGGAAGCAGAATTGTGCAAGAACAGACTTTTAACAGAAACCAGCAGTTTAGGGAGAGTGCGGAGGAAGGGTCAGCACTGTGAATCCAGAGGGACATATCAGGACCGGCCAGAGGACAGACTGGCATTGCCTCCGGTTTGTTCCACTGGGAAGGATGAGAAAAGGGAGCTTACATTTTGGGGAACATGGTGGAAGAGTCAACCGTGGAGGGAATAAAAGCAGAAGACCACGAGTTGTCACGGAACCAAGCAGGTGGCATGTTTCAGGCAGACTGGTAATGTCAGATGGAAAAGGCGGAAAAGGCGGGCTACTTAGTGAACAGAAGCTAGACTGCAGTATCTGTTTCAGGGGAGCAGCCCGAGAGATCCCGCTCAGCCCAGCTTCAGCTGAACTGGAGAGGGAAGGGGAGGACTCAGGTCGACAGTCTTGAGAAACCTGGAAATGGAGACTGAGATGGATGAATGGATCGCTATCTAGAAGGTTGAGGTGAGGTCCTGCCTCACTCAGACTGTTCAGGCTGCTGTTCACCATATTCTACAGACTGGACATCTTACCTGCAATAGAAATTCATTTCTCAGTTCTGGAGGCTGGAAATCCAAGGTCAGGGTGCCAGTGTGTTAGAAGAGCGCCTCCTCCAGGTTGCAGACTCACAAGCAGAAGACGAGAGGGAGCTGTCTGTGGTGTTTTCCATAAAGGCACTAATCCCATTCAGAAGGGGTCCACCCTCACGACCCAGTCACCTCCCAAAAGTTCTGCCTCCTACACCAGCACCTTCAGTTCAGTTCAGTAGCTCAGTCGTGTCCGACTCTTTGCAACCCCATGAATCGCAGCACACCAGGCCTCTCCGTCGATCACCAGCTCCCAGAGTTCACTCAGACTCGCGTCCATCGAGTCAGTGATGCCATCCAACCAGCACCTTAGGGCTTAGAATTTCAACTTATGAATTTTGGGATTACACAAACACACAGGCCAGAGCAGTCATTTTTTGAAACTAGAAAGTTTTACTTAAATGTAAATTACTCCTATTATCTGATGGCCTGAAGCTCAGTATTCTTGAGGTTCTATTGCCTGTCATATATTCTTAAAATATTGTTATAAAAATTAAATATGCTTTAAAAAGACCATATACAGAACCTGGCCATGAAAATGCAGTTTCCTAATTCTGTTTCTTCTTGATAGAGACGTACCAGAGACGATCTGAGTTCGGTCTTTGATCAGGATGGAATTTTTCCTTGGTTTGTAGAGATGACACTAACTAGCCATTTTACTGCTATTCAAGGTGCTCAGTGTGCGTGATGTCAAGCTGATGATGCATGTTCCCCAGATACATCACACAGCATCCCTGGACGCTAGCATTTGCTGAATGGTGTATAGAACAAAGTGGTGGCAAGTGGTCTTAGGCCTCTCCTAGCTCTGAAATTCTATGTGTTTATAGCTTCTCATTTAGCGTTATCATCTACTAATTGCATTTATTTTTTAAACAATGTTCTATTTCTGTGGGATGTTGCAGTAATGACAGGATAATGACCTGATTCTATCTTAAACTGAATTCAGTAAACATTTTTTTCAATACATGCTACATCTCATGCATTATAATAAATTGAGACTAAAAAGTAATCATAAAAATAATGAGAAAATATTTGAGAGAGAGAGAGAGAGCAAGTGAGAGCTTGAAAACAGTTAAGGCACTCTGTTTTGGCTTTTTCCAAAAGCAATATTTTAGTTGCTGTACACACACACAAACAAAATTTTCTCTTTTGGAGGGAGGGGCAGAAAGAAATGGGATCATAGTATAGCAGATTTGAAAAGAAAATGAATAAAAGTGAAATTTAGAAACAGAAATATTTGATTTAGTCAGTACTTGAAATTGTAGGGCAAATGTTGTAAATTATCTGTACTTCCGTGTTCCGAGAACTACAGAATCTCCATCCATCTTTAGAAGTATCAGAAATAACAGTTCTTCATGTAGATAATTCTTCATATAGATTTACTATTGGGGAAAAAATGTTCTGACTAAGTTTAATTTTTGGAAACTTTTGTCAAAAATTTAAATTTAAGTTTACTTACATATTTGGAGAAAAAAAAATACCAAGAGACATTCAAGAAGGTTTTTTTCATATTTTGTTTCTCTCAGAATGAAGCAAGTGTATCTACTATAATTCTAAAAGGCTGTAAAAAAGAAAGAAATGGCTTTCTTCTTTCCATTAAACTAACAGGAGATAAAATCTAGAAACCTAAATCCAGTTACGCTTTACTCATTTGGTACACGTTAAGGTAATATATGTTCAGACTCAACAAACATGAGTAGCTTCTTACATTGCACCTGGCATTTAACTGAGCGTGTGATATAGTTAGCAAAAACGCTCCAGTCCCTGTTTACGCTTGCATGCTGTCCCTCATCTGACAGGTAAGCTCTGAGGTGTTTTCAGGTGGGTCCATCAGTCTGAAGAAGTCAGAAGCAGTGCTGATTGCTCTCAGCCTGTTATGTCACAGAGAGGAAGCTTGGTCGCTCAGATGGGAGTTCTTTTCTCCTGCTGTTCCATTTACTCGAGCTGTTGCAGGGAGAGGTCTCTGAATATTTCTTCCCGTCATCCACCTCATTCGCTTCCATCTTAGACTCACTTGAAAGTTCCCTTTTCCTGTTCAGCACTAAGCATAAGTTTACCAAGAAGTCTTATTAAATATTGTACAGTGTCATTATGAAAAATCCTGGGGAGCCGCTGAAATACTGGATTATCCTCCCCTTGGGAATTCAGTGCTACTCTTGTTCATCCCATGAGACATTAGACCCAGTGACGGTCCCTCTCTTTTTCGTGCCCAGACTCTCAACCATATCCGCCTCCTTGTGGCTCTGTGGTCTGGAGCCCACCAGGCTCCTCTGTCCCTGGGCTTTCCCAGGCAAGAATGCTGGAGTGGGCTGGTATTTCCTTCCCCAAGGGATCTTCCTGACAGAGGGATCGGACCCAAGGATGCACCTCCCGCGCTGGCAGGCGGGTTCCTTACCACTAACGCCACCTCTCCTCTGTGGCTTCTCAGTTTCACATTTACATGCTCTTTCTGTCAATAAGCTTTATAATAAATATTCTTGATAAATTTTACAATTGAGTTAATAATGGTTTTATCATCCTGTATCTGGAAAATAGTCACCCAAACCCTACGACTGCCTAGTCTGTGTCGACCACAGCTGATGGAAGGACTTTCCAGGTTACAGACGAAGGCGGAGGAGCTGGGCTCTGAGACGGAGCGGGGGACTTATCAAAACTGCATGAGAAGAAGGTACTTGGCTTATCTCAGTACTCAGACAAGTCACAGACAGTCTGTTCTTACTCGTATGCTGGTTCAAGGTGATGCCCATTCACTCCTACCAAAAGACAGCTCAGGGAAACTCACAAGAGATAGGTGTGTGAATGGATAGAGAATGGAGTGAGGGATGGTTGAGGTTTGCTCCTAGCCTCTGAGAAAGACTCCACCTCTTTTAAACGGTTTTTTTTCCTTTCTGTTCAAAATATTTTTTTTTCTTTTTTCAATGTCCCAAAATATTTAGTTGTAAACCAGAAACATTTTTTTTGTTTTTATGATTAAAGCAATGAAGGTGGTTTTATTCATTATATAATTGTGCTGTACTTAGTTGTTCAGCTGTATCCAGTTCTTTGCAACCCCATGGACTCCTCTGTCCATGGGATTCTCCAGGCAAGAGTACTGGAGTGGGTTGCCATGCCCTCCTCCAGGGGGTCTTCCCAACCCAGGACTCAAACCCAGGTCTCCTGCACTGAAGACAGATTCTTTACTATCTGAGCCACATTGTAGAATTAATAATCTGTAATTCAAGCAACTTTATTTTCTTTAAACCAATGAATAGACTTACTCAGTACATGATACTTATGGCAATACTATGCCCACACAACACAAGAACTATCCTGAATGTCGTGTATCACACTGTTTTATCCTAAGCAACTCTGAAACATTTTGGAAATTGAAAGGTTAATGAACTCATAGTTTCGTTTCTTAGAAGAAATGATACAAATAAAGTCCTGACCTTAAAAGCCAGAACTTGACTGGTATTAATTTTGTGAAATTGTTACCAACTCAATTCAGATTTTTGAATCATCTCATGTATCTTTTCATGACAAATATTAAACATTTTCAAACTATATTCATCATTTTCAAATGATTAGTATTTTTCATGATAAGAATATTTGTCAAAACAGTCCTTGCTACTATTATAATTACAGTCTTGATGTATCTCGTGTCATCTTTGCCAGAGGAGAACAGCACTAACAAGGAAATTTAACTTCATTCAAGTAAAAACTGAGGAATATTAGCCTGCTAACTAAGAGATGTAGCAGAAATAATTCAGAGCCTCCAGTTACCTCTGTCAGCCGAGATGCGAAAGATGCAGCTAGTCTAAATATGTAATCTGTTTGGTCATCCTGCCTGATGTTACAAGTTTTAGCAAGTATTGAAAGCCCAATCACGGCGTATAATCACTGCCTCGGGAATTTCAAAAATCAGGCAATCAGGGAAAAAAACTAGTTTACCAGATATCTACTCCCTTAATCAGTATCTAATTATACATGAATTGTGTTTTGGAAATATTATACTTTAACATTTCATTTCAGAATTGCAGTCTAATTACACAGAATTCGGATACGTTTATATTAAATATTGTGGACGAAGCTCTAGTAAATGCACTCTGATATCATTAATTTAACGTTTAGAGGGCAAATACCAGTTATTTTCTGTCTTGTTGTCATTGTTTAGTTGCTAAGTCGTGTCAGGCTTGTTTGCAAGGCCGGGGACTGTAGCCCTCCAGGCTCCTCTGTCCATGGAGTTCTCTAGGCAAAAGTACTGGAGTGGGTTATCATTTCCTTCTCCAGGGGATCTTCCTGACCCAGAGATCAAACCCACATCTACTTCGTTAGCAGGCAGATTCTTTACCAGTGAGCCACCAGGGAATCTTGGAGAGATCACTTACCCTCAAGAGCCATTCATAATTATTTGAATATTAAAGCAAATTCATAAAATAAAGTTTAAAACTTCCAAAAACTTAACTAAACACGTCATTGATTCAACTGTACTTATAAAAATCACAAAATGTTTAAGAAATTATTTCCCTAAGTAAATAGACTATAGTACAAAGTATTTTAGTTGCTATTTAGTAAAAAGCTACCAAAATTCAGACAGCTGGAATTTGTGTTTGGCTTCTCTTATAACCTTGAAATGTAACCAAAGTTTTAATGGTGATAAAAATAGTGCATGTAAATTCATCTTCATCTTGATTTTTCTAAACATTCACTCCTAGTGAGCCATGATGTTAAAAAGCAAAAAAAGGAAAGACATGAACAAGAGATGAACAACAATGTGAATAATTCACAAACTGGCATTTGATTCTTGACTTCTTGAGAATTCACCAGATATACTACCACAAAAAATGAGAATAAACCAGGAACAAAAATCATGGTCCAAAATATCTTGGCGGTAACCTGCTTGCTATTTTCTGTCCTGAAGATTTTAGGCAAAGTTTCAATTAAAATGGATTGTAATTAAATTATTTTGGGCAGAAATGTGCCTTAGCCTTTGATTAAGTTGATCATTTCAACATTTTAAAATGCTTAATCTGTTTCTTAAAATGACATCAAGTTGTGCTATTGCCATTTATGGAGGTTCACACACGCTCAGTGCATTTAAAGATCTGGCTCTCTTTTTTCTTTTTTCATTACTCCTGGAAAATAGGATTGATTCAGTTTTATGCACATGCAGAATGCCACGGACATGGTGCCAAGTCTGCCCCATTCAGGAGAAAACAAAGCTCAAAAGGACATTTCTTTTTACACAGCAGCCAAAATTATGCAGATGTAGAAATTAAAAATCCTGAGACTACTTGCCAGAAATTGTTCAGGGAAAATTTACTTGCGTTGTTTTCCCTTTCCCACTCACAAATAACAGATTTATAAATACCAAAAAGTGCATGCATGCTCAGTCTTGTCCAACTCTTTGCAACCCCATGGACTGTGACCTGCCACGCTCCATTGTCCATGAGGTTTTCCAGGCAAGAATACTGGTGTGGGTTGCCATTTCATGCTCTAAGGGATCTTCCAGACTCAGGGATTAAACCCACATTTCTTGCATCTCCTGCATTGGCAGGTGGGTTCTTTACCACTGATGCCACCTGGGAAGCCCAAATACCAAAACAGCCTCCACTGAGACAGCCTACTGGGCAAAGTTGTCCTTTAATGATGACTTTCTCTCCTTCTTGTGTCCAGAGCCTCCTACCCCGGGACCCTTTTCCACGCCCAGTTGTTTGGAGCCTGTCTGCCTTTTCCGAGCATACGCCACTGGGTCATTTATGAAGGACTTTCCTTATGGTTCCAGAGTCTAAGGCTGTCACGGTCGTCTTCCCCAACTCTTTCAGATCCTGTATTTCTGTGTTATCCCGGGTCACGCTGAATCTAGTAAGAGACGCAAACTTGCCTTCCGTGATAAGGGCCACTAACTTCTTCTTTTCCAATGTGGATTCCTTTTATTTCTTTTTCTGCTCTGATTGCTGTGGCCAGAACTTCCAGAACTATGTTGAATAGTAGCGGTGAGAGTGGGCACCCTTGTCTTGTTCCTGACTTTAGGGGAAATGCTTTCAATTTTTCACCATTGAGGATAATGTTTGCTGTGGGTTTTTCATATATAGCTTTTATTATGTTGAGGTATGTTCCTTCTATTCCTGCTTTCTGGAGTGTTTTTATCATAAATGGATGTTGAATTTTGTCAAAGGCCTTCTCTGCATCTATTGAGATAATCATATGGCTTTTATTTTTCAATTTGTTAATGTGGTGAATCA
>SJYQ01104737.1:1395168-1423106 GCA_006410935.1 Redunca redunca
GGACTCTGGGGGAGAGAGAGAGGGAGAGGGTGGGATGAGATGGGAGAATGGCATTGCAACATGTATACTATCAAGTAAGAAACGAATTGCCAGTTGATGTCAGATGCAGAATGCAGGATGCTTGGGACTGGTGCAAGGAGAGGACCCAGAGGGATGGCATGGGGTGGGAGGTGGGAGGGGATTCATGTTTGGGAACGCTTGTACACTCGTGGTGAATTCATGTCAATGTTTGGCAAAACCAATACAGTAATGTAAAGTAAACTAAAGTTAAAATAAAAATTTTAAAAGTAAAAAAAAAAAAAAAAAAAAAAAAAAGGGCCACTAACTTACTAGGTATCGAATAATTTCTATTAAGGCTCTTTAAATTTATCAGCTGAAATGTGTGTCTGTTGATAGTGGCCGACCACTGACACTCAGCTTTTAGAAGCTCTTGGGTAGTGTCACTATGAGAGAGAAAAAGAGAATGTTTATGGCACACCCACTTTCTGTGGGCACAGTGGGAACAGCTCCTGATGGGTGGAGTGTGGTGGCTTAATTCGACAAGCCTCTGGGGATAAATCTCTTATTCAAGCAAGCAAGAGAGCTCTTTATAAACCGTTCAATCATTCATTCGGTCATTTACTCAACACATCTTATTGTGCAAGCCCTGTATACACAGAAGAGAGGAAACAGACTTCACATATCTTCCTGTGGTCTATGCTGTTTAAACTAACGCATTTTATAAACTCAATTCTGGCAGAAAGTATATTTAGGAGAACCCTGGATAAAGGCATGATCTCTCAGTGCTTCCTTTCTGAAAGGATCATCTTAAAATAGAAGTTAAATTAGCTACCTCGCTGAGGGTCAGTCACTACTGAGCGACTTCCCTTTCACTTTTCACTCATGCATTGGAGAAGGAAATGGCAACCCACTCCAGCGTTCTTGCCTGGAGGATCCCAGGGACGGGGGAGCCTGGTGGGCTGCCGTCTGTGGGGTCGCACAGAGTCAGACACGACTGAAGCGACTCAGCAGCAGCAGTTAGCAGCATAACTAGACAAATTCAATTGTTTAATTGAGCAACCAACAAAATATCTGAAAGTATATCTGTAGCATCCTGGTATTCTTGGAGCATATTGGAGCCGTTGCATTCTGTGCTTGGAGCCGTGGAAACTGAAGACCCCTGTGACACTCAGACTTGATATGTTTATGTCTGTCACCAGCTGAAGCACTGGGATGCTCGCTGGTAGAGATGTAAGACCACATCTCTTAGAGCTTTACTCTCTTAATAACCACTCTAGGAAGCTCGTAGGATGGTGGTCGGGCCCACTTTACAAATGAGTAAAGTGAAATTAAGATTCCACGTGGCTGCAGTTTCAAACCAGCTGTTCTCTGGCAGTACTTGCTCCGGGCAGGACAGTTTCATTTTCAGGTGCCTGGAAGTTCCTTCTATGTCCCTTCTTGCTTCCTTCACGCACAGCCTTCCCGACTCAGTAAGTGTAGAACAGATGTCATGGCTTGACTACATTTTGTCACCTGCAGAGGCAACAGGCGTTCTTCCAGAGCTCGTGTTCCTATTAGCGGTGTCTGAGGACTACCTCTGAATCCTGTCTCCATCATGTGCAAACGTTCCAGGCTAAACATACGGTCAAAAGTCATTAAATACGCACTTTGTGTGAGATTTCTGAGAACTGATCATTTTTCCCCAACAGAAAGGATTCTGTGGAATGAGTGATTAAATTAATGAAACGCCATACAGTGTGTTTACGAGGTTGGTATGTGGTACTGGCAGAAACAATAAACACAGAGAGCGTTGCTTTGTTGTTCCGAGGAATTTATTGTCCCTGACTATGATCTGAGAACAGATGGCGGAGGCTGTCAGCTGGGTTGTGAGCCCGGCAAGCAGGAAGTAGGTGATGATAAACGGCCGGTAATTTCCCTTAGTGGAGCAAGCCTACCGCAGGCTCCGCCGGAAAGAATAGATGCTAGTCTGAAACCTCATCTGTGGAATCTTGTCCAATACTTCATTTTTTTTCTTTAGGGAGTGAAAACACAGAGGTCTTGTTCTTTGCCTTTGTGAGATCTTCAGATAGCTCAATAATTTGTTTGCTCCTGAAAGACAATTATCAGCTGTATCTAAAACGTGAAACCTCATATTTCTTGCAAGCTCAGTCGGGATTTTTCTTCTCCTCTATAAGCACTTGGGTTTATTGAGTACTTTCTGTTTGTCCACCATCGCCACGCCAGCTGGGAGTGGTTTGTCCCAGATTTATTTGTTTCGATCTCCAGGTGAAGGAATGGAAGGGTTTCCTTAGCTGATTTGTTTAGGCAACTGACTATCAAGATCCGAGTTTGAAAGGAGACTCATGCCTCATATAATAGAAAAGTCAAGTCTCTAAAATCATGATAAATCTGAGCTGCAGTTTTATCACCTTCTGTCTGTGTGTCTATAGTCAGTATCTCTACCTTCCTGAGACTCTGTGAATCATCTGCAAAGTAAACTCACTCCCAAAGCCACTGTGAGAATTAATTATTTTTAATTATGTAAGGAGGCTGGCACTGTATCACAGCTAATAGGCATTTAGAAAATTATTTATTCATTTATGTGTTGCTTTTCAGTCGCTAAGTCGGGTCCAATTTATTGACTGATTTACGGCTGCGCTGGGTCTTGGCTGCTGCGCGCAGGCTTTCTCTGGCGGCGGTGGCCGGGGGCCGCTCTGCTCTCTAGCTGGCGCAGGGGCTCCTCCTGGCAGCGGCTCCTCTTGCCGGGGAGCACCAGCGTGGACTCCGGGGCACGGCCTCAGTAGTCGTGGCCCACGGGCTTAGTTGCACTGTGACATGTGGAATCTTCTCGGGCCAGGGATCAAACCTGTTTGCTCTCCTTTGGGACTCGGGTTCCTATCCACTGTATCACCAGGGAAGTCCCCTACTAGGCATTTAAGAAAAAGGAGATGGTATTAAGTAGCAGTGATAGCTGTAACGACAATTTACTGCTAGTAACAATGCAATATAATGGAAGAAAAAGGCAGGGAACCAGGAGCCGCGAGAGAAGCACCCAGCCTAAGACTTCAGATGGAGCCATGTGGGACACAGAGGCTTTCCATCTGAGCAGCTCCGGGAATCCTGGGGAGACCTCCCTGCTGTCAGCAACCGCCCTCTCCATCAATCACAGGGGAAAAGTGAAGGCTGAAAACACGCGGCAGCTCCGTTAATGCCTCTGTTTGGTTTAATGTTATTTACCTCAGTGATAAAGAATGAGAACCATTTTGATGCTTGACATTCCCTCAAGAAGAAATAATTTAAAAGCCTCTTCTAAGTGCTGTTCTTAGTTGACACATTGATCACTGCTTCTTTGAGGTTTAATTTATGATGCTAAACTGCAGGTATGAACTGATAAATGAATGCATAAGAAATGAGTTCTTCAAATTCGAGATTCGGAAGAAAGTAGCTAGTTTCCTTAAATAGGCATGCATTAAAATACTCTCTGTCATTCTACTTGCTGAGTACCGTACTCATAAGTGGTAGCTTTTGACTCTCCGGCATTACAAATCACAGCTCCTATTAACTTTCTGAAATAACTCTTATTGCACAGTCGCTCAGTCTTTGTGACCCCATGGACGGCAGCACAACATACCTCCCTATCCTTCACCATCTCCTGGAGTTTGCTCAAACTCATGTCCATTGAGTCGGTGATGCCATCCAACCATCTCATCCTCTGTCACCCCCCTCTCCTCCTGCCTTCAATCTTTCCCAGCATCAGGGTCTTTTCCAGTGAGTTGGCTCTTTGCATCAGGTGGCCAAAGTATTGGAGCCTCAGCTTCAGCATCAGTCCTTCCAATGAATATTCAGGGCTGATTTCCTTGAGGATTGACTGGTTTGGTCTCCAGAAATAATTCTGGTGTGTGTCTAATTTTCTCATATATGGGACTCATACTTATCTTGTGTTTATGTAGCTGACTCCCTCATCCCTGTGTCATTCATTCAAGAAAATGCATGTACACCCATGGTGGGTTTATGTCAATGTATGGCAAAACCAATACAACATTGTAAAGTAAAATAAGTAGATAAATAAATAAAACTGAGCTTAAAAAAAAAAAAGAAAATGCATGTATTCCTTTTAGAAGCAGGAGAAGAAAAGTTGTTCATTGGAGATCCCAGAGGTTATTGCGTATCTTGAAACAATTTTGGGGGTAAGTTAAAACCAAATAGGTTCCATCTGTTCAGGTACCAGGGCCTTTGTCCTGTATGGTCTTTAGGCCGCATTGCTCTAATTCTCATGACAGGTGATGGAAAGTTAAAGGAACTTTTGGTGGTTAGGCTTGGAGTAGAGTAAACCTCTGCTTCAGTGGGCATCAGTGGAGGAGATAATGAGGGGAAGAAAGACACACCAGAGGCGAGAAAGGGGCCTCACTAGGAAGCAGGTGCAGGGAAAAGTCACAGTGCATTTCAGTGGAGTAGGCTTAGGGACACTGCGCTTTGAAATCTGATGAAAGCCAGGTCCTTGCAGCCCTGGTAAGTGTACATATACACAGATTGTGCATCCGATTTCCAGAAGTGTATTTCCTGAAGTGTTCATCATTAATGTCAGATTAAAAACCCTGAGGCTCTTTCGGTGAGAAAATGTCAAAAGTTATACATACTAACTTGTGCTTTTTAAACAGAAGGCTGAAGCTATTTGCTTCGAAGTGTGCATGTCTTAAAATTAGACTTAAAGTCCCAATGATTATTTTAATGGATGGCTTTCGTGGTATTTTACCACTGGCCACACAACCGATAGAAAATATTTATTACATGGGAACAGAGTTCACACATATGTAACAAAATTATGCTTCATAATTTACAGTTGAGGGGTATCCCCCTTGGCTTGGTGGGTAAGGAATCCACGTGCACTGCAGGAGACCCAGAAAACCCAGGTTTGCTCCCTGGGTTGGGAAGCTCCTCTGGAAGAGGAAATGGCAGCCCGCTCCAGTATGCTTGCCTGGAGAATCCCATGGACAGAGGGGCCTGTCAGGCCAGTCGTTATACAGTCCACGGGGTCTCAAAGAGTTGGACACAACTGCAGCGACTTAGTACTCACACACGCAGTCTATAACTGATCTGAAGTAAAATGTCGTAGGAAAAACATTTTACTTATTTGATGATATAAAAAATACTAATATTATTTGAAAATATGCTCACCTTGTAAAATATATATATAAATTCTAAAGATTTAAGTATATCATAAAAGTGATTTTTGTAAATATGTACATTATAAATATGACATTAATAAATTACATAAGTTTATATTGCATTTTGTAAATATTATATTAGTATGTGTATAAATGTTTAGTCTGTCAAATTCAGAGTCTTTATTTCCTTCTATATGAAAAGACTGGATGACTCAGAAAAAGAGGCAGAGGAAAGAGGGAAGAAATAACCATGAAATAATTGAAGAAATTTTCCTGGGAATGATGAAAATAACCTTAACCCTAGGTGCCTTATTGGGAAATTTCAAATCATGAACAATGAGAGGAAGATTAGAAAATCTTCCAGACACAGGGGGGACATGACATTCAAAGAATCAGGAGTCAGAAAGGTTTGGATTTCTCAAGAGCAAAGGCAAAGTGAGGAAACTGCTTGAATTTACAGGCTTGATTACATGATTAAGATGAAAAAATTTGAATCTGTCTAGATCATACATACACTTTTTTTTTCCTTTTTAGGAAAGGAAATCATCATAAAATTATTGTTCTTAGAATTCTTTGATCTTAAATGTGAACATTTTCCATGTTTGGCATACATACATTTGCTTACATGTAAAAGAAAAAAAAAAAAAAATATATATATGTATGTGTCTGTGCATGTGTAACTTCAGATTTACTTTGAATCTTTCCCTAAATGAAAATTTAAGAAAAGCGACAATTTATAACTAGGGGGTAAAGCTGGAAGAATCTTCTATAAATTCTGACCCGATAACCAGTTATGCTTCTTGCTCCAAATTCAACTCAAACTTCATGCTGGGCCTTTGGCTTCACTTATTTTCCTATTGGTCCAGAATAGCTTGGTAAACCTTCTCTCTTTGGCCAGTAGCGGTTTCAGTCCTTGAGACCAGGGCCGGTTGCTGCCTGTCTGTGAAGCAGTCAGTGCTTCTCTGAAAAGGCAGGGGACTTGTTCATCAGCACTTCTGTAACACTTGTATTTCCAGTGATTTTTTGTCTCTACAGAATGCGGGTGGTTCCACATTAGTCTTCATGTATCCTCAGAGAAGAATCCAAGTCTCCTTTGGGCTTGGATTCCTGGTTTCTTTGTTAGTACTTATTTATGACTTAGGACTGTTTGAAAAAAAAAAAAAAAAACAATCTGCTTCTTAGGCCTTCATGTCATTATATTAATATTAGTTTCTAGACAACATCCAGCCAATAAGATCATCTTTCCCATCATGTGTTTACAATTTTGTGTGTTTTTATACCATGTCCTGGGTTTTGTGCTAAGTAACCTGTAGCATAGGAGACTTCAGTGACAGTGTAAAAGGAAATACAAAAATTACCGGAAGAAAACCTATAAATCCATAGCAGATTAGTCATATGAGAAGTAAGTGCCCAAAGAAATCTGAGGGCATGAGCACCATGAGATGGAGTTGTTTAGGAATAAGAACTGTTACCATTATCATGAATTTATGTGTGAAATAGATGGGGAAACAGTGGAAACAGTGTCAGACTTTATTTTGGGGGGCTCCAAAATCACTGCGGATGGTGATTGCAGCCATGAAATTAAAAGACACTTACTCCTTGGAAGGAAGGTTATGACCAACCTAGATAGCATATTCAAAAGGACAGACATTATTTTGCCAACAAAGGTCTGTCTAGTCAAGGCTATGGTTTTTCCTGTGGTCATGTATGGATGTGACAGTCAGACTGTGAAGAAAACTGAGTGCCGAAGAACTGATGCTTTTGAGCTGTGGTGTTGGAGAAGACTCTTGAGAGTCCCTTGGACTGCAAGGAGATCCAACCAGTCCATTCTGAAGGAAATCAGTCCTGAGTGTTTTTTGGAAGGACTGATGCTAAAGCTGAAACTCCAATACTTTGGCCACCTCATGCGAAGAGTTGACTCCTTGGAAAAGACTCTGATGCTGGGAGGGATTAGGGGCAGGAGGAGAAGGGGACGACAGAGGATGAGATGGCCGGATGGCATCACCGACTGGATGGACGTGAGTTTGAGTGAACTCCGGGAGTTGGTAATGGACAGGGAGGCCTGGCATGCTGCAATTCATGGGGTCGCAAAGAGTCAGACATGACTGTGCAACTGAACTGAACTGAACTGAACTGATGGGTGAGAACAGAATCACAGAAGTAGGAAACTATTTAATGCACATATTTTGGGGGGCTCCAAAATCACTGCAGATGGTGACTGCATCCATGAAAGTAAAAAATTCTTGCTCCTTGGAAGAAAAGCTATGACCAACCTAGACAAAACATATTAAAAAGCAGGATACAGGATGCTTGGGGCTGGTGCACTGGGATAACCCAGAGGGATGGTATGGGGAGGGATGTGGAAGGGGGGTTCAGGATGGGGAACACGTGTATAACCGTGGTGGATTCATATTGATGTATGCCAAAACCAATACAATATTGTAAAGTAATTAGCCTCCAGTTAAAATAAATAAATTTATATTTAAAAAATAGAAGAAGAACAACAAAAAAAAGCAGAGACATTATTTTGCCAACAAAGGTCCATCTAGTCAAGGCTATGGTTTTTTCCTGTGGTCATGTATGGATGTGAGAGTTGGACTCTAAAGAAAGCTGAGCACCAAAGAATTGATGCTTTTGAACTGTGGTGTTGGAGAAGACTCTTGAGAGTCCCTTAGACTGCAAGGAGATCCAACCAGTCTATCCTAAAGGAAATGAGTCCTGAATATTCATTGGAAGGACTGATGCTAAAGTTGAAATTCCAATACTTTGGCCACCTGATGTGAAGAACTGACTCATTGGAAAAGACCCCGCTGCTGGGAAAGACTGAAGGTGGGAGGAGAAGGGGACGACAGAGGATGAGATGGTTGGATGGCATCACTGACTTGATGGACATTAATTTGTGTAAGCTCCAGGTGTTGGTGATGGACAGGGAAGCCTGGCGTGCTACAGTCCGTGGGGTTGCAAAGAGTCGGACACAACTGAGCGAGTGAACTGAACTGATGAGGATCAGGACCCGTATCGGAGTAAAAAGATGCAATTTCTTTGTGAAAGTAGAGTCAGTAGCACTTGTGTGCAAGATTCCATTTATGAAGAAAAAGATTCCATCTCTTATCTAGACATTTATTGCAATATGTTTTCATTTTTGTCTCATGAAAACTCTTTCCAAGGAGAACTAGAATGATTTGTTGTTGTTGCTCATAGTTCTCTTACCTCTCTCATGACATCATTTTCTTGTACTATGAGTTTTTACTGAAATTAGCAAGACTATTGATTTTGAAAGCTCACTGATACTCTATGATAGCTTTGCTTTCAAATAAAAAGATTAGTATATTGAACTTAAGAGGCATATATAACAATTAAGGTAAGGGCTAAGTAGGAAACTCTAAGGCTCTAATCAGAAACAAGTTAAAGTGCAGCGAGTTAAAGGGCTTTGCTCTCTTGATTCTGCTCCCTACTTTTGGCCCTTAACGGGGTCACATTTTTAGATGAAAAATACCACATATTTGCCTTCAAGCAATAACAAGAAGAAACAATAACGCAGTAGTTACCCAGCCTTTGACAAACGCTGTCCTGATTCAGTGCCTTGGCCTAATGGAAATGCCTCCGAGGAACAAACATTGCAAACAAAACAGAGGTAACTCTATTTTTTCTTGAAAAAAAAAAAAAATCATTTCCAAGTCTTGGTTTTCACTACCAGAGCCTTCCACTTGGCTCTTATCTCAGTTTACTACGTTTGCCGGTTTTTCTGTGGCCTCCAGCTCATTTAATGCTTCTCTTGGCTCCTGTCCAGTCGGGCACGATGAAGAGCAGTTTTTCTTCTGTTGCTACAGTGACTCTCTCTTTGCTTTCGTTCCTCAGCTCCTTTTTCTTCCATTCCTGAATTGCCAGCAAACCGCTAGTCTGGTCTGATCTGGTGGCCCTCCCCAGTGCTGTTAAAACACGTAGTTACAATTCAAAAAGAGGAGAAAATCTGGGCATTAAACATGATCCCCCAGAGGTTTCAGTTTCCTCCTGCAAACTCAGAAAGAGGTTGTGCTTATAGTTTTCTTTATTAGGCACATTTATTTATTAGGCTGGAGGAAGCACAAGCTGGAATCAAGAAGGCCAGGAGAAATATCAATAACCTCAGACATGCAGATGACACCACCCTTATGGCAGAAAGTGAGGAAGAACTAAAGACCCTCTTGATGAAAGTGAAAGAGGAGAGTGAAAAAGTTGGCTTAAAACTCAACATTCAGAAAACTAAGATCATGGCATCCAGTCCCATCACTTCATGGCAAATAGATGGGGAAACAGTGGAAACAGTGACAGACTTTATTTTGGGGCGCTCCAAGATCACTGCAGATGGTGACTGCAGCCAAGAAATTAAAAGACGCTTGCTCCTTGAAAGAAAAGTTATGACCAAACTAGACAGCATATTAAAAAGCAGAGACATTGCTTTGCCAACAAAGGTCCATCTAGTCAAAGCTATGGTTTTTCCTGAGGTCATGTATGGATGTGAGAGTTGGACTGTGAAGAAAGCTGAGTGCCAAAGAACCGATGCTTTTGAACTGTGGTGTTGGAGAAGACTCTTGAGAGTCTCTTGGACTGCAAGGAGATCCAACCAGTCCATCCTAAAGGAATCAGTCCTGGGTGTTCATTGGAAGGACTGATGCTAAAGCTGAAACTCCAGTAGTTTGGCCACCTGATGTGAAGAACTGAGTCACTGGAAAAGACCCTGATGCTGGGAAAGATTGAAGTTGGGAGGAGAAGGGGATGACAGATGGCTGGATGGCACCACCGACTGGATGGACATGAGTTTGAGTGAACTCCGGGAGTTAGTGATGGACAGGGAGGCCTGGGCCACTGCAGTCCATGGGGTCGCAAAGAGTCAGACAGGACTGAGCAACTGAACTGAACTGAACTGATCGATTGCCGTTTACCTGACACAGTTCCAGGCCCAAGAGAGAGCCATGAGCGAGAATGAGTCCCCTCCTCAGGAACACACTCTTAAGTGTAGGCCCATAAAAGCTGACTATGTAGACAACAGTTTGAGAGTCACAACAGTTTGTGACTATCTGAAGAGGAAGAGCACCCGGGATGGGACGGTGCTGCTGTGAGAGTCCCGGGCAGGCCTCTGCACGAAGCGCCGTCGCAGCGGAGACCAACAGGATGGAAAGCAACCCGCGTGCCCAGAACGGAGGAGGGAGCTCCGGACGACGGAGAGACAGGTGGCCAGGCTTCGGTGGGAACCGGGCGGAAGTGTGGGGCAGTGAAGACAGATACACTGGAGCGCGGGCTTCCAGAAGTAAACGCTGGATGGATATTTAACAGGAAAATGGATACTGAAATAGAAATGTAAGAGGATGTAGACTGTAGCGGTCTCAGCATGGCAAGCAGTTAGTAGGTTATCATAGTCATTTAAACACGTGCAAAGGTGGCTTGGATTAGAGCGGTAGTGGTGAGGAGGGCAGTAGACATGTCAGGACTAGCTGATGGATTAGACCTCGAAGATGGGAGAAAGGGAAAGGTCAGTGGTGGGGCCAGTATGTGACATGAGGCCTCAGAGTATACCAGCAAAGCAGACTAATTAAAAATCAGCTAAGACAAAAATAAGGCTATTAATAGACTGTATATATTTGAATACCTGCACATATGGCTCCATCCCCCAGACAAAAGAATTGTAAGGAAGGATGAAAAATTACTCTATTAGAATGTTAAATGGAATGGATTGAGGGGAATGGTGGAAATTAAAGATATGAGTCTGAAATTAGTTTAACTGAACAAGTCCTGATTGATATTTAAAAAAAAAATCAGTTTGGGAACTGGACATGATGGGGAACAGGGTGGTGGGCAAGAGGAGCAACAACCAGAGGAGACTGAGGTTGACTGACTTAGGACTTATTTGAACAGAAAAGATGGCGGAACTTGTAAAAAACAAAAAGCTGGGTGATGAGAGCAAATAAGTAGAGGGAGTCAGAGATTCAGATTTTAAGTTCCAGTGACTGCAGAATAGATAACCAGGGAGAGAAGGAGGAGAAAGCATTTGGGGAGGGGATAACATCAAGGCCCTGCTGCACTCCTGGAGTTTCTGGCCTTCGTGAAATCTGCAGGAGGCTGGTGGTATGCATCTGAAGACACGGCGTCAGAGCTGATGCTTGATGATGAAGCAGAGGGAGAGCAGTGAAGAAAAGACAAATGTTTTCTAGCAAGATGGGTCAGGGGCAAAAGCCGAACACTCAAGGTTGGAAAGAGAGGAGGAATCAGGACTCAGAGAGGTAGGGGCTGAACTGGAAGCGAGTTACTCCAGCACTCAAGGCGTTCACGGGGTTGGGGTGGGCAAGTTTCAAGAACATGGTAGTTTTTACAGCATCAGAGACCACGGAAAATTTGAAGGCGACAAACTGTGACAAAAACAAACAAATCCACCCATTCAGCTAATGAGATTTTCACAATAGAGGCAAGAAGATTTAAGGGAATTATTTACATCACAGAGCTAATACATTGAGTGAGGAACAATATGGTACATTCCTTGACTTTGCCAAAGAGTCAAGAATATATATTTCCCAGATGACAGATGACCTGGTTTGGAAGTATTGTGACTTTAATAGGTTGGAGTGTTACAGATGGTTAGTTTTTTTCCCCGGAATCCATTCTCCTCTCTTCCTGGGTCTGTAGCTGCTCAGTCAGAATGGACATCGCTCACTCTCCTTACAGCTATGTGGGGCCGTGTGGCTGGACAGCCTGGTTTGCCTAATCCCAGCCTCTTACATGAGACAGAAACAAACTTCCGTGTCACTTAGGTCATAGAATAGTAGCCACTTTCTGTTGTGGAAGTTTTGCCTACCCTCTAATGTATGTAACTCCTGACCATGTAGGGCTGGCTACTGTATCCTCACTCTCATGAGGACGCTCATCTATGGAAGAGTTCAACAAGTATGAACAGTTAGGAAGTTAGTCTCCAGTTGAGACTAGGAAATATTTGTTGTCTACACTTCTGTCCTGCCAAACTGTCCTGTCAAAACTTGTCACTTTTAATACACATCATACCATTTCATCCTCCCTGCATTTATAAAGACTGCCCTCTCTTTGTAGACTGGCTTCCTCATTTTCTGTCTGGCTTACTCCACCCAGTTCTATAAGATCCAAATCAAAGAAGCTTCCCTAAATTAATCATTCCCTTCTCTGACCTGTGTAAAGGTGACCCGTAAGCAAGACTGTGTGCATGGTCTTACTACAGCATATCACGTGGGGTGGAGATTAGCTTCTTATGTTAGCCTCCTCCTCTAGGCTGGCTGAGGAGGGAATTTGGATTCCTGGTTCAGTGGAGAGCATGATTTATTTATCTCCATTTTCCAGCCCTCATCCTTCAGGGTTTCTGACGCATAGAGGTCTTTAAATTTAGTCTGAACAAAGAATTCTTGGCGGAATAGAGAAAGAAGAATGCTCTTCTCTCCTTGGGGTAATTATTGTTTCACTGTTAGGAATTTTAGACCCAAGAAGGAACAATATCAGTGAACATGTACGAGTTACTGATTCAGCGGTTATTCTCTGAAATGGAGCTTTTTAGTGCACTGAAAACTGTCCCAGCTAGAGCTGGATCATCATCTACCATGATAAGACCTGTTGGAGAGATTGCCTTTCATCATTAAATACAGAAGTTGAAGAGGATGGGAGACGGCACCCTCTTTTCCTGATTTAAGTAGGACAGAGAAGTTAATCAGGTCTGACCTTGTCACTGTTTTATTTATCCTCTTGCTCTGGAACAGAAGCCAGACACTAAATGTGTCAAATCTGCACGTGTGTGTGTGTGTGTGAACACACACCTCTTTCCAAACATACCTTCACGAACTTTGTTTTATACTCAGACTGTGCTCAATCTCAGACTGGAATTCAGTATGTTTGACTTGTCTTACAGATGGAAAAAAATATTCACCTAAATGCAGTAATTTTTATAGCAGTCTGATATTTTCACAAATCCTTCCCAACCACAGTCAGGTGGCAGAAAGGGAGAGTCAGGTGTCCATCATTAGCCGAAGGAGAGAGAGAGAAGGAAGGCTGAGGCATGCAGTGGAGGTGGAAGAAGTCGGCCAGACCCACGAGAAAAGGCACAACGCGGATGACGGGAGCAAATCAGTCAAATCAAGAAATGCAGATCCCTGCTTGCCATCGCTCAACATCATCGACTTGCTTGTGAGTCTCTGCTGTTGGCCTTCGTGCTCTGAGATGACTCTGCTCTCCTGGATGTGTAGGAGAGTCAGGGTGTCTGTGCAGGGCTTACCCTGGAGACTGGAGCTCTGGGATGGTGGCCTGGACCCGGGGCTGGCCCTGGTCTCTCCCTGACCCGGTGGCTCTCTCTTTGCACCTCAGTCTTCTCAAGCACACAATGAACGCATTCCCTACCAGACAGCCTTGAAGTCCCTCTGCGTATAAGACCTTTCTCCCCCGACTGGACTCTAATAATCTGGGAAATTCACCGAAGATCTATGACTTCATTCTACTATAAATAATTTTGTATTCTATATCCAACTAACTTTCTAGTGTTAGTGGGAAAACAGAATTTCACAGTGGGTAGCGTGCACTTTAGGTCTCAAATTTTCCCTTACCCCTGACACAGCAAAAAAAGAAAAAAGAAAAAAAAGGTGGGGGAGGAAGTTAGACCCCCTTTCTAAATCTCAGGAAAAGCTTCATTGCATGGATCTAAGAATTTTATTAGCCGAGGAGGTATTCCTACAGTATAAGTGCATGGTCCTTACCGCACAATAACAGCTGTTGACTGCTTCACTGTCCTGGAGTTCTCAAGGACTTTCCTGTGCTTGCCTTCCACGAGTGTTGTCGTCCTTTAGTGGCTAAGTCATGTCCAGTTCTTTGCAACTCCATGAACTGCAGCATGTCAGGGTCTCCTGTCCTTCACCATCTCCCAGAGCCTGCTCAAACTCATGTACATTGTATCGGTGATGCCATGCAACCATCTCATCCTCTGTTGCCCTGTTCTCCTTCTGCCTTCAATCTTTCCGAGCATCAGGGTCTTTTCCAATGGGTTGGCTCTTTGTATCAGTTGGCCAAATATTGGAGCTTCAGCCTCAGTCCTTCCAGCCCTCCACGGTAAGTGACTTTCATTCCCAGCCTCTGTCCTACTCAGAGTGCAGGTTTCCATTTGAAATTCAAAGATACCGTCTTTGCTAAAGAAGGGCTGCTCATTGATACGCAGGTTGAAGAACCCAGGTGTCCTTTAGCAGTTTTCAAGCTATGGAATCAACCACAGGCCTTCAGAATAACAGGACCAGGAAGCCTTTTACACTGTGAGACTTTGATCTGCTACTAACAGGTCACTAAGTTTTATCTACAAGCTTCACTTAACATGAAAAAGCAGAGCTTGATCTCCAATAAGTGATTCTAATGCAGGACCATGTAGCAGAAGATCAATTGTAAAAATTCAATCACTGACTCTTGTATTCACTTACTTAACAAATTTTTATTGATCGCTTGTATTTTTGCTGCTAGAAATTGGTCTGTTGTCAGAAAGAGACTGTTCTCATGGATCTTATATTCTAGTTGGGGTGAGAAGGGAAAAAACGGACAGCAAACAAAAACAGACAATAGATGATAAAGACAGTAACCGGGTCTTTATCTTTAGATGAGAAGTGGTGGAAGAAAACTGGTGTAGGAAAACAGGCTCATTCTTAGGTACCAATTAAGCGAGACTCAGAAGGGCTTGACTCAGACGTAGATTATAGTGCAACAGGTTAAAGAGCTTGGCTCTATTGATTCTGCTCCTCTTTTTAAAGATTCAAAATGTGCTCATATACTCATGCTGAGGTCAGCCAGCCCAGCCAGCCAGGGCTCAGGGGCCCTGCCTCCGAGGTCTCCAAGCCTTTGGAAGTGCATCTTTCCTGCAAGGGTCAAATGCCTTCTGGTTGCACAGCCAGCTCTCTTTGAGATCACCTAAAGATGACCTGTTGAATCAGAAATGGTAAAGTGTGTGTGTGTGTGTGTGTGTGTGTGTGTGTGAAAGTTGCTTAGTCGTGTCCGACTCTTTGTGACCGCATGGACTTAGTCCGTGGAATCCTCCAGGCCAGAATACTGGAGTGGGGAGCCTTTTCCTTCTCCAGGGGATCTTCCCAACCCAGGTCTTCCACATTGCAGGCAGATTCTTTACCAGCTGAGCCACAAGGGAAGCCCAAGAATACTGGAGTGGGTAGCCTATCCCTTCTCCAGAAGATCTTCCCAACCCAGGAATCGAACCGGGGTCTCCTGCACTGCAGACTGCAGGCATATTCTTTACCAACTGAGCTAGGAGGAAAACCCTATATATATATATATATATATATATATATATATATATATGAGAAGTATTTTGTTAGGACTAACAGCACTCATCAAGTTAACACAAATACAATTATCTTAAATTATACAAATGTGTACAAATGAAAAAAAAACCAAAACAATAACAACTTACGTGGAAAGCAAGCCCTGGAGACTTCCAGACACCGCTCCGGCCGCGCTGGCTGGCCTTGGTGCCCCCAGCTTTGAGCAAGGCGGCGAGCCCTGCGGGGTGCCGTGTGGTGTCTCCCCCTCCACCTCCCATCAGTCAGGCTGAAGAGTGTCTGAGCCCCTCCTCCTGGCTTTAAGGCTGCCTCCGCTCAAACTCCAGAGGCCTTGCCCCTCTGCGATCGCTCCCAATAGAGTCGTTAAGGTTCAGAGAGACTCGACTGTGACTCCAGAGACTCGCTCCCCTCTATTTCAGATGGAGGCTATTTGTGTTCATATCGTTATTGCAGAGTGTGGGAAATGCTGGATGTGTTCCTCGTTTCCAGTAGAATGTGCTCTGCTCAAGCCTTTGGTGAAATCCCTCCTTGCCTGTAAAATTGTGAGTATCTTTTGTGAATGCCCTCTCATAAAGTCCTCCCTATCGCCACGAGTAGGGTGAACGTTTTTATAGCAGTTCTTGACTTTAGATGAGAAAAGAGTATCTTCTCAGCTTAATGTCGCTGAGAAAAATATGCCTACCCCCTAGAAGTTCTCCTAGTGTTAATAACTACTGCCCTTTGAAGGGAAAGACTATATTGGCCTTTATCTAAGTAAATTACAGTTCATATATGTTAGGATATAAGCACATCTTTTACTCTATCTGGAAAAACAGAATTATCTTTTACCTGAAGAGCTAGGCTCTAGTTATTCATTGGTGATTTTTGAGCCTGAGAAGCATTTCTTTGCCCTTTAAAAATGTAAATGTTTGAAGTCTATTCCTGTAAGAGGCTGCTAGAGGTCACTCGTGAAATCAATTGCAAAGTTTCACAGGGAAGTTCAAAGTTTTGTCTGGGCAAAGTATTTTGAGCTTATCAGTTTCAATAACAATCACATTAAGGAGAAATACCCAATTATTCTCCTACTGGAAGAAATAGAAGCCTTGAGAAAGTAATAAGTTACAGGGGGAGAAACAGACCACATCCTGATACTGATGCGTGTACACACGTGCATTCTTTATCATCAGGATGGCAGCCAGGCTTCACAGGTGAGAAAATCGAAGCCCACTAAGAACAAGTACTTGTTTAAGAGGGTATTTTTTGGCAGATTTGGGCATAGAGAGAAGGCTTTCCAACCCCCAGGAATGTTTTTCTTCAGGGAATCTCTCTGTGTCTCTTCTCTAGTCCATTTTATCCAGGGATCCCTTCTTGTTTTGTTTTTTCTTGACCATCTCCTCGTTAGCATATTTTCTTTACCACGTTCCTAGGGCTCCTACTGGGAGAAGACAATGGCACCCCACTCCAGTGCTCTTGCCTGGAGAATCCCAGGGATGGAGGAGCCTGGTGGGCTGCAGTCCATGGGGTCGCTAAGAGTCGGACACGACTGAGCGACTTCACTTTCACTTTTCGCTTTCATGCACTGGAGAAGGAAATGGCACCCACTCCAGTGTTCTTTCCTGGAGACTCCCGGGAAGGGGGAGCCTGGCGGGCTGCCGTCTGTGGGGTCACAGACTGAAGCGACCCAGCAGCAGAGCCTGCATCGTGTTGTCTCTTCACGGCAGTGCTCGCTGATTCTGGGCCGCGTGCCTGTCTTCCTCCGGTAATCTCTGTGCTTCTGATTCTGCTGGGACATTGCTTGTTTTCCTTGTTGTGGCTGCTTGACATTGATTTTGCACTTTCCCTTTCTGTCTGGGGGACGCTGCTTCCTCCACACGTTTCTGTTTCTGTAATTGAGCCCATCCCCTGCTGCCGCTCTCGCCTCCTCCACTCATCTTCCAAGTTGCTGTGCTCTGCCTGTATTTCCCCCTTGATTCTCCTTCAT
This sequence comes from Redunca redunca, assembly GCA_006410935.1. Taxonomy (NCBI): domain Eukaryota; kingdom Metazoa; phylum Chordata; class Mammalia; order Artiodactyla; family Bovidae; genus Redunca; species Redunca redunca. The sequence goes on from SJYQ01104737.1 coordinate 1,412,580, forward strand.
TCGTCCCATCTCCGCCTCATGCATTTGTTCTCACACTTCATCCAGAGACACAGTTCCCTATATTTTCTTTTTTTCTCTCAATATAACCAGTCTCATCTTCTTGTTCTTTCCTGATTTAGACACGACTCTCCATATAAAATGAAAAGCAAGGAAAATGTCCTGTTTGTAGGCATTCACATTCCTCTTTAGCCATATGGGTCAGTGTAAAACTGAAAACCATGTTGGTGCTTTCACATAACCGTGCTCCCAAAACGCGACTGTTGTATTCCTTTGGACTCGGACACAGCTCCTGTGGCGATTCTTGTGGGGAGTGGCCACGCATGGGCCCACTAGGGAGCATCAGCGCCCGCCTTCTGAGCCTCGTTGCGGCCTGAGCTGCATGCGGGCCTCGGCCTCGGAAGTCTAACGACCCTGTCTTAGATGTAGAGGATGGAGAGGACCTGCTGCCTCGAGCTGGACTGTGGATTAGGAAGACTGATCAAAAGAGAAGCCCAGTCCCCTTGCCCTTGACACCCCTCCACCCCGTGGAGCAGAATAAGCTAGAGGCTGAATAAGCCCTCTCCAAATCAGTGGAGGGGGCATACTCTATCTATGCCCCTCTGAGAGAGTCGCAATCTGCAGTGTTCAGATGGCTTCAGATGTGGGTGTTCACGTGAGCTATTCTGAAGAGGAGCAGGATCTGGCCTTTGGGAACAAGCTTAGTCCGTACTCCTCTGGGGGTGAACACCAGCAGCCAGGGTGATCCAGGAAGGCTCGCTGCATAGAACAGCCTCGTGTTGCAAGGACATGGTTAGATGTTTACTCCAGAGTCTGGTCAGAAGGCAGAGAGGGGACTTAAAGCGTGACTGGCAATGCTCCTTTTTCATGAAGATTCCCAGTTTGAGGAAGTAAGATTATTTTGATGATTCTCTCTCTCTCACACACAGACATACATATTCATATATTCACAGCTGCTTTATGTTACAATATGCATCTCCAAAACCTTTGAAATCAAAAAATAAATTTAGAGCCATTAGACTTTAGACCAGTAAAGCCTTCCGATTGATTAGTTGCATATTCGTGTTTAAGAGATGACCCTCTGGATTGCAGAACGAGAGGACATTTCATTCCCCCACCCTCCACGAGGACCGGATATGATCTCCGTTCTCTCCAAAGCTGTTTCTTTGCAGGCCATCTGTGCCAGTATACCCCGTATCTCCCAGAACTTGCTGAGAACTGTGAAAGTTCGAAAGATACTGTTCTGGTAAACAATAATGGGTCAAGTATGAGACATACAATAGATGCTTAGAGATCTTTGGGAAAGGTATTTTGATAAGGTTATAAAGAATTTGTAAATGACATTTAATTCTCTCCTATTCTAAAATGGTTATCTGCCTGACATACTCATAGTGGATTAATTTATGCTTTTTATTTGGCCCCGGATGGATAAACTAAATGGAATTAGAATTATACAAGTAAATGTTATTTCAAACCCTCCAGTAGCAGGAAATAGCTTTATAACAGAATTACATAACAGCTGGTGCTGCCTCCAGTGACCAGAATGGTAATGTTTTCTTTTGATTCCCTTGCAACCGCACAGGGCTGTTTAGCTGCACGTTCTTCAAAGACTTTTGGCAACATGAGGCAGAGTTAAGGGACGGTTAGGGCTTGATAGGGATAAATAAATAATACATTACTTATTTATAAATATGTTGCAGCATAAAGCACGATCTCCTCATCTGGGTTCAACTTTGCAAAGTTATGTCACTGTTTTAAGTGGAATAAAACATTTAACAACCTGCTCAACCACGCTTCTCAAACATCACTGTGCAGCCGGATCACCTATGAGACATGTTAAAATGCAGGTTCGGGCAGATTCAGTGATGCTGCTGGAGTCTGCCCTGCTCTCCCGGGCGCGGAAGTCTCCAGCCCTGCTGGGCTTTGTCAGAACTGACCCGTGAGGTCGTGCCTGTCCTTGAGTCTGCAGATCTAGGTGCTTCTGGAGGGGGTTCTGGCTTTGAGGTGGAGGCTTGGGGTCTGAGTTCAGCACCTGCAGTTCACATAAAGTAGTCGTCATCCTCAGTATCCCAGGGTCACCTTGAGGCAAGGACTTGATCGCATTCCGTGTGTTCACCCCTCACGTACCAAATAATGTGCCTGCCACTGACTTTGTGCTCAGTAATTTTTTTTAAACTCAGATTTGAATAAACAGTTGCTAAAACTCATTAAATTCATTCACTTACATTTGCCTGTTTGAAGAAACCCATCTGAGTTCTCAGTAGGGCCAGCTGATTTCAGAAGTCGGCGTTGGCAGTTCCGAGGTGGAACAGAAGGGAAATGAGGCGTGGAAGCCGTGCAGCCTCTGCTTGGCTGAGAGGTAGACCTGTCTTCAATGAAAGAGGACTCAGAGCTCCCGCCCTTCTTCTAGCTGATTTCGCAAAGGCCTTCAGGCTCGGGGCCAATTTACCTCCGGCCTCGAGCACAGTGGATGGTCCAGGAATATCCGAGGACAGAGCCATGTGGTCTTGGAAACAAATAGCATCCGATTCTGAGGCCCACCTTCGAGGGTGGCACCTGGAGAAGCCACACGGGAGGTCACGGTTGCCTAGATCCGCTGGATCCGGAGCGCTTATCAACCGGTTTTTTTCAGAGCTAGATAAAATGGAAACTTTTGTGTTTACATCAGATATCCTCAAACGCCTGGCGCTGCAGCTGTCGTGGGTCGCATGCAAAGCAGAAGCGGCGCAGCAAGGGTGAGTCTGAGCAGATCCAAGGCCTGTGGGGTTTACAGGCTCCTGTCTGCTCCGACAGTCCCGTGGTTAGAAACTGAGTGGCAGATAAGGAGAGAACACACAAGTCACAAACACGCCCCTGACCGTCATTTCTCTTAGAGATAAAGCTGCGCAGATGCGCCCAGGGTTCATTCAGAACAGCGCGTGCTGCAGAATGGCGGTGAGGTTAAAGCCGTGCCCAGATCACTCCATGGGCTGCACGCCGTCCCCGGAAGGCGTCCAGACAGTGCAGAGGACCCTGGAGCAAGAGGCTTTCTTTGTTCCCGAGGTCCCAAGGCAAAGTCAGACTAGCAAAACCTCCTCCTTGTTTTCTCATAGACTGTTAGGCAGTCCTTGTTAAGCACTATGAATGTGATTCTACTGAATGTGCTTAAATTCAAGGGATTACGAATTGGCTCCATTTTGCATCTCATTTTTTAAATCTTAAATGACAAACTTTGGAGAATTTCTTTCAATAAAAGTCCCTGAGTAATAATGTAACTAATTCACAAGAGTGAAGAATGTTAAATGCCGGCAACATGTGGTCCCTGCCTTTTTAGAGTCAACAAAGGGAGGAGACAATGACATCAACACTTAGAACGCATTCTGTGGGAGAGGCTTGCATGGGGGCCGGAGGGGGAAGTTTTCTAAGCTCTGGGACTGATGAACGTTTCATACCAAAAAAAAAAAAAATAATGTGTCATCTTAGAAGCTTTTGAATTTGGGCTTCCCTTATGGCTCAGCTGGTAAATAATCTGCCTGCAATGAGGGAGACCTGGGTTTGATCCCTGGGTTAGGAAGATCCGCTGGAGAAGGGAAAGGCTACCCACTCCAGTGTTCTGGTTTGGAGAGTTCCATGGACTGTATAGTCCATGGGGTCGCAAAGAGCTGGACACGACTGAGCCACTTTCACTTAGAAGCTTAACAGTAGTCTTAAGTAATAATGGGGAGGGATTTACAAACTAAAAATCTCACAACATGTTTGCATGTTCTCACAGTTTCTCCCCACAGATTGCAAGAGTTAGAGGAGAAAGTATCGATAGTAATTTTTGCAGTGGAAATGTTAGATAATACCTTAACCAAGAATTCAAAATGAACATCACCCTTGGGAGTGGACAGTGTTTTAAATGTGGTGCCCTGAGAATCACCGTTCTGTGTTATTCTGGTCAGAGACATCAGACAAACCAAAAAAGGAATGTTCTATAAAATAACTTACCCTCGGTCTTCACAATGTCAGTGTCAAGGATTGTTCCAGATTTGAAGGAGACTCAAGAGACATGACAACTAAGTACCTTGTCCTCGTGGACTGAATTCTGCTTCAGAACTGGGGGATGTTATAAAGGACATTAGTAGACATTGTTGGCTTTATAGAATGTGTGTGATGTGAAACCATGGTGTTGATGTTGCATTTACTGACTTTGATGGCTGCATTATGTACTGTTATAATGTAAGGCAACACCCTTCTTCTTTGGATTTAAGACTTGGATGAGTATTAAGGACTAATATTGTGTAAACGGTTTTGTGTGTGTGTGTGTGTGTGTGTGTATGAGTGCTCAGTTGCTCAGCTGTGTCTGACTCTGATCACCACAAACTATAGCCCCCCAGGCTCCTCCGTCCATGGGATTCTCCAGACAAGAGTGCTGGAGTGTGTTGCCATTTCCTTCTCCAAGGGATCTTTGCAACTCAGGGATCAAACCTGCATCTTCTGCAAGCCTCCTGTATTGCAGGCAGATTTTTTTACCACTGAGGCTCCTGGGAATCCTCTTATGTATGTATATGTATATGCACACACACACATATATATATATATGTATGTATGTATACACACACCCTTTTTCAAATGGTTCAGGGGAAAAAAAAAAACTGACCAGGTCATTCAACACTTAGAAGACACATATGATGACACAAAATAATTGTGATATATTATAAAAATAAAAGGACATTTGAAAAAAAATGTGGCATTATTAGTGGTGAGTGGTGTTAGGAAATAAGGCTGGAAAAAGTGTGTTGAGAACAAGTAATTAACTTCTCAGCCACGTGAGGGTTTTATCCTTTTTACATGATGGTCGTGGTGAAGACTTTCAGGTTCTGTTTTTGAGAAGGTTTTTCGTCTGCCTTGGCTAATATAAGGATATGAACATTTTAAAAAGATTGGTCTTGGTGGAGCACCAGCAGATCACAGAGCGCGCACAGAGTGTGAACACCTCTGGGCATGAGTGTGCCTGAGTGTGTGTTAGCGAGCGTGAGTGTGAATTGACCTTATTAGGAAGACATTATTAGTAAGGACGTGCCAGTAAACACATAGTTTGGAGATACTGCCCTCCACTTAAAATAACTTGAAATCTAATCCTACTTCAAGCCATATTAAAAATTTACTTCAAACCTTTTTGAAAGATTAAATTTAAAGAGGTTTTTTTTTTATTATTACTGCAAGAAAACATAAAACATATTTAATCTTGGAGTGAAAAGGGCCCTTCTAAGTAATATTGGACATCATGTCGGTACTGTTTGCATTAGTTTCAGTGTCCTTGAAAGAAAATCATTAGACAAATCCTTGAGAATTAGTTCTTATCTGGGATTTCTTTTTCTTCTCAGTCCCAGACCTGTCCCCTCCCCACCTCCCCTGAGTGTAGACAGTACACCCTTTCTCCTCTCCTTTCTTGTCTCTGTCAGCTTTCTTTCTTTCTTTTTTTCTTGACTTCCCCCTTCACCCATTTTGCCCATCTTCTCTGAGCCAGCTGCTCTCTGTGTCTATAATGAGCTGTATTACATTTTTGTTTTCTAGAGTTCACATAAGGAAGATCTTTGTCTTCTCTGACTTCTTTCACTTAGCATAATGCCTTCTAGGCCCATCCTGTTGCCACAAATGGCAGATTTTCATGCTTTTTTATGTCTGAATCATGGAGTTCACTTTTGACCTTATCGTACCATCACTTTCCTCTGCTGACTCCAAACGCTGTTCCTGGAAGCCTGCAGATTCGATTCGCTCGGCTGGGAAGTCCTACTGGCTTCTCACACTCAGCATGTCCAGACCGCTCTGTCTCTCCATTGCCTGCTTGCTCTGAATCCCACGTGAGGTGTTCATTTCCCTCGAGGCTCCCTCCCTCCTTCGTGAAATCTCACGATTCGCGGTTACAGAGGGGAACCTTGGCGTCATACGCCTTCTCGAGTTCCCCAGCCAGCTCCATGTTCATCCCCACGGGTTCCACGGTCACGGACTCTCTCCCCTTTTCCTCTCCTTTTCTCTCTTCACACTGACCCTTCCCAGAGCATCATTATCCTTTCCCCTTGTAGAAAAGAATTACTTCAATGTTCGTTTTTTAAGTTTTGGAATTAGTGAGCACTGAAGGAGGATACGAACAGCAGCCCTCAAGATCCCGTTGCTCCGTTTGACAATGATCGGATGTAAGCCTGTGCTTCATTGCACGACCTTCATTTGACCTTGATTTGCAGAGACTCTCCTTAAGTAAGTTGGTCCTCCCCTTAACAACTTACTAGGACAGAGGGCAGTGTGTGCCTCTCCCCCCCCCCCCCNCCCCCCCCCGGTTACCATGACACCCAGGTCTGATAATGTTTCCTTCTTTACTTTGAAAAGGAAGCTCAGATCAGAGTAATTTGTTATTAGATATTCCTTTATGGCTCCCATATGTATTTTCTTCAATACTTCTCCAATGATTGTCATATTTTGCCTCACCCCTTGTGTCTTTGTCAACCGCCTTAGCTCGTTTGCGTTTTACGAGGCAGTTTGTACACGATTTAAGGGTTACTTCTTACCTGGACGGCTGTCTGTCCAGCCCCGTTCGTGCGCTGCAGGGTCCGGGGCTCACCCCCCACCGCTCCTCTCCCACCCTTTCCTCGCTCTGTATGCTTCTCTCTGCTTCTCTGCATTTGCTCCCGCAGTTTCCCCCCCGTGGGGTATCTTCCACCACCCCCGCCTCTGCAAACCAGGCTCCAGTTCATGCCATTCCTTAACCCAACGGCACAAGTAGATGATTCACTCTCCTGTGAAAATAATCATAAGTACCCACCATTGTTAGTAGTTTATGTAGGGGATCATGTTAGTATTTCCTTTCAAGAAACGTACGGGACTATTAATACATTCAGAGGTAAAGTTAGCCCGATTGGAATGCTGTACAGACAAGGAGAGACCACGTTTTATTCAGATTCACCGCTCATCTTCTGCACTGTTTGGGAGCAATTCATGTCTTCCTCCTGAACGCATCTTCATCCTTTTTTTTTGTTCATGGAAGAGTCACAGGGGAAGCTCTGAGAGTCACTGGGCCAGTGCCCGGAGTGCAGTGTCCACAGGGACACGGCTCGGGCTTGGGTTCTGCTTCGTCTATTCAGTCTCTCTAAACGCCGCTGCTTCTCCTCTGTGAATGACCACTGTGGCAATGACACAGCCCACAAAAATGCCAACCCGTGGCAGCGGTGCACAGACCCAACACTGGCAGCAGGCACTTGCGTAACATTTGAAGTGTTGTTGTTGTTGTTGTTTAAAGAAAGTCAGAGTCACTGTGGAGCCTCTCTTCTATTCATCGAGCATCAGTTGTTTGTTCTCCGTCTGTGTTTTCTTTCACAGTGTGTATGGTGGAAAGCTGTCACAATGGGACTTGGGAACCGCAGATTTTGTGCCTTAGGAAGACGACTTCAATTTTCTGTGTCTGAGTGTTCTGTTCTGCAAAATGTGTTTTCTGTCACAAAAAAGGCCATGCTTCTGGGAAACCGAAATAATGGAAGGAGGGATAACCACCCTTCATTTTCCAGAGAAGCAGGGAGAGTGGCTTCCCCAGCGACTCAGATGGTAAAGCATCTGCCTGCAATCAGGAGACCCGGGGTCGTCCCTGGGTCGGGAAGATTCCCTGGAGAAGGAAACAGCAACCCACTCCAGTATACTTGCCTGGAAAATCCCATGGACAGAGGAGCCCAGTAGGCTACAGTCCACGGGGTCGCAAAGAGTCTGACAGGACTGAGCGGCTTCACTTTCTTCCTTTCTCAGGGAGAAGGGAGCCGGGAGGGGCCCTCACCTGTGTTGGCAGCTCAAACAAAGCCTCCGGAGGCTCGTGTGGTTGGTGGGGGGGTGAGTCCTCAGACAGTCCTGCAGCATCATTTGGGCCATACGGCACCTCATACCTCATTCCCCAAGTCTGGTTCTCCAAGATTTTAGGATATCCCCAAACATTTATTTTCTGCTCCCATCAGCCAAGACCCATTTGTGTTGCTTGTGAAAGTTAGAATTCTGCCTGCTACAGTGGGTTCCTGTGGGCAGCAATCCACAGTGAAGATTTAGGAGAAACTGAGGCCAAGATGATTGAACGTTTAGTACTAGAAGCTGCAGCAGATCTCAGGGTTTGTAGATAATGATATTACTTCTGCTAATCAAATGTCTTTATGGAGAACTTATTATATATTAGGAACTGAGTTAATAAGCCTTTTATGCATTATTCCCTATACTTCATGGAAGATACAGGATTTCGAATCTGGGTAAAAAAATGAGCTAATTGGAAAGACTTAGCCTGCAGGTTAGTGGTTGATGATGATGATGATGAGGTGTGAAGTGAGGAGTCTTACAGTTGGGGTCAAGTCTATATATTACTGTTTCAGTTCAGTTCAGTTCAGTCACTCAGTCACGTTCGACTCTTTGCAACCCCTCCCTGTCCATCACCAACTCCTGGAGTCCACCCAAACCCATGTCCATTGAGTCAATGATGCCATCCAACCATCTCATCCTCTGTCATCCCCTTCTCCTCCTGCCCTTAATCTTTCCCAGCATCAGGGTCTTTTCCAATGAGTCAGCATCAGGTGGCCAAAGTACTGGAGTTTCAGCTTCAACATCATTCCTTCCAATGAACACCCAGGACTGATCTCCTTTAGGATGGACTGGCTGGTTCTCCTTGCAGTCTAAGGGACTCTCTAGAGTCTTCTCCAACACCACAGTTCAAAAGCATCAATTCTTTGGTGCTCAGCTTTCTTTATAGTCCAACTCTCACATCCATATATGACCACTGGGAAAACCATAGCCTTGACTAGATGGACCTTTGTTGGCAAAGTAATGTCTCTGCTTTTTAATATGCCATCTAGGTTGGTCATAACTTTCCTTCCAAAGAGTAAGCATCCTGTAATTTCATGGGTGCAATCACCATCTGCAGTGATTTTGGAGCCCAGAACAATAAAGTCTGACACTGTTTCCACTGTTTCCCCATCTATTTCCCATGAAGTGATGGGACCAGATGCCATGATCTTCGTTTTCTGAATGTTGAGCTTTAAGCCAACTTTTTCACTCTCCTTTTTCACTTTCATCAAGAGGCTTTTTAGTTCCTGTTCACTTTCTGCCATAAGGGTGGTGTCATCTGCATATCTGAGGTTATTGATATTTCTCCCGGCAATCTTGATTCCAGCTTGTTTTTCTTCCAGTCCAGCGTTTCTCATGATGTACTATGCATAGAAGTTAAATAAGCAGGGTGACAACATGCAGCCTTGACATACTCCTTTTCCTATTTGGAACCATTCTGTTGCTCCATGTCCAGTTCTAACTGTTGCTTCCTGACCTGCACACAGGTTTCTCAGGAGGCGGGGCAGGTGGTCTGGTTGAGGTGTCCCGAGTCCTGTTGTTGATACTGGCAATAACCCCAAGTTTTGTAAGTCTCCTTCACTTTCATAAAGACAGAATTTGAATAAGTATTGATCGTAGAAATAACTTCAACATCTCCTGGAATTAGCCTTGACTTGGTGGTAAGCTCTCTCCTTGGCCAATCCTTCAGTTTTCCAGTCCTAATTAATTGGCTCTTGTAGCTACCAGTGGGTTGATGTTGAGCTCCAAGGAACCTTCTCCTCCAAGGAGCAGAAGAAGCTCAGTTGTGGCCACCAGCATGATCTTTGTGGACTTATGGGCAGAAGGACAGCATGGTGGATTTTTGGTAAGGAGAGTAGCTGGCCGTCTAGCCTGATTTCAGCAAGTTTTCTTTGATATTCAAAAGCAGAGATAATAGCTTCCTTTAGATAGAGTGGTAACGTTAATAAATAGTGATGAGTATTTAAAGGTACTCCAAGAAACGTGTCAAATAAAGATTTTGGTAAAGCAAACTAACAACCTATGAAGGTCCTTGTCTGAATTATAGACTAGCAAAAGGTCTCAGGCAGGGCCAAAAAAAACTAAAATATCCCAAAAGAAGCTTAAAGTGGGGAGGTGTTTTTATTGCACACCCCTGAGTAGGGCAGTTAGGATGGAAATAGTCGGTAAAGAGCAGGCTCTCCTCTTCCGTCAGCTGCGCAGAAACCCCAACACCCTCCGCAGTGTCCGTCATTTCCTGAACTGGGCTGGGCTGCACCCTCCAGGACGCCTCTGGAAGGGTTTAGTAAGAGCTCCATGCACACGCCGGGCCTGCTCACCTGCGGACGGCAGTAGGGCTGAGAAGCGTTCCAAGCTACAGTCAGCCCTCAACTTAGGTGAATGACTGAATGACAAATGGAAGTTCTTTAAAATATACTACCAAAACAATATTCATGTTAAGAAGTAAGCCTCCGGCCATAAGAATATTAAAGAATAGATACTACGTTCTTGGCAATTGAAAATCTAATTCCACTTTTCAGTACTTGGGGACAGTGGGCTTCTGTGCACAAAGGGAAACCCAGCGCCTGGCGCCATGGGCGGCCGGGCGCTGCCCTAAGCAGTGGTTTGCAATGACTGCACTGGGTTCTCCTCCTGCGTCAGGGAAGTCCTCCCCGCTTCTCTGCTCCATCCATCCCCACTCCCACCCCCCCACCCCCCGCCTCTTCC
>SJYQ01104737.1:1423255-1466286 GCA_006410935.1 Redunca redunca
GAAAGATTAAAAAAGTTCTAATCTAATTATTGTTTCCCAAGGCTTTCCCACATATCTGGGAAGAAAAAAAAAAGTGGCACAGTTTTGAAGATAAGCAAACAGAACTGTCACCAGCCTCACATCTGTGGCCAATACAACCTTTTCTCCCCCCTCTATCTCTCCCTGTCTCTCTCCTATTAATCAGTTGGTATGTCTCCCACAGACCTATAAGAATTTGGTTGAATCCTCTTGTGCCTAAACAACTTTAGCTTAAATATAAAGCCAGAATAACCTTCAAGACAAGAATACATTCTTAGACTAAACTGAAACTTTACTGATTTAGAATTTGAGAAGATTCAATAGTAATTTGTACAAAAAAATTATTTTAATATATTCCTGAGCTCTTTTAAGTAAACTTGGGGTGAAGTGAAGTGAAGTTGCTCAGTCGTGTCTGACACCTAGCGACCCCATGGACTGCAGCCTATTAGGCTCCTCCATCCACGGGATTTTCCAGGCAAGAGTGCTGGAGTGGATTGCCATTTCCTTCTCTAGGGGAACTTCCCGACCCAGGAATTGAACCCCGGTCTCCCGCATTGCAGGCAGACGCTTTACTGTCTGAGCCACCAGGGAAGCTTGGGGTATTTGTTATTAATTTCAACAGTGTTCTAAACATGCATCATTCTTATCTAGTCATTAAACATGGACCTGCTTAACTGTTGGTGGGAGTGTAAGCTTGTACAGACACTATGGAAAACAATATAGAAATTCTTCAAAAAACATTTAAGCTAGACTACTGTGTGACCCACAGACCACAGCCTTGTCTAACTCAGTGAAACCAAGCCATGCCTGCGGGGCAACCCAAGACAGGCGGTCACGGTGGAGAGGCTGACAGAACGTGGTCCCTGGAGGAGGGAACGGCAACCACTTCAGTATTCTTGCCTTGAGAACCCCAGGAACAGTATGAAAAGGCAAAAAGGCTGGACACTGAAAGAGGAATTCCCTAGGTCAGTAGGTGCCCAATATGCTACTGGAGATCAGTAGAGAAAAGACCCTGATGCTGGGAGGGACTGGGGGCAGGAGGAGAAGGGGACGATGGAGGATGAGATGGCTGGATGGCATCACCGACTCGATGGACCTGATTTTGAGTGAACGCCGGGAGTTGGTGATGGACAGGGAGGCCTGGCGTGCTGCGATTCATGGGGTCGCCAAGAGTCGGACACGACTGAGCGAGTGAACGGAACTGAACTGTATGATCCAGCAGTCCTCCTTCTCAGTGTATAATACATATTCAAAAGGACTAAAATCAGGATCTCAAAGGGATGTCTGCACCCCATGTTCACTGCAGCATGGCTCACAATAGCCAAGATGTGGGAACAACCTAAGTGTCCCTTGACAGAAAGGAAACTCATACATACGTATAGCGGAACATCGTTCAGCCTTAAAAAGAAGGGCATCCTGCTACACGCCACAGTGTGGATGAACTTTGAGGACATAGGAAAGGGAAATAAACCGGTCACTAGAAGACAAACACTGCATGATTTTACTACTGACATGCTGTATCTAAAGTAGTCGGACTCACTGAAGCAGAAAGTAGAGAGGCGCTTGCCGGGGTTGAGGGGTGGGGAACGTGGATTCTGGTTCTGTAAAAGGAAGAAACTCTAGAGTCCACTGCACAAGACTGTGGCTATAGTTAACAATACTGGCGTGTACAATGAAAAATTTGTTAAGAGGACAGATCTCAAGTTATGTGCTTTTTGCTACAATAAAACAAACACACAGAAAGAGATCTGTACTGTTTCTGATGGACCATATGTTCTGCTAGCTACTGAGTCAGGCATGACTTAGCCACTGAACCACAACAGCAGTCTTTATATAACCTTATACCATTGCAGGCGGTATAACTGAAGTTCTTCTAAATTTACTCTACAAAGCCTGCTGATTTCCTAATTCAAATAGGTTTCCCCCTGTTATTCACCATTATTTTCGTGATTCTTCGGGGGCATACCTAATGAATGATGCACTGGTTAACAGTGAGGCAACGCGAGCAAGTAGAGAAAAGCGAATGATTGTTATCCAAAGTGGATTTGGGTTTCCCGAGAGCTTCCCAAATCTGTTATACTATAATCAAACGTTTTCCTCCTCCTCTCACAAAACAAACGTTGAGGGCTAATTTGCATGAAGAAGTCTGCATGATCCTGTTCCAGCGCCTATTCTGATGGTTGGGGCGGGGGATGGATCCCAGGATAATTAAGCAGCCCGCCAAATGATGGATTGGATTCTGTTGGTTGCAGCCAACTAGAAGCATGAGAGAGCGAGCTGCGATAATCACTCGCGTCAAAGCGGGGTTTCACAGTGGTCTCTTTTACCTGTCACGTGTAGGGGGAGGAAAACCTCTCTGAGCAGCACCTCCGGGGTGGTTGGGCTCTCTCTGCGCCTCCCTGGGGCCCGGCTGCCTGCAGAGCCCGGCAGATGCTGCTTCTGCAGTCTTGTTTCCTCCCTGCTTAGCGTCCTCCCCACGGGCGCCTGGCACGCTGCACGCAGCCCTGTGGGCCAGCTGATAGTGCATTCTGCCCGGAGAAGACCTTCCCTCCACCGAAGGAATGGCATATTCATCATGATGCCTGGGTGGGAGCTGGAGAGGGAGTCACAAAGACACGATACAAAACTGTGGGCAGAGAGCGGGGCTGGGGAGCCAGGAGCAGCGGCTGTTAGAGAGAAAGAGAGCCGGCAAGCTCTGGGGTCAAAACGTGTGTCAGTGAAGCATCCAGTTGGACAGGAGCCAACAGGGAGGCCCTGGGGTCCCCAGGCTGCAGAGGTTCCAACCGCCTTGCCCTCCTTCAGCCTTCCCTGGGCTGCGGGCACTCACTGGTCTGTGCTGGGGGGAACTGGTGCGCTCGGCCCTGACCTTCCCCACTCTCTGTCTGAAGTTGCAAAGCCTCAGGACTCACCAGATCCTACCCCCGAGGAATTTTTAGTTTTCCCTTGTGGCCTTTTCCCCAGGACAGAAGGCCAGACACAGCTCTGTTCTTGCAAGCAATCTACAGAAAGCTGGAAACTCAGCTTCCTTCTGATGCAGCCCAGAGCTGCACTGATTCTGACTCCTCTGGGCTCGGCTCAGACCCCCTGCCATATATCAGGAGGCCCTGCACCGGGCCCTGCCCATCCCCACCTCTGTGAGGTCATAGGAGCATCTCCAGTTACAGACTAGGACACTGAGGTGTGTGGCGGGTGACCAGGGAGGGGGTCAGGGGGGCTGCTGAGGCCAGAGGCCTCCACTTCCTGGCTTGGCCAGGTCGTGAACGTGCCCTTTAAGCAGGCGTGGACCCCCAGGCGGTGAGAACTGGGGCAGGATCGGTTTAGAATCAGGCTGTCAGAGGCACAGGTGAGCCCTCTTTCTTATAAATGAGAAGGCCTCCATGTGGAATAACTTTGGTGACATTGTTCGCTCCAAGTGTATCAGTAAGGTGTCTATACTTGAATGATGAGGGTCATTAAATGCCTGTTTAACTGATTCAGGTTTCCCAGGTGGCGCTAGTGGTAAGGAACCCGCTTGTCAATGCAGGAGGCAAGAAATGCAGGTTTGATCCCTGGGTCGGGAAGATCCCCTGGAGCAGGGCATGGCAACCCACCCCAGTATTCTTGCCTGGAGAATCCCCATGGACAGAGGAGCCCGGTGGGCTGCAGTCCATGGGGTCACAGATTCAGACACTACTAAAGTGACTTAACGCGCACACACAAATCACTGGTAAAACACGAATCTTTTACTTTCTAAAAATATGATGTAATGCTTTAAACATATTCTAAATACCCTTAAGATTAAAGTACAGTCTGAAAACTGGCAGGCTATAACATAATTATCCATCTTTTTCACATGTTCTTTCTTTTTGTACATTCATTATGAATATATATATACATATATATATATATATATATATATATAAAATAGTTCCCTGAAATTTGTGTAATGGAGCAGGGCTGAAGTTGGGAATATTTTTTCTGTATCTTTAAGTGATGTTCCCAGTGTCTTCTGTTTACAAGAAGGCAACTCCCACAGATGAGCCCAGTTTATGTCCGTAGCTTGTATCTTTTTGGAGAAGCATTTAAAATCACTAAATTCTCTTCTGTAAAGGAGGAGATTCTATTAAATGATCTGTATGTTTTCCTGATATGTTTGCTAACACAAATATATGTATTTAGTTAAATAGCTATATAGTCATATTTTGAGTCTTGAAAACAAGCATAAAATATATCTATTACATATTGTGTATCATAATCTATATAGCATGCACACATATATACATACATTATATATAAATAATACTTTACAATGTATAGATATATTTACATAGTATATGGTTATATATATATAAATGGATATATGGAGATAACATATCAGTTCAGTTTGCGACCCCACGGACTGCAGCACGGCAGGCCTCCCTGTCCATCACCAACTCCTGGAGTTCACTCAGACTCAGGTCCACTGAGTCGGTGATGCCATCCAGCCCTCATCCTCTGTCGTGCCCTCTCCTCCAGGGTGCTAGAGGCTCCTCTGGGGCGGGTGGTGCCCCCCTTGGAGGGATGGCAGAGGTCAGCCGTCAGGGTGAGGGATGCAGAGGTCAGCCGTCAGGGTAGGAGGGGTCTGTAGGCAGCCAGCAGGACGGTGCCTCCACGGTTTCTTCCGGGTTAACGGCCTTTTCTTCTGTGACCCCTTGTCCTGCCGCCCGTGGTCTTGCAGACACAGCTCTTCTATCTGGGTTTTCTAAATACCATTTGGTTTCACCGATGGCCTTGCTGGATTTTAGACTCGATCAATAATTTCAGTCTAATATTAACACAAGCATGCCTTTACTGCTCTGTTAAAAGGAAATGGCAACCCACTCCAGTACTCTTGCCTGGAAAATCCCATGGACTGGAAGCCTGGTAGGCCACAGTCCATGGAGTCACAGAGAGTCAGACACGACTGAGCCACTTCACTTCACTAAAATCCGTGTCACCCCCTAGATGGACTCTCTCCCCTGTGGTCCCCATTGTTGAAGGCCGAGGGTGAGCTGTAGGGAGGGGCAGTGTAGGTGGGTCGGGAACGTGGGCTCTGCAGCCACCAGCCTGCAGCTTTAGCCCGGGGCTGCCCTTTGTACCCTATGTTGCACTGACAAATCTCACCTCAGTTACCTCATCTGTAAAATGGGGATAACGAGAGCTGCCAACCTCGCTGCAGTGAGGATTAATTAGTAGTAGACTTGTGTAAAATGCTTTTCACATGACCTAACTAATGGTAAACACAAAATGATCATAGTTATATTATTATTAAACAACAGATTTTTAAAATAATCAGTAACCCACAGGTGGTATCTATTATAGACTCTTTAATTACAAAATTTTGAAACATGTTATTTTAATACATATTAGAAAATGGAAAAATATGGAATTTCAGAATAGAATTCCCCTTTTCTGGATTTCAGTTTCAGTAGAGCGTTTCCCTACAAGGAAAACCGTAATAACAACTCCTTCACGACTTCTGCCCTTTTAAGTCACATAACTATGGTATACCAAATTATTATATATGTGTGTTCTCTTCTGATGTCATAAAAGTACAGTTTACAGTGTACATTCTCTTTATAAGTTATGAGTATTATTGAAAGTGAAAGTCACTCAGTCGTGTCCGACTCTTTGCGCCCCCGTGGACCATACAGCCCATAGAACTCTCCAGGCCAGAATACTGGAGTGGGGAGCCTTTCCCTTCTTTAGGGGATCTTCCCAACCCAGGGATCGAACCTAGGTCTCCTGCCTTGCAGGTGGATTCTTTGCCAGCTGAGCCATGAGGGAAACTCAAGAATACTGGAGTGGGGAGCCTATCCCTTCTCCAAGGGATTTTCCCGACCCAGGAATGGAACCAGGGTCTCCTGCCTTGCAGGTGGATTCTTTGCCAGCTGAGCCATGAGGGGAGCTCTGAGTATTACTAATGACCTCCGTTTATGGGACATTCTCCCAAGTGTGAGGCCCCAGAGAACAAGATTAGAAACATATTTTTGCCATTTTATTTTCTAATTTTGGTAAGTATTGTTATCCCCACTTGCAAACGAGGTAGGCTTCCCTGGTGGCTCAGACGGGAAAGCGTCTGTCTGCAATGCAGGAGACCTGGGTTCGATCCCTTGGTTGGGAAGATCCCCTGGGGAAGGAAATGGCAGCCCACTCCAGTATTCTTGCCTGGAGAATCCCGTGGATAGAGGAGCCTGTGGGCTACAGTACATGGTGTCACAAAGAGTCGGACATGACTGAGTGACTTCCCTTCACTTCACGTCAAGATGATGAGAAAGATGGAATGACTTCGTGATGGTCACACAGCTAGTATTTGAGTTGCATTTAGAAAATCAGGCCTGCGAACATTTTTTCTGCAAATCACTCTGCCATATTTCCTTCCTATACCATAAAGTGACAGATATGCTCTCAGGTAGCCAGGGCAGTGCTACTTGGAAGAGGGAGAATGGGAAAAGAGAGGTGTCAATTTTAATACATATATCTTATGCATTATATATTTCCTGGATATCGTCTATCACAACATTTCTGTTTTTTTCTTACACTTGTGTTGTTATATTTGACAAAATTCTTATTTTCTACTGCAGGTAGCTTTATATACTATTTCAGTGGGACTTTGTTTATTTAGCTTTCTCTTTCTTTTTAGTTCAATATTGGTCTTTAGAGGATTTTTTTAAAGGCATAGCAAGCCTGGATGGTTAGGTTGAACACAGCCAAGAGAATGGGAAATAGAAGCGATAACAAAATAATTAAGCTTAACTCGTAGTGAAGCATTATTGATTTGTATTTGCAGTGTTCCAGGTTGCAGCCACCTTGAACTGCAGCCACCTTGAGCTGCAGCCACCTTGAGCTGCAGCCACCTTGAGCTGAACCTGGTTCAGTGTTCCAGGTTTCTTTGCCTCCTGGAAGTGCAAGTAAAAAGGTCAAAATAGAACATGAATGCACAAATGAGTGTAGTTTTAGGACAGCTGATCCTAGTTTAAAATGAAATAATTCAGGCTATTACAATCTGGACATATAACCCCCATGAGGTCAATTAAAAAGAAGTGTGTGAGCGACGTTTCTGGGCAAACCTGTGTTAGGGAAGGCTGGGAGGCCATAACAAGGCAGATTTGTGCTTGCCACTGACTGCTCTTGCTGGTGGACGAACACAGCCGGCTGTTTATTAAAAGCTCCATGTTCAAGTGGCAGCCTTCCACAATGCCAGCCTGCAGAGGAGGAAGACGACAAATCACCACGGCCTTGACTCACAGTGGCACGGTGGCCCCACGGCCCCAGAGGCTAGTGACAGTTTACAAGTGATGCTGGGTGGTTTGCTCTCGCTCCCCAGGAAGAAGGGAGGCCCACCAGCTTCCAGCCCCCTGTGAGGTCTCCAGGAGCAAGCTGGGAATTGTTCTCAGACGCACTGACGCCTCAGTGTCCAGGACATGCCTGCTTTTATTTGGCGAACAGAGGCCTGCAAAAACGCCAGGTGGTCCTTTCCAGAATGGTATCTGCTACTGGAAAGAAGCTCTGCTGCTGGGCACACTAGTTATTAAGGGTATCTCTAGGTGCCAAGAGGCTTCCCTGGTGGCTCAGACAGTAAGGAATCTGCCTCCAAAGCCGGAGACCTGAGTTCGATCCCTGGGTGGGGAAATCCCCTGGAGGAGGGCAGGGCAACTCACTCAGTATTTTTGCCTAGAGAATCCCATGGACACAGGAGCCTGGCTGACTACAGTCCGTGGGGTCACAAAGAGTCGGACATGCCTGAGTGACCAACACTTGCCTCCTTGTAGGCGCCAATGCTAGATACGTTCCAGGGTGACGGAACACGCAGGAAGAGTCGTGCATAGAGCCTGCCTCCTGCTCAGACACGAGCGTGCTGAATGCCTTTGTTCCTCAGCCCTTGAGGCCTTTACATCCTTGCTGGCTGGCCTGCCTGCCTCCTTCCCCAGGCGGGCTCTGCTGTCGGGGTGTCATCCTCACCCACCCCCTCCCGGCTGGAGCGCATCAGACGCCCGGGCTTCCACAGCCTTCGCGTCACGCTGGTTCGTGTCTGGAAACACGTCTGACCCCCAACTCCATTATCTGCTCCCCCCCTACTCTTCCTTCAGGCCTCAGACTCCCACATCACATTTTCAGGGAGCCTTTCCTGACCTCCCTCCTCCCTCCTCCTGAGACCAGCTCCAGTCCTTATCGGGATCTCCCGCAGCCTGGAGTCTCCCAGGGCCTCAGAGAACCTCTGTGCTGCCTGCAAGGGCAGAGGCGTTGGCCCTCGTCCCCCGAAGCTGGTCGTGTGAAACCAGTGTTGGCAGGACCACGCGCTCCGCAGGGAGAGTCTGGGCCCTGCCCCTCCCCTGGCTTCTGGCACGGCTGGCAACGCTTGGCGCCCCTTGGCTGAGATAAGCATCGCTCCCTTCTCTTTATCCGGCATCTCAGAGCGTTCTGCCTGCATCACGCAGCATCTACCCTCCCTGCAAATCTGCCTCTGTATCTCTCCCTTCTTATGAGGAGACCAGTCTCCCTGGATTAGGGTTTAGTAGGATTGGATGGGAATGACCTCCTCTTAACCTGACTCCATCTGCAAAGGCTCCATTTCCAAATAAGAGCATGCTTAGGGGTCCTGGGAGATAGAACCTCTCCGTGTCTGCAGGGAGGGTCACAGTTTGACCCAGAGCCCAGAGCAACCCAGCACAGTCTGCCAGGGCACGCTGCTTACGTGTGGTTGCTCTGTGTCCCATGTCCGTCCCCTGGAGCAGACCAGACCTCCGTTAGTTCACCTCTGGCTCCGTCTGGCTCCACAGGAAGTGACTGGCACACAGTGAATGCTCCAGAATTTTTATGAGGGCATCTCTCTTCTGCCTTTCAGCTCTGGCGCGCAGTGCTCGTCTCCCCCCGGAGCGGGGGTCCGCGGCAGGCTCCTCTGTGGAGGGGAGGGGCCAGACCTTCGCACAGAGGCAACAGTAGGAGTGGTCCCTGCAGGTGGAGCCCACCGTGGCTTTCTGGCCAGTTTGACCTGATTTGTCTCAGTGCACTGGCAAAATGGCTTAGAAGAAACTGGGATTCTGACTTTGGAAATTGCTCACGCTTCTATTTTGCCTTTGAGATATTTTTGTTTATTACAGTGGGAAATTGTGAGGAAAATTGCTGTTTTTCTTCATTTTGGATAGTTAAGACATCTATTCTCATTTACAGCTAGACTCATTTGAAGTAAAGAAGTCTGTGAACTGGGAATACAGAGCATATTAAAGCAGCGTCACGAAAGCCAAGTCCTTTCTAACTAAAGGATTGGGTAAAGTCCCATCCTCTGACGTCTCAGAAACTGCATTTGCAGATTTGAGGGCCCTTGACTTCCCTGGTGGCTCAGACGGTAAAGCATGTGTCTACAATGCGGGAGACCCAGGTTCGATCCCTAGGTTGGGAGGATCCCCTGGAGAAGTAAATGGCAACCCACTCCAGGACTATTGCCTGGAAAATCCCATGGACAGAGGAGCCTGGTAGGCTACAGTCTGTGGGGTCGCAAAGAGTCAGACACGACTGAGCGACTTCACTTTCTTTCACTTTCTTTTCCCTAAAACCAGGCTTCAGCTCACCTCCCTTATGTTGGTGGCCTGTTTGTAGACGGCTTGCTTAGAATGATTTTTCAGTTTCATTTGCTCCACATATAGCTTACTATTATCATGTTTGCACATTCTGATCGTCTGACTAATTCTAGCAGAAGGATGCATTCTGATATGTTTGAGTATCAAGAAACTTTGTTTATATTTTGACTTTATTCCCTGACTAAAAACACCACCTACTGTTAGGTTTAAAAAAAAAAAAAACAACAGAAAGCACTTTTGGCCATATGTATTGACAATAAAAATATTTTGTCATCTATGGATATTGAACACTTTAAATCGCCACTGTATTTCCACTATTTCACTTCTAACTGAAGCTGAGAACTCTAAAGCTTGTTACATATAAACAGTATATATAAACTTGTTATACACACACACACACACACACACACACACGTGTGGGGGTCAGATTTTTGTTTCTTTAGGGAGATATCTAGTAAGCAAAGGTCTCTGAGAGCTGACTGCATTATACTTGCCTTTTCATATAAAGGGTAGAGGGCATACCTGGGTCATTTTCCCCGTGAGTGGGTCTTGGTAAATGCACTCGGATCTGCAATATGCAGTTTTGATTGTGTGGTTCCCGCTATGTTAAACACAGTGAGCTGGGACGGAATTGTAGCAGATAATGTAGCTTTTAGTGTTAGGTTTTAGAGCTCAATGCACCTGGAGTTTCCTTGATTCAATTTGGTGTCTGTTACAGAAACTGTTTGTTCTGAATTTAGGAACAGAATTTACTCTGAGAAATAACAATGTTTGTTTCCTGTTTCGAAGTACACAAGCTTAGTGATAATCCTGTTTAATGTGAATGCTGTAGCCATACAATAATTGCGTACACTTCCAGTGTGCAGCTCACTCTAACAGCAGACAACAGCTTGACTTTTGATAGTCATGAAGTCTGTTAAAGAGCTCTGATCTGCATGTATGCGATGACTTCAGCTGGTGTCTCTAACTGGGTGAGTCAACATGGCTCTTTAGAAAACGGAGGTGAGAGACTTAACAAGGTTTAACCAAGATGATAGGTTAGATCAGAGATTACTAAAAACTGTGAGGAGAAAGGGGATCATGACAGATGAGGGGATTAAAAGACTTCATATAAATTATCACAGAATATAAGCTCTCTAAATGCCATGGCTTCTCGTGTTTTCTAAATATGAGTTAAAATGATAAATGATAGCATTGTTTTAATAATCCAAAAGTGTAATATTTAGCACATTTTCTAAGAAAAACTGTAAGCTAATAATCTGACTCTTAATTTCTGTGAAAAGTTTTATGGAATAGTCTAACAAATATATGTAAAGAATAACATATGTTTTAATTTTATTTTCAGTTAATATCATATATTGATGAAAAGCCATGGTCTTGGACATCATACTAAATCCCCTGAAAAATAAGGAAATGGATTTGGCTGAGAGGAAATAACAGTGAAGTTTGCTTCTTTTCCAAAGTGAAAACACTTTTTGACCAAATCTAATTCAGTTACTATTTTTTCAAGAAACCAGCTTTATAGATGCGTAATTCACATACCATACAATACACCGTTTAAAGTATACAGTTCAGTGGGCTCTTGCATAGGTTCAAAAATGGGCAGTCATAATCACAGTTGATTTTAGCACATTTTCGTCGCTGCAAAGGGAAACCCCCATCCTGTGGTTATTACCCCTCTGTCCTAATATTTCAGACTGTCCCACTCAGCCCCGAGTAGCCACTAAGTTCCTTTCTCTGTCTACAGGTTTTGTAGACAGAGATGTCTACAGACATTTTGTATAAATGCAGTCATAAAACTTGTGGCCTCTGACTGGCTTCTTTTACTTAGCACAGTGTTTCCAAGGTTACCTATATTAGTGTTTGTATCAGTACACCTCTTTTCACTGCTGAATAAGATTCCTTCATGCAAGGAGATCCAACCAGTCCATTCTAAAGGAGATCAGCCCTGGGTGTTCTTTGGAAGGCCTGATGCTAAAGCTGAAACTCCAGTACTTTGGCCACCTCATGCGAAGAGTTGACTCATTGGAAAGGACTCTGATGCTGGAAGGGATTGGGGTTGGGAGGGAAAGGGGACGACAGAGGATGAGATGGGTGGATGGCGTCACCAACTCAATGGACGTGAGTTTGACTGAACTCTGGGAGATGGTGATGGACATGGAGGCCTGGCATGCTGCGATTCATGGGGTCGCAAAGAGTCGGACACGACTGAGCGACTAGACTGAACTGAGCTGATATGGATAAAAGACGCTTTGTTTCAGCATTCATCCTTGGACAGATGTTTGGGTGGCTCCCATCGTTTAGCTCGTAAACAGTTCTTCTATGAATGTTTGTGTACAGTTTCTTGTCTGCGTAACTGTTACACATCCCTTAACATGTGTACCCAGGAAAAAACTGCTGGCTGATACAGCAACTCTCTGTTTAAACAAGTGAGGGACTGCAGGGCTGGGTCCCCAGGGGGCTGTGCCATTTTTCGCCCCCAGCAGCAGTGTGCAAGGACTTCTCTGCAGCCTCCCCGGGGAGCATGAGACACTGTCTCACTCTGGGTTCGATCTGCAGTTCTCTGATAATACAATGGCAAGCATCTTTTTTTTTTTTTTAAATCAGCTTATTGACTATTCATTTGTATACATTTCTTGGAGAAGTATCCATCTTCTTTGCGCAATTATTAATTGTTACTAATTCAACTTATTTTTAACTTTGATGACTTTCAGTCTTGCCCATACTTTAGATCCTAAGAGCAAGACTTTTCCAATCAAAAAAAAAATAAAAACAAGCAAACTGCCCTTCATGTTACCTTCCCTCCTGTGCTCCGCTTTCTCTCGCAGCCTCCATGCACACCCTCCTGTTCACAGCCTCCCGTCTCAGGCCATACATCGCCTCCTCAGGGAAGCTTGCCCTGATTGCGCTAGACGAGGGTGGGCGGTCCCGTCCTGTGCCCCGAGGGAAGTGTGTGCTTGTGTTTAAAGGACATGCAGTCACCACCGCAGTCAGACCTGTCTCCAGCTGCTTGGCCTGCACTTCGTTCTTGGCCCCTAATACAGCTGAGGGACTTGCCCAGGAACTCACATCTGTCAGTGAGCGACTCAGGATTCAAGCCCTGATATCTGATCCCAGAGCCCAGCCTCTTGGTCTACACTGGTTCATCTCGCCCCTTTTGGCAGTCAGTAATTCTTGTGAGTGAGTGAAATCGCTCAGTCCTGTCCGACTCTTTGCCACCCCATGGACGGTAGCTTGTCAGGCTTCTCTGTCCATGCGATTCTCCAGGCCAGAACACTGGAGTGGGCTGCCATTTCCTTCTCCAGGGGATCTTGCCAACCCAGGGATCGAACTGAGGTCTCCTGCACTGCAGGCAGATTCTTTACCCTCTGAGACATCAGGGAAGCAAATACTGAAGACAAGTTCTAAACAGAGTCGACATTCTTTTAAAGCCTAGCAAGATTTAGAATTCCATTCAACCCTACCTTTCCCAGTGGTAGCATTCCTAGTAACAGATGCTGCCATGCACACAGCAGAGGTTTCTGCCATCCTAACAGTGATCGGCGCAATGTAACCCGAATACTGGACACTTGGGAGCATGGGCACCAGGGCTCTGCCCCCAGTGGGGTACCCCTGAGCCCTGTCGCAGAACAGGGGCCGGTCACACCGCCGCCCCCCACCCCCAGACTGCAGAGGCCCCTCCACCCCTCACTGCCTTTGCTCAGCTCACTCTTGTTCATTCTTCAGAATACTGACCAGACATCACCGCCTCTGGAGGCCAACCCTCCAAATCCAGACCACATGCCCTGTGGAGTGTGGAGGAAAACTGGAATCTTCTCTAATCCACACAAGTCCGCACAGCATAATTTAACTCTTGCTGTGTCTCCTCTCACCGTTAACTCCTTGGGAGCAGACGCTATAAGGGGGAGTAAACTCTGGATTTGTAGTATGCCTCACACCTGTGTGAGTTGAGTGAATAAATAAATAGACTTGCCTGGACTCTGTATCTCAGCCATGGCATGGCTGTGTATATGGCATAGCATGGCATAGCTGATGTCTGTAATTGCACTCAAGTAGGTATTTTCAGTTTAGCTATATAGAATTAATAAACCAGTCTAAAGTATTCCATTAAAAAAAAAAACAGGACGTTTGGATTTTGAATAATATGCTAGCTGCTAATGTATTATGGTTCCTAATTTGTCTCCAAGGTGGTGGCAAAATTCCATACATTGTAACCAGGAAGGTGACAGCTAAGACTTCCTTCTCATGCTCATGGGAGGAGAAAGTGAGGTCACTTATGCTCCCTGGTCCCAAGAGTTTGGTAAATGACATTTGCTTGGCGACTCAAGGCTGTCCCCAAACTCTGCCTTCACATTCATTAGATATATATATATTTTTTTATTCCTTCTTCATTCAAGCATGTATAGTTGCCAAGGATAAAAAAAAGCACTTGATATATAGTAATGTACTTTACAGTTGCTTTTCTGGGGTGTCCTTATTCTTAGCTTTCAAAGGTTCCTTCTGAGTTCGTGCTGAGGGAGAAGGAACACGGCAAGCCGGGAGCACGGTTAGTTCTTTAAGCTGCACTGGTAAAACCCACTGAGGTGGGAAGCCTTGCAGGGCTGGAGGGCCTGTGAACTGGATGGCAGAGTCTGCTTCTTTTCTTCATCCTGGGAAGACACTTAACACCTTGCCTTGCTTTGCCTGCTGTTCCACATTTGTACTTGAAGGCTATAATGTTACTATTGTCAAAAGCTGTGGGCTAGAATTTGGAGACACTCTCTAAAGAACTCTTCACCATCAGGTCATTCACTTTAGTGAGATCCTCTAGTGTTTCTCTGTAACATTCGCATCTGTTGCTGCAAATTCCATGTACATATCCCTGAAATAAAGATGCACAGTGCCTAGTACGGTTTTCAAGCTATATATGATGAAAATACAGAGTTATGGTGTGGTCTGCAGAGAAGATAAATCTCGCTTTCTCTCTCTTTCCATCTCTCTCTGTCCACCCCCACCATTTCTCTTTGCCAAGAGATTGGTCATTCGGATGTCTTGAGTTTGGAATTAAAGCTCTTCTTTCTTCTGCCTAAATGCTTCTTTTGCTCTGGAAAATAGAGGAGGAGGAAGGCTCCCTCTGCAGATGCAGACGTACTAAATTAATATCCTGAAGCCATAACCCAGTTACAGGACAAAGGGCCGTCCGAGCTGAAGCAGCCTCTTCATGAAAGGCCAGAACAGCAGCTCCAAGAACCAGCCTGTCTCTGAAACATCCAGAAGATCTCCTTCAAACAGGCACATGCTATCCTAGCTTTTTATTCTCTGACACTTGAATAATTAATTGCAATGAATTTGTAACATTATTAAAAGCTTTGAGTTGGGTGGAGAGAAATAAGGAACATAAATCTTGCTTTTCACTTTTTGTTTATTATAAGTGGCTGTCAGGGCTGTTTTTAATTTATTTAATATTCTTATTAATAACAAGTCTAATTAAGAAATCCATTAGAAGTCTGTGAAGTTAATTTAACAGGGGGAAACCCTAATGGAGTGTTATTGGAACTGTCTTTATTAAAAGAATGTCACAGGCTTTCATGGGCCCTTAATCAGAATTTCCTGTCATCTGAATTAGACAATGTAGTCAAACTTGTATATTTTTAGATTTTTATTATTTGAGCTTATCTCGGAGCATTTTTGGCATATGTTGTATATGTCACTGAGTAGGTACATCTCCCAGACAGTGGTTGCTATGCCGTCAGGAGTTTGGAAATCGGATGACTTCAATTTATATAAAACATTCTGAGTGTAGCAGATTAAATGATGTTTGCCCCTAATGAATTCAGCATCTTAAAATTCAGTGACCAACAGTCACTGCGGAAGTCCACACGAGAGCTCTCAATCAAGCGTGCCTTACGAAAGCAAACCGTTCACTTCTCTAGAACGGTCTGTGTTTTCTGCCTCCAGCTCAGCATATACATACAGGTATAAAATATTTGTTTTCGGAAGTCGAGGATGCAATTTTAGAATACCTGAGGCTATCTTTTGATCATGATAGAGAAATTATAATTTCACATGTTATCTATGTAGACGTTACTGAAAAGTGGTTAAGTCAAACCTCAGAGGTGGTTTCTTTGTCCAATTTAACAGTAGTTTGAGATGTTAGGTATTTCCCCCTTTGGCAGAGGCTGAGAAGTTTGGGATATATTCTCTTTAAGGGGGCTGGAGCCTTCTTGTGAGGAACAGAAGTGCTTGTAAAGTGCAGTCCCTGCAACACTCAGGAGAATGTCATTTGTGTCTACCTAAGGTAGAAAGGTATATGGATGTGAGAGTTGGACTGTGAAGAAGGCTGAGCACCAAGGAATTGATGCTTTTGAACTGTGGTGTTGGAGAAGACTCTTGAGAGTCCCTTGGACTGCAAGGAGATCCAACCAGTCCCTTCTGAAGGAGATCAGCCCTGGGATTTCTTTGGAAGGAATGATGCTAAAGCTGAAGCTCCAGTAATTTGGCCACCTCATGCGAAGAGCTGACTCATTGGAAAAGACTCTGGTGCTGGGAGGGACTGGGGGCAGGAGGAGAAGGGGACGACCGAGGACGAGATGGCTGGATGGCGTCACGGACTCGATGGACGTGAGTCTGAGTGAACTCCGGGAGCTGGTGATGGACAGGGAGCATATGACTGAGCGACTGAACTGAACTGAACTGAACTGAAGTAGAAAGAGCTCTCCAGGCGCTACAGACCCTGCCTGTCAATGCAAGAGACACAGGAGACACCGGTTCAATCCCTGGGTGGGAAAGATTCCCTGAAGGAGGGCGTGGCAACCCACTCCAGTATGGCCAGAGATGCCTGGAGGGCTACACTCCACAGGGTCATAAAGAGTCGGACATGACTTGTGTGAATAACAACGGCAACAACAAGATAGAAAGAGCACCCCTCCACCTTAACAAAGAATGACTCAGCAGTTTTATCCTGATGGAATCGCCTGCTAAACCATAGAGCTTTTAAAATTTGCTTATGATTCTTATATCATCTAGGAACCCTTTAAATTTGTTGTGGGCTAGCAAAATCTAGCAGCTTTCTGATTTTATTTTCTTTGTGTTTTGCTGTATCTTAATGGTATTTTAACTAGAACCACCTTTATATTGTTCTAGTTAAACATTAGGAACTTAAAAAAATCAGACTATGTAAGTTTATAACATCTCAGTTATGTAGAGCAAAATCAGTACATCATGCTAGCTAAGAATAGCTGCTTTGGAGTTAGAACCTGGTTTGAATCTCAGCTCCTCCAATTACGATGTGGAAACATTAATAACCACTGCAGTTATAAACATAGTTGTCATGTGACTGACAATGTTTCAAGGAACCATTATAAATCAATGAATAGTTCAAATAATGTCAACACAGTTTTTCCATTAACTCTATATAAAATATTTTGTATATTTTATCCTATTCTAGAATATCAATGGATGATTTTATGGTAGTGATTAAATAAACATGGCTTCTTTCTTCCTGTTTTATAGATGCAGAAATAGGTTTAAGAAAATTAAGTTGAATAGAGTAAAGTTTTATTGAGTGTCAACCCTCTTCACAGAGTACTTAGGAACTGCAGGAATGCAGAGATAAGGCACAGGGAAGAAGTACACAACCAAGTAGGAGGCACGATTGAATATTCAAATTTCAGTGATGAATTAAAAATAGAATGTACCTGCCAATGCAGTAGACATGAGACACGGGTTCCACTCCTGAATCAGGAAGATCCTCTGGAGGAGGGTATGGCAACCCACTCCTGTATTCTTGCCTGGAAAATCCCGTGGACAGAGGAGCCTGGCGGGCTGTGGGCCATAGTTTTGCAGAGTCGGAAGTGACTCAAGTGACACAGCGTGGCACATAGACCTATACACACTTCATGCTTGAGTGTAGAATGAATGAATGACTCGAATAACAGGTACTATTTATCCAGTGGTTTTTTATCTATGTTGACCATTTAGCAATAAAAATATTCCAGGAGCTGTGCTAGCCCTTTCATGAATAGGATCTGCTCTGTTACAACAGTGTTGTACAACATACATCCTCCCCTTCTTACTGGTGAGTGTACTGATGCTTACAGAGTTTAAGCTAGAGAGTTCACCTGTTCACTCAGGTGAAATCAGGATCTTCAATAAGGTCTGACTCCAACAGTGTATTCTTGAAACACACCGTCAAATACAGGAGCTGTGACCGTGATCACTTAA
Organism: Redunca redunca; assembly: GCA_006410935.1. Taxonomy (NCBI): domain Eukaryota; kingdom Metazoa; phylum Chordata; class Mammalia; order Artiodactyla; family Bovidae; genus Redunca; species Redunca redunca. The sequence continues at coordinate 1,441,051 of SJYQ01104737.1, forward strand.
CTCGGTTCCTCGGAAACTAATTTAACTGAGCTCCAGTGGCTTCACCATGAGGAAAATAAAGTCCCGTGTCTCCCAGGGCTGTGCAGATTAAATGTTTTGCATATGAAAATGTTTCCTAAAATATACTTAAGGGGTACAAAATGTAGGGTTCAAAGGAAAATGGCTCAAGGATTACTGCTTTCTTCAGTGATCTTTTTATAGAGGATAAAAGGAGGTTTCCCAAAGAATGGAAATAGACTATACACAGGAAAAGGAAGAGATGCAACGATTAAATGTCTTAATTGGAACATAAAGTCGGTTAGAGGTTCGAAACATAGATTGTGAGTCAGCTGTGGTAAGGAGACATCTTGTGTTGGGTTCTTAAAATATCAGAACATTTCACAAATAAGTTCGTATCTTGAGCTCCTCTCTAAAAGATTGAAAACTCTGCCCCCAGTTGTGTGTTGTATACGCGATGCTCAATGCTTCTGGGGCTGGAGGCCCCCCTCACCACGATCCTCCCATACCCTCCTGGAACCCCGGCTGGCCCCACTCCTTCATGTTGCCTGGTTGGCCCCTCAGGGCTTTTGAGCTGGTCATCCCCCTGGATTATGCCAATCACGTCATCTTCCAGGCAAGTCTGTGAAAACACTGTTGAGACGGCAAGGTAGAAATCAAGTATTGTCAGTGCTGGTGCCATCAAAATCCTCAGATGGAATGATGAAAAATGCACCCTTGTCACCAAGTAAACAAGTCAGAGCAATGAAGCTAAAGAATAATCAAATGCCACTTCTGCGTTATAAAACAAACCACGTGTGTAAGGGGTTCTAATTAAGTGATCACGGTCATAGCTCCTGTATTTGACAGTGTGTAAGGGAAATGGCATGTTGAAGTTGGTTTCCAAATTGGGTTAACTGATCACATACAAAGTGCTCCTATAAAAAGGCTCATTTAGGTGCCTAAAGGGCCAGAGGTAAATAACTATATACTGCTGGCCTGCAGGAATCTTAGTGTGTTGATGTGTTCACATCAGAAGAAAACAGAAAATTGCTTTATGCTGAACACTCTGTCCTATAACACACAATCCATGGGATAATTTCCTTCGCAGTGATGCTCTGGTCACTAATTGTCAGGTGGGGCCCATGAGGCCCTTCTGAATCAGTTTCACTGTTTTCTTGGAACAGAGTCTTGCATCTGTGCTCCAGTCACTTGGACCAGATCCCAGAGGCCGAGACCCGGGGCCTGTGATTACCAAATTACTGGTGAAATTTTAGGCATATCAGTAGTAGTAGCAGCAGCTGCTCAGTCATATCCGACTCTTCGCGAGCCCATGGACTGTAGTGTGCCAAGCTCCTTTGCCCATGCAGTCTTCTAGGCAAGAGTTACCGGAGTGGGTAGCCATTCCCACCTCCAGAGCGTCTTCCTGAGCCAAGGATTAAACCTGTGTCTCTCGCATTGCTGGTGGATTCTTTACAGTCTGAGCCACCAGGAAATTAGCATTCTGGGTTAACTTTTCTTTCCTCTCCTCCTCCTTCCCATCCTCCCTCTATCCCCTCTTTCTTTCCTCCTTCCCTCCCTTCCAACTGAACCATCAGTATTGTTGTCCTGCCTCTCCATGGGGGATTGGCTGCAGGATCCCGTGGATTCCCAAAGCCAAGGGTGCTCCAGTCCGTCTTATACAATGTGAAGTGCAGTCAGGCCTTGCTGTCTACGGCCTGGAGCCTGGGATTGCTCAAATCCACAGATGCGGGTATGGAAGGCCAACTGCAGTGGGTTACGTTTTTCTATGGACGAATGTTAATATGTCTGTAAAGAAAAGAAATGCATTTTCGGAAGAATATTTCACTCCATTGTTCCCGATCAGGAGGCGAGAGGGCTTGTTGAAACACAGTAATGGTCCTTACCGCAGTTTCTGGTTTGGTGACTGGCTGTGGCCACAAACGTCCAAGTGTTGCTGACATTGCCAGCCCACAGAGCGCACTTTCAAAGCCGTCACTTTATGCTCCCCATTCAGCGTCCTCCCCCGACCCTGCCTCCACTCTTTCTCTGTTGCGCTTGGAATTGCCTCCTGTACCTTTTGTCTCAGGCTGTTTCGCTCTTTGGTGCCTCTCAGGCAGCCACAGATGTCTTTATTCCTTCTCCTGCCCATTGTCCAGTAACATCGATTTATGTCATCCAGCCATCCGAGAGCTGATATTCCCTTATGTCACCCAAAGATTTGGAAAGACACTCTTCTGAAGCCACTGCATTTTTCATGAGTCCTTAATCAGCCTCGTGATCTGATCGTGCCCTTCCTTCACCGTAGAGACTCATGCAGCAGAGGAGAGTCTCAGAGTGTTTGCTTTAGATAGTGAGTTTATTTTCCAAAGGAAGGCCCTTCTAATACTCTCTCAAATTCTTTTTAATTTATTATTTTTAAAAATTTTATTTATTTATTGAAGGATTATTGCTTTACAGAACTGTGTTGTTTTCTGTCAAACCTCAACATGAATCAGCCACAGGTATACATATATCCCCTCCTTTTTGAACCTCCCTCCCATCTCCCGCCCCATCCCACCCCTCTAGGTTGATACAGAGCCCCTGTTTGAGTTTCCTGAGCCATAGAGCAAATTCCCGTTGGCTATCTATTTTACATACATAATGTAACTTTCTGTGTTACTCTATCCATACATCTCATCCTCTCCTCCCCTCTCCCCATGTCCATTTGTCTGTTCTCTATGTCTGTTTCTCCATTGCTGCCCTGTAAATAAATTCTTCAGTACTATTTTTCTAGATTCCGTGTATATGTGTTTCAGTTCCAGTTCAGTTGCTCAGTCGTGTCCGACTCTTTGCGACCCCATGAATTGCAGCACGCCAGGCCTCCTTGTCCATCACCAACTCCCGGAGTTCACTCAAACTCATGTCCTTCGAATTGGTGATGTCATCCAGCCATCTCATCCTCTGTCATCCCCTTCTCCTCCCACCCCCAGTCCCTCCCATCTTCAGGGTCTTTTCCAATGAGTCAACTCTTCGCATGAGTTGGCCAAAGTATTGGAGTTTCAGCTTTAGCATCAGTTCTTCCAATGAACACCCAGGACTGATCTCCTTTGGAATGGACTGGTTGGATCTCCTTGCAGTCCAAGAGACTCTCAAGAGTCTTCTCCAACACCACAGTTCAAAAGCATCAATTCTTCAGTGCTCAGCTTTCTTCACAGTCCAACTCTCACATCCATACATGACCACTGGAAAAACCATAGCCTTGACTAGATGGAACTTTGTTGACAAAATAATGTCAAATACGTATTTAGCTTTCTCTTTCTGACTCACTTCACTCTGTATAATAGGTTCTAGGTTCATCCACCTCATTAGAACTGACTCAAATGCATTCGTTTTTAAGATTGAGTAATGTTCCATTGTGTATATGTACCACAGCTTCTTTATCCCTTCATCTGTCAATGGACATCTAGGTTGCTTCTATTGCAGCTATTGTAAATAGTGCTTCAGTGAACACTGGGATACATGTGTCTTTTCCAGTTTGGGTTTCCTCTGGGTATATGCCTAGGAATGGGATTGCTGGGTCATGTGGCGGTTTTATTCCTAGTTTTTTAACAAATCTCCATACCGTCTTCCATAGTGGCTGTATCAATTTACATTCCCACCAATAGTGCAAGAGCATTCCCTTTTCTCCACACCCTCTCCAGCATTTATTGTTTGTAGACTTCTTGATGATGGCCATTCTGATCCATGTGAGGTGATTTCTCGTTATAGTTTTGATTTGCATTTCTCTAATAATGAGCATCTTTCCATGTGTTTGTTAGCCATCTGTATGTCTTCTTTGAATAAATGTCTGTTTAGGTCTTTTTGCCACTTCTTGATTGGGTTGTTTGTTTTTCTGGTATTGAGTTGTATGAGCTGCTTGTATATTTTGGAAATTAATCCTTTGTTGGTTGTTTCATTTGCTATTATTTTCTCCCATTCTGAGGGTTGTCTTTTCACCTTGCTTATAGTTTCCTTTGCTGTGCAAAATCTTTTAAGTTTAATCAGGATCTACTGGTTTACTTTTGTTTTTATTAGTCTAGGAGGCAGGTCATAGAGAATCTTGCTTTGATTTATGTCATCGAGTGTTCTGCCTCAAATTCTTATTGAAAGATATCTGAACACATTACAGGAATTGTGCTATGATCATAAATGCTGTTAGACATTTCAAATGTGTAAACTTCTGTAAGGATTTCTAACAGTTGCTTACAAACAATCAAAATATATAGAAAGAAAGAAAAAAGATTGGTAGTACCAAACCTGTTTAAAAATTATGGTTATTACTGTATGTATCAGGGAATATTTATGTTTGGATAAAATGATTAAAGTTTTAATTCAAAAGGACTGGCAACAATGGAATCTAGTTGAAGCAGTTCAATTTTTAAAACTGTATTTTGAGTTTCAGCTTTGTATTTACACTTAATTTATTTTCATGTGATTTAAAATATGTTGATAGCTATCATTTTCATTGTGTTTTCCTAATAGTTCTGCTACTAATATAACTTTCGAAACCTATCTAGGGGTCAACATCTTGTCTTTGGTCAATATGATTGCAATTTTATCTTTAGAAACTAGCACAGAAATGTGATTATATTTCTGAATTGCTATCTTTTCAGGGATTCATATTTTCTCTAAATTGAAATTCTTGAGAACTTCAATAATATTCAAGGCTATTCATATAAATTGGCTAGACATATGAGACAGAAAAATCAAAGTTGGATTGATGTCTATGAGAAATCATCAAATATTTTACCTGATGTCAAAAGATATGGGTATATAAAAACTTCAAATAATGCATTTTGATTATGAAGTGTGGATCTGGACTAGATCACATCAAAAGCCTGTAAGACTTACATAACCTGAAGTCTCAATATTTAACAAGATAAACTTCATGTTTATTGATGAGGACACACATGCCACTAGAATGAGCACTTCTTAGAAAAACATGGAAACACAAAGTACTAGCAATGATTTTTTAATCCAAAAAATAAGTAGCAAAATAGTTCATGATGGCAGCTCATCCAAAAGAAATAAAAATAATTGAAAATTCTTAATGAATTCAAGATGTATCCTTAAGTAGGACTCTCTCTTATATTGAGGGAATTAATTAAAAATATCAAAGGATCTGATTCAGTTTTACTTTAAAACTTTGTTCTTGAAAACTTACAGTTTTTTCAAATTATAATCCTGTTCAGTTTCTCCTACTTTTTTTTTCATTTTTAGTTGATGATAAGAAATTTTATTCAGAGCAGAGCACTTGAAAAATTGTGTGTGCATGTGCATGTGCTCAGTCATGTCCATTTCTTTGCAACTCTATGGACTGTAGCTCACCAGGCTCCCCTGTCCATGAAATCTTTCAGGCGGGAATACTGGAATGGGTTACCATTTCCTTCTCCAGGGGATCCTCCCAACCCAGGGGTTGAACATGTGTCTCCTGAGTCTCTTACATTGGCAGGTGGATTCTTTACCACTAATGCCCCCAAGTTTTAGTGTACAATAAAGTGGCTTATAAATCAGTTAGGGAATAGAGCTTTTTTTGTTTGTTTTCATTAAGTGCTTCTTGGATAACTAGCTAATCATTTGAGAGAAAAGAAATTAAGTTAGCTTAGCACAAGAAATTAGCTGAAAAAGATTTAATTGTGAAAAATGGCTTAATCACCTAGAAGGCAAAATACATGACTATCTGATTGCAATAACCTTATAAACTTTATAACTTTATAAGCATGAAATTAATGAAAATCCAACGGAGAATATCAGTCATTAAGTCTTTACAAACACAAAGCTCTAGCATGTCCAAAAACACTATGAAATTAAAATGCAAGTCAAAATGTGGAATTGTTTGCAACGGTATGTCTATCAAATTCAGAACAAAATGAGCATGCTTATAGAATGGAAAAAATGTTGAATACATATTAACCAAACAATCATGAAAAATAAATGTTCATTGTGAATTTAACCAAAAGTACCATGGTTTTAATATTGAATTGGAATAAATAGAGGTAATTGATGATGAAGGTCAGTGATCAAGAACTCTCTCTTTCTAGAGGGCCGCAATTTTATACTATAGATATATAAATACACACTCTTCCATGTAGTATTTCCTATTATGGGAGTGTACCTTAAGGTAACACCTCAGTTGCAGATGAATATTTATGTACGAGAATGTTCAAGAAAGGGTTATTTATGTAGAGTGCACAGGGCAGAGTTCTAGCTCTGTTAAAGCTAGAACAACTAAAATTTCTTCACTAAAATTTGTGGTAAAAATACGGAGTATTCTTTGCATAGGGTCAGATACACTTATGTCATTTATGCTGCTTTCCATTATTATTTCTGAAATTTTACTGCCAGAATGGAGAATCCAGAGCAGAGACCCTGTATCACTTAGAAATGCTTGTTTTCCTTACCTCGTGTCAGCTGCTCTTCATAGACGATTAGCCTCCTTGTTCTGGAAGGATTCCAGTTCACATAATTATAATCTAATTGATATTATGTCCTCCCAGTAGCTTTGGTGATTTGCAGTTTTGTTTTTGCTTCCTGTTTGTCCTGCCATGATGCTCAGTTGCCCCTACAGGCGCTGTCTACACCCTGGCATTTCTCTGTGTTTGCGTGCACGTACTGCGGGCATATTAAAATAATAACACCAAGTATATTTAAGTCATTTCTTTTAATGTAGAAATTTAAATAGGAGACATTATTGGGCTTTTCTTCTAGATTCTATGTGGATGTCTGTCTTTCACTTTATTTTTTTCTTTACCGAGCCCTTAGTATGTACCAGGTTCTTCACGGTTTACACGCCAGTCAGGGAATACAGGCAGGAAACGGGAAAACGAGTACAGAGATTATTACGAGCTGGGATACATGCTATGAGGTGGATGAAGGGAGAGTCCTGCCGGGGTGGAAGTTTTCGCCCTGGACAGAGCTGCTGGAGTCTGGGAGTAGGTGAGGGAGTCATGAAGAGAAACCGAGCCAGCTCCTGAGAACTTCCTTAATTTCTTTTCTATTTTGGCTGCCCTGAAGAGATACCAGCCGGCTGTATGGCGAGCGCACAAGGAGCGGTCCAGGGAGAGGCCTCGGCTGGGCGTCTGAGCGGCGGGAGACCCGCGGGGCCGGCGGGCTGCCGAGAGCCGCTGTGGGCGTGGGGGCTGGGGTCCCAGGCAGACCCGGCCTGCTCCCCTTGGCCGTTGACCCTTCTCACCTCCTTTCTGAGTGGGTTCAGCACGCGAGGGCTGGTGATGGATCCTTATGAGAGCTTCCTCGAGCCCCACAGCCACTTAGACGAACAGAGCCAAGCCAAGAGACCCCCACGGTGGACAGTTAACGCACGAGGCCACTGTCGGAGTCAGCTGAGCAGCGACGCTCCTTCAGGGACGCCTGTCTCCTCAGGGCTTCCGGCGCGCGACTCGTGACTTCCGGTCCCCGCCCTGCGGGTGAAGCCGGCGAGGGCTTGATGGGTGCCCCGCGCGCGAGGCGCCTGGAAGAGTGGGAAAGCGTCTCACCTTTTATCTGGAAGTCGAAATTAGATCCAGGAACTGCACTTAGCGGGTTTTCGTGTATGAGGTGTGACAGTTTGAGGTGGTATGAAGCGTCCAAAGCGTCAAGTTTGCAGGCATCTAAACCTGCTCAACCACGGCTCATCCACCAGTGCTCCTCATTCCCCTAGGTCTCCGTGACTTAAAACTCTACTTCCTGTCTGGAATGTACTCCTTTCCTGGCTGCCTGCATTACTTTTTCTTTTCTTTTCTTTTTTTTAAGGCCAAAATAAATTAACTGACTTCTCAAAGCCACACAGCTTTTTTAATACCAGAACTGGGTTCTCATTCTTCTGCTAGTTAGTAATTATTCACTCCTCCCTTGAAATGTGGAGGGGGTGCCAAGCCTGTGCTCAGAACCAGGAAAACAAATGTGGTCGAGACAAGACCCTGACATTAGGCTGCTAACCTACCTAAGCTTGTTGAGCAAAGAAAGTGGGGTGAAGGCACAAGGTGCACGGGAGGACAGAAGTGGGGCTGAGCAACCCCGAAGGAAGGGATTGTAGAATCTGTACTTTAACTGAAAAATAATTCAAGTGGGAAAGTTTTGATGGTCAAGGACTACACCCAACCTGTATTCAGAGGCTTGTGATTCAAGGCGTTGTGCCATTTCTATTCACTAAACATATTTAGCTGTGCTCCTGTTTCTTCAGTTATTAAGTTGTATCCGGAAATGTTGAACTTCTCAGCAAAAGTGGTTTGACTGCAGGTAATGGACACCTGGTCCTCTGCCATCGATTCTCAGAAACCACACCTGCTTTGTGAGAGTATCACAAATGACTTCAGGCTTCCCGGTGCGGCTCAGAAGTAGAGAACCTGCCTGCCAATGCAGGAGACTCGGTTTTGAGCCCCGGGTCGGGAAGATCCCCTGGAGGAGGAAACAGCTACCCACTCCCATGTTCTTGCCTGGAGAATTGCATGGATGGAGGAGCCTGGAGGGCTGTAGTCCATGGGGTCACAAAGAGTCAGACAGGACTGAGCATGAGACATCCCCCGTATAAATGAGTCTCCTGAGTAAGTTAGTGATGGCTGACATCAGCTTTTGTTGGGGAGGCATGTCACCTGTTGTCCTGGTCAGGGCGCAGTGTGCTGTCCCTTTGGAACCACGTTCATCTATAATTCGTGCTCACATACCTGAACACCAGGACCCTGCCCTCAGGTGCCTCGAGAATGTCAATGCCTTTGAAACTGTGTACTCATCCTGGACACTTATGAAGAGCAGATTTTGGAAATTCAGGTGATTCTAATAATTTCAAACAATAACAAAGAAACAGAAGTTCCAGGGACTTGGCTAATGGATCCTTGTTGAATTGGACATCTGTTAAATTAAAAACTCACTCTACTGAAGATTGTAAGTAACTGACACTGCTTAATATATTTGTATCCATTTTCTTAACCAGAGTGTATAGTTTTAATGTATTTTTGGTATGACAAAAACATGAAGTTTCTATTTACTTCAGTATGTAGATGAGCAAATCAGTCCCCTTGTGAAAAATTGTTCTTTTCTAATCAGTAAAACATGTTAATTTTTAAAATTGCTATTATCAGCATGCAAATTATTATATTGTCTGTATTAATTGCAGAGAATATTTTTGAGCTATCTTGTATCACATTTGCTGGTAATTTAAGAATACTTAGGTACACTTGGGTTTTTTAATTAGTGGATGTTCCTTCAATTAAAGTATTAGTTCTATATTTATGTTCCTCTTCAGTAAAATAAATACATTTGAAATATTTTTTTAAAAAATTTATTTTTTAAAGAAGAGAAATCCAGGCAAGCTTAAACTGCCCAGGCTTTTTCAAATTGAGGCAAAAATTCAGTATTTTAATTATCAGTTGTAATATTGTGTGTCATCACTTCATGGCAAATAGATGGGGAAACAGTGGAAACAGTGGCTATTTTTCTGGGCTCCAAAATCATTGCAGATGGTGATTGCAGCCATGAAATTAAAAGACTCTTGCTCCTTGGAAGAAAAGTTATAAGCAACCTAGACAGCATATTAAAAAATAGAGACATTACTTTGCCAACAAAGGTCCATCTAGTCATGGCTATGGTTTTTCCAGTAGTCATGTATGAATGTGAGAGTTGGACTGTGAAGAAAGCTGAGTGCCAAAGAATTGATGCTTTTGAACTATGGTGTTGGAGAAGACTCTTGAGAGACCCTTAGACTGCAAGGAGAACCAACCAGTCCATTCCAAAGGAGATCAGTCCTGGGTGTTCTTTGGAGGGACTGATGTTGAAGCTGAAACTCCAATATTTTGGCCACCTGATGCAAAGGGCTGACTCATTTGAAAAGACCCTGATGCTGGAAAAGATTAAGGGCAGGAGGAGAAGGGGATGACAGAGGATGACAGAGGATGAGATGGTTGGATGGCATCATCAACTCCATGTACATGGGTCTGGGTGAACTCCGGGAGTTGGTGATGGACAGGGAGGCCTGGTGTGCTGCAGTTCATGGGGTCGCAAAGAGTCGGACATGACTGAGTGACTGAACTGAACTGAATATTGTGTGTGTGTGTGTGTGAGCACATATGTGATTAAAAGTAATACTGAATGATTGGAAATTTATAATTTTTAATTGGAGAGTAACTGTGCCAGTTCTCAGAACATTATTTTTCTCCTGGACCATCGGAGTTCCTCTGTTTATGTTCCCACACTTGTCCTCTGAACCTTTTGCAAATGTTAACAATTTATCACAAAGGAGCTGAGTTAAGCATGGAGGTGTATCAGTACAAATCTCTTCATCCTTCTTCGCATCAAAGTGATCCCCTGATGACAGGAGGTCAGTAGCTGCAATTCCCCAAGTAGAAATCAGCGTCCTTCCTGACATTATTTTTTCCCTTAACACTTAAGGCAATAGAAAAATCAGATTTGAAATTTCGCTGGGGTTGATTAGAAAGCTCCAAAAGACACACTGCAGGTACTGCAGCTTATAGGAACCATGTCTGTTCTAGTTTTTCAGTGGAGCTATCTCCAATAGACCAGTTGGTCATAACCAGTTAGACTGTGCTTGTTTTCAACTTAATTTTATCTTGTCACCTAATAAACATACACTTTCCAAGCTGTCTCATGTTCAAAAACATTTTCCTGACTCATTTTTTTTTCCTCTAAACATCAGATGTTGTTTCTTAATTGTAAAAAGATCTTTGGGATGGATTTCCATTGATTTCAAATGTCTAACCTTTGTCTGTCTAATGTTTAACATCCTCTCAACACAAAGGAATGAGCTGAGTCTCTCCACAGCCTTTACCCCAGGTCTGAAATTTCAGATCATCCTCTTTCATGTTGACCTTTGAATCATATCAAACTATATTGACAACACAGCAATCCGTATCACTTTTCTGGGATCTCCTCGCTAAACAATGATTTTCCACTGTTTATCCTACTTACCGTAATCTTATTTGTGGTTAGAATGCAACTCAGTCCTCAAAAATTGTCAGGCTCGCTATATTGCCTTGGAAAATGCATGAGATGAATAATAAATATTAAATTATTCACACAAATAACCACCCTGTACAAGGACTCCCTGTTTCTCTGCTAGGGAAATACACAGATAACATAAAACAGTTGAAACAGTTAAGAGATAAAGCCATCAGAAAGTACAGCATCAGCGGCTGCCAGGAAAAGCTTTCAGTTAGATGGGGCTTTCCAAAGGAGACGGCTACCCTGTTTTAAGTATAGCTGAAAGGTCAGGTTAGCTTAATAACACTCCCCTTTGTCTGAAGGCACAGTGCTCAAGAAAACAATGGAAGTAAAGATTAAGTAGTTCTAGAAAGAAACTAAATGAGGGGAAAGAAAGCAGAATAAAAAAATACATTTAGAACTTTTGTTCTTTGAATGACAGTTTGAATGAAAAAACAAACTATGAGCTGGGTGAAAGGGTGATATTTGCTTTGCAAATATCTGACAAAGGATTTACATGGAGAATATACAAAAAGCACTCAAAATCAACAGAGAAAAAAGCAAACAACCCAATTAAAAATGGGAAGAAAACATGTATGGACACTTTGCCAAAGAGGATATATGGATCGTAAGTGAGCACACAGTAAGCTATTCAACATAATTCGCCATTACAGAAATGCAAACCACTCTAAGTTGCCACATCCCGTTAGAATAACTTACGTTAAATATGTATATAAAAACAGTATTAAGTGTTAGTGCTTATGCAGGGCAACTGTGCATTGATGAAACAAAATAGTGTGAAAAAGTACAAAATAGTAGGGACATTCTGGAAAAAATGGTCAGTTTCTTATAAAATTAACTATACATTTACCACATGACCTGGAAAACCTTCTCGTTTCTTTTAAAAGAATTCTGGTGTTTACCCAGGCAAAAATATAACTTTATGTTCACACAAGTTTGTAAATACACGTTTATAAAGACTCTATTCATAATGGCCTCAAAGTGAAATCAACACAAATGTCTTTCGGTGGTGAATTGATGAGCCGACTGCGGTACTTTTGTACCATGGAATACAACCGGCGTTTAAAAGCAGCAAAACACAGATGCGTGGAGCAACAGAGAGGAATTTCAGAGACATTATGAGAAATGGAACAAATCAGTCTTGAAAGACTACATACTGTACGATTCCTTTATATTACATTCTAGTAGAGATAAAGCTATAGCAATGGAAAACAGATGAGGGCTTGTCATAGACAGGAGTTGGGCGGGGGTTGACTTGAAGGGGAGAGTGTGAAGGACGTTTTGAGGGGTGACGTGACTGTTCTGCAGGGCTTCCCTGAGAGCTCAGTTGGTAAAGAGTCCGCCTGCAGTGCAGGAGACCCCGGCTCAATTCCTGAGTTCAGAAGATCCCCTGGATAAGGGATAGGCTACCCACTCCANTGGTGAATTGATGAGCCGACTGTGGTAGTTTTGTACCACGGAATACAACCGGCGTTTAAAAGCAGCAAAACACAGATGCGTGGAGCAACAGAGAGGAATTTCAGAGACATTATGAGAAATGGAACAGATCAGTCTTGAAAGACTACATACTGTACAATTCCTTTATATTACATTCTAGTAGAGACAAAGCTATAGCAATGGAAAACAGATGAGGGCTTGTCATAGACAGGAGTTGGGCGGGGGTTGACTTGAAGGGGAGAGTGTGAAGGACGTTTTGAGGGGTTACGTGACTGTTCTGCAGGGCTTCCCTGAGAGCTCAGTTGGTAAAGAGTCCGCCTGCAGTGCAGGAGACCCCGGCTCAATTCCTGAGTTCAGAAGATCCCCTGGATAAGGGATAGGCTACCCACTCCACTATTCTTGGGCTTCCCTGGTGGCTCAGAATCCACTCGCAATGAGACTGTTCCATATTCTGACTGTGGTGGTCGTCACATGATCACACATTCATAGAGCTTGGCCATGCAAAAAAATCAGTGTAACTGTTGATTTAAATGTAGACTCTTATCGAGGAGGTTAATATAGTCCTTTGAAATGTTCAAGATTCCCTGACTCAACTGCAGATTAATCTCAACAAAGCCCCACGTGGAAAACAAAGTCAGCAATGGTGGGGTGGGCTTGGGAGGCCTGAACGCTCTGTGTCCCCTGAGATTTTTGTTTTCTGAGAACAAGTTCCTCAGCTGTTACACTGATATGTTTAAATTCACAGCTTTTAAACTGCAGCTGCTGAACTATGGCTCTGGAAATCATCTGAATCTGAGAATGTGTAAATATTATATATACAGTAATTTAGAGGAGAGTCAACATTTCCTTTCTTACCCCCAAGGTTTTGAGTTCCTGAAATTGCCAAGGTTGAGTAAACTTTGAAGCCACTCACCTTATTTCTTCTTATCCAAGTTTTCCTATTGAATTACTCTCTGCCTGCCAAGGGTATTCTAAAATTCAAATGATTAGGCTGCAAAGTGCTTTGAGGCTTTGGGATACAAAATGATTCAAGTGCTAATTATTATTATGCAGTATTCCAAAGGAAAAAAGAAAACCTCCTCTACCTTGGCTCCTGTTACCCTGCCTTCTTGTCTCCCTCCTACTTCACTGATCGTTTCATTCTAACTTTTTCTATGGACCTTCTCCTTTCTCCCACCCTTCAAATGTTGACATTTGGCTAAGATAGAAACTTGGATCTATCAATTCCGTTCCCTCATACACTGTTTTCTTTGAAAAATGACATTCATTGTCTTGCTTCTTTTAACCACGGATGTACCTTCCCAGCCAACACTTTCTACCCTGGCTTCTTCATTTAATTAACTTTAATCAATGACATCTTGTCTGCTTGACTTTTTCAACAATATCTTAATCTCTCTGTATTTGAAAAATCCCATTCCTGCAGAGAGTCAGAATGGAAATTCTCTTGCATTTTTGTTGGAAATTTAAACTGAGAGACATTTTGAAGTGCAGATTGTCAAGAGGTACGCAAAGTTTGAGGGAGGAGAAGGGGACGACAGAGGATGAGATGGTTGGATGGCATCACCGACTCAATGGACATGAGTTTGAGCAAGCTCTGGGGTTGGTGATGGACAAGGAGGCCGCTTTGCGATCCCATGGACTGTATAGTCCAGTTCTGGAATTCTCTAGGCCAGAATACCTGAGTGGATGGCCTTTCCCTTCTCCAGGGAATCTTCCCAACCCAGGGATCGAACCCAGGTCTCCCACATTGCAGGCAGATTCTTTACTAGCCATTTTGGATTGGGGTATAGCCAATTAACAATGTCATGATAGTTTCACGTGGACAAACAAAGGGATCCAGCTGTACGTATACATGTATTCATTCTCCCCCATTCTCCCCTTCCATCCAGGCTGCACATAGGGCTGAGCAGAGTTCCCTGTGCTATACAGCAAGTCCTTGTTGGTTCTCCATTTTAAATATGGCAGTGTGTACCAGTATTTCTAATTGTCTCTTTCTTCTGTGGACTGGAAGAGTGTATCCCTTGAGAAAGGGACAGAGTAAGATTCAGGGTGTGTGAGGGACACCCTTTTTCTGTATATGTATAAGATCCAGCCAGTCCATTCTAAAGGAGATCAGTCCTGGGTGTTCATTGGAAGGACTGATGCTAAAGCTGAAGCTCCAGTACTTTGGCCACCTCATGCAAAGAGTTGACTCATTGGAAAAGGCTCTGATGCTGGGAGGGATTGGGGACAGGAGGAGAAGGAGATGACAGAGGATGAGATGGCTGGATGGCATCACCGACTCGGTGGACATGAGTTTGAGTAAACTCCGGGAGTTGGTGATGGACAGGGAGGCCTGGTGTGCTGCCATTCATAGGGTTGCAAAGAGTCGGACACAACTGAGCGACTGAGCTGAACTGAACTGATGAGTTGGAAGGAGGGGGTGGTAAAAAGAGAGGTGGAAAGGAGAACCAACCTGCTTTTCTACCAAGTTCTGGGACAGAGCACTTTCAGGAAGAGGCTGAATTAGAAGCCATCTATGACTATATTTTATAAAACTTTGTTGTACTACTGAGTATGCATTCTCTGTTTGTTCAGTGGGCTACTTTAAATTTAAACTTTGGAGCCACTGAGATAGCAGCCTGCTAACGAGGTGATGGAAGCAGGTTTGGGGTGAGAAATAACACACTCACAGAAGGCTTCCTGCCTGCCTGCCCGCCCCCGTGCTTAAGCCTGAAACGTTAGGCTGGTTCTAGGTTCCAGGAATCTATCCATGAACAAAACAGACAAAACCGCTGTCCTTGTGAAGTTGAATTAATTAGTGTCTAGTAATTATTTTAAAAATACTAATAATTTACTGGGCGTTTGCAAGGGCTTCCCTGGTGGCTCATTGGTAGAGTCTGCCTGCAACGGAGGAGACACAGGAGATGGGGGGTTGATCCTTGCATTGGGGAGATCCCCTGCAGAAGGAAGTGGCAACCCACCGCAGTGTTCTTGCATGAAAAATCCCATGGACAGAGGAGCCTGGAGGGCTACAGCCCAAAGGGTCTCAAGGAGTCAGACAGGACTTAGCGACTGAGCACAGCAGAGCACAGCAGTGTAAATGCAGCAGCAGTTCACAATTTAAGCTGCGCTGTCAGGGAAGAGCTCCTGGAGGAAGTGATAGTATTTGGGCAAAGACCTGAGACAGCAAAGGGTTTGCTCACTTGCTGAGACATCTGAAGGGAAGGGCAGTCAGACGTGCCCTACCTCACCCTCTGCTGGGCAAGTTTCTTTCCAGCTCATGAGGCCAGGCTTTGTTTGGATTCTCCAGAAGTCACTTTCCACACTGCTTGGTTTGGCAGGTTTGAATCCCAGTGCTCATGTTGTGACTCGATAAAAACTAAAGTTTTCGTTTCAGAGCTTTTGTATCTCTATGGATCTAGCACCATGTTTCAAATGTATGCCCCCAACACAGCCATGCACTTAATTTTACATTCCTTTTTTTTTCGTTATAGCATGTATGCAAATACTGTCCTGGGAGGGATCTTCAGAAACATCTGCTCCCTGGGGATCACACACTGGCTCTGCGGCCTGACCGACCACCTGCTTGAGCCCAGCTTGACTGTTCCCTAGTTGTGGAATTCTTGGCAGTTGTTTACGTTTTGCGCTTCAGTTTCTTCACCTGAGTGTGGAGACAATTGGAGGGTCTCTCCAGGAGGTTTGTGAAGGGTCCTCTACCCAGCAGACTTGCATCCCTGCCTTAGGCAGCAGATACATGTTAGCTAGGAGGATGATGGTGGCTTAATCACCTGTTCCCGGTAGTGTGCCTCCTGACATGGTTTTAAATACCTGGGCAAGAGGTACCAAGGCCAGCTCCTGGATGGCAGAGATCGTGTCCTCCAAGTTCCGTGGGGCAGGGGTTGACAGCTGGGGTGACACCGCCTCGCCCACGAGTTAGAAAGGTGGGAAGAGGCTTCTCTGGTTGTCAACAAGATCCCTCAAGCACGCGTGCATAGCCATGCCGATTGCTTTGCAACGCACAGGGCAATCACATACAGTGAAGCCCTGATACATGCAATCACAGAGCAGCCCTGTTGAGAATCACTGTGTACAGAGCCTTGCACACAGTAAGGGTTTGATAAATTAACTAATGAGTGAGTGAATAAAGTCCGTTCATGGAGAGTCGAGTGTAAAATGCTTATCTGGGTGCCAGGCACCGTGTAACGCTTTAATAAATAATGTCAGCTGCCGTGGTCACTAGGATTACTATGTTATAAGACGTTTTGCTGCTTTCAGATTCAGGTCAAATGACACTTAACAGTCTTGTTTTCTCCAGGTCTATTTCAGATCTTTCCCTCCTTTCATTGTAATAATCTTTTTTTTCTTTCACATTTTATTTCTGGACTTTCCATTTGAAAATCTATTGAATGAAGAAATATAAATCACATGGGGAGTCCTGAAAAGCATTTGCACTCTTTTAATCATAATTTTTGAAGAGGAAATTCTCATCTAAGTGAAATGGGCTTCCCAGGTGGCACTAGTGGTAAAGAAAAGATAGAGTGAAGTCGTTCAGTCGTATCCGACTCTTTGCGACCCCATGGACAGTAGCCCGCCAGGCTCCTGCGTCCATGGGATTTTCTAGGCAAGAGTACTGGAGTAGGTTGCCATTTCCTTCTCCAGGGAATCTTCCCGACCCAGGGATGGAACCCAGGTCTCCCGCGTTGTAGACAGATGCTTTACCATCTGAGCCACCAGGGAAGTCCTAAAGAACCCGCCTGTCAAGGCATGAGACATAAGAAACGCAGTTTCAGTCATTGCGTCAGGAAGATCCCCTGGAGGAGGGCATGGCAGCCCACTCCAGGACTCTTGCCTGGAGAATCCCATGGACAGAGGAGCCTGGCGGGCTACAGTCCATGGGGTTGCAAACAGTTGGACACGACTGAAGTGACACTGAAGCGCACATTCATCTAGGTGAAAACCAGTGAAACTGACAGCTTAACAATGGTTTTGTTCTTATGCATATTTCCCCTTGTGTGTGTATGAAAACAGTTTATTTGACTCCTAAAATGCAGTTTCAGAAGTATGACTTGGGCCAGTGCAAATGCACTTCAATTTCCTGTAATTTCCTCTTGTACCACCTACAGTTGATATTCATGATGCTGACCCTACTTAAGATCAGATGCTGAAGAACTTTCCAGTCCTTGAAAAATAAAGCCTAATTATTGTAGTGATTTTTTACTTTATATCATTTTACTTCTTGAATTCTATTTTATATATGATTTATATATATTTTTACATGTAAATTTTGTATATTAATGGCAACTTTTACCAGAGTACTCAACATTTTGAAATATCCATTGCCTAACTGAAGTTATACGTAGTTGCTATTTCTAAAATGAACCAATAACTAATTTTAATTGAATAATACCTGGATTTTGTTCCTTAAGCTCCTTCTCTCTCTACCTATGTCTCTTATGATATTATGACACAACTGCAGTGGAAGAAAAACCTTACTTTGGCTGGATAGTATTGTTCACTTAATTAAGTATATTAAGATTTAGTTTTATCTAATATTTTGATGTTAAATATTCCTATTTTGAAACTTTAATTTCTGTGGCTAGGAAGAAGTGAAAATAGGATCCTTTCTCTGTCCCTGTAAAAATCAACAATTATTTAACAACTTAGATTGCTTTCTCATTACTGGACAAATGGCCATCCCTTCAGTTCAGTTCAGTTCAGTCGCTCAGTCGTGTCTGACTCTTTGCAGCCCCATGAATTGCATCACACCAGGCCTCCCTGTCCACCACCAACTCCCAGAGTTCACTCAGACTCGCGTCCATCGAGTCAGTGATGCCATCCAGCCATCTGATCCTCTGTCGTCCCCTTCTGCTCCTGCTCCCAATCCCTCCCAGCATCACAGTCTTTTCCAATGAGTCAACTCTTTGCATGAGGTGGCCAAAGTACTGGAGTTTCAGCTTCAGCATCATTCCCTCCAAAGAAATCCCAGGGCTGATCTCCTTCAGAATGGACTGGTTGGATCTCCTTGCAGTCCAAGGGACTCTCAAGAGTCTTCTCCAACACCACACTTCAAAAGCATCGATTCCTTGGTGCTCAGCTTTCTTCACAGTCCCCTTGGGAAACCTTAAATGGGGTGTTGTAATCCTTCTAAAAGAGTGCCTGGGGAGCCGACATCCTGGGGAGACAAGGTTCTTATAACTCAGCGTCCTTTGTAGGTCATAACTTACATGTACCCCAGCTGCAATTGTTATATACTTCCGTGAATGTTCTTTGAAATACTCTTTTCTTCTTCACATTTTCTGTGTTGATATCACATAAGAATCTTCTTCATGTGTAGCATGCATACAGTACAAAGTTTTATCCTTAACTTCCAAGAAGTAGAATTGAATGCTCAGAGTTGTTTTCATCCCTTTTTGAGAATGAAATCTAAGTCTCATTGGAGACAAATGTGAACAATAATTATATTTTATCTGTAACTGTGATTGGTTATAAACACAGATCACAAACTGTCACCTAATAACCTTTACCCCATATTAACCAAACTCTCTGGAGGTCACATTGTAAATTCTGCACATGAAAATATCTACCCACTTCTGAGTGCTGGTCTAACTGTATGTTTACTTTGCTGTGTTACTTCCCTGTGAGGGTCACTGTGGTCTTACTTGGCCCTTGGCATTCCGATCCTACCTTCATTTCTGCCGTGAGTCACTCTGGCCTTGTTATCTTGTATGGTTCCACTTCAAATCCACTTTCCCAAATGAATCACTGTGATGTTGAAATGTTCTCAAATCTGTTTAGGATGTTCCATCCAAAAAGCATCGTGCTTGTTGAAGCACACCTGAAAGAAGTCAGTGTACCATTTCAGGCCAAGTCAGGTATCTGCTTTGATCACATTTCGCACAGAGTGATAGCAGGAACCTGTCATATCTCTGATCCGCTTGGAGAAGCCTGCCCGCAGCCAGGCCTGCCCCAGCACTCACCAGCTCCTCACCAGTTGCTCTAAGTTTTTCTCCTAGAGCAGTTATCACCTCTAATATACTATATATTTTCTGATTTGTCATGTTTACATTTCTTTTCTATCTTTCCCCACTAGAATATAAGCTTTAGGAGAACAGGTAACTTGAAGTATCCCACGTGCCTAGAAAAGTGACTGACACACAGTGCAGCTAATAAATATTTGTCTAATGAGTAGAAGAATGCATGACTGAGAAATATGCATATATGTGTATGACAGAAAAATCTTAAAACTGAGTAGCCCAACATTTTCTCCGAGAAGCAAAATTGCCGTTCAGTGTTTATAGAAGTGTCCCACCAAAGTGGTATATATATGACTTGCTGAAACATATGATGTATATTTGAATTCCCCATTCCTTTCACCTGGCCCTTCGTGGAACTCTGAGGCTTGTCAGACTGTAGGGCTGCAGTCCTTGCGGCTTTGCCGGCGGCTCAACAGGTAAGTAATCAGCCTGCGATGCAGGAGAGCAGGCAGCGTGGGTTTGACCCCTGAGTTGGGAAGGTCTCCTGGAGGAGGAAAGTGGCAACCCACTCCAGTGTTCTTGCCCGGAAAGCCCCATGGACAGTAAGTCACAGTCAGACGTGACTGAGCCGCTGACAGAGGCAGGCCTACAGTCCCTCGGCCATTTCCCTGTTGTTCTAAGAGCTCCTCTCTTTCCAAGACATATATGAATACCTCGAGTCTCATTGCACTAACTTTCTCCAAACTGTTCACTCTTCCAATCCCTAGATATTCCCAAGGTCCAATATTTGTGTTTGGTTCATAGAAAATATGTAAATAATTAAATGAAACCAAAGCCATAAAAATGACCTCCTTTATCCTTAAGTATTTGGGGGGATAGTTGATCATATCTGTTCTGTTCCTCTTCTTTCCTCTCTTTCAATGCAATGTTTACTTCTCTCAACTGAAAACAAACAATAAAAATAACATATTTGTACAGGGGAGAGAAAATAAAATGACTATTTTTCTCATATTTGATAAAATTATTTTATTTCTCAGTACTTACATTGTGACTCTTCTTTCAAAGCATCACGTCTTCAGCTTTTGTTCGTCTCTCATTCTACATTCTGTGCCGGATTTGTGGGTTGGTTCTGTCTGTATTGTGTTCTGCCTTACTCCAAACTACTTTTTGAGCTTATGTTAAGTTTTAATTTCCTTTTTTTCTACTTAAAAAAATCTCAATAATGTGTGGGACGAAGTTAAGAAGTATAGGCAATATTGCCAACAGTTTTCTTCTTTTCCTTTCCTTTATTTTTTCAATTATATTTCGTCTATTTTACAGAAAAAGATTTGGTCTTTTCAAATAAATATGTAAGATAGAATATTTTTCTAAATATTGTCAAAGACCAGTGGAAGCTGGAGCCACTGGTTTATGTGTGCACTGTTTATGTGTGCATGTAGACACATAAACTTCAAACAGAGATAGTAAATAGTGAGGTAAGAGTGTATAAATAGTGAGGAGTGTCTTTCTATTTCATTCAATGGAGAGAGTGTACCTCTAGGCACCGTGCTGCATTTTTATTCAAGAATGTCAGCATGGGCATATTTTATTTATCTAATCTAAGTTTATTCAAAATAGTGAAATTTAAAAACTTTGGAAACAGGTGTTTATTAAAGAACCCACGTCCATTTTTGCAAATTGACAAAACACAAAGTTGAATATTTATTCTGGAAAATATTAATGAATATCCCAATGTTTACTAAAATCCTCCTTAGCTGGTTAGAAATCACAGTGGATGGTGCTTCAGAAAGGTTTCCTGTGATGTGCACTTAAAAAGTGCACATTTTTCCTGCGTACTAAGTTCAATTTGTCTGTTTGTAATAAAGACACTGAAAGACTAGAAATCAGCATTGAAAAGGTGTTGTTTTTTTTTTTTTTCTGAAATGTAATTGCCAACCACTACAAGATTGCTTCAATTACTGTATTATTTTACACAGGATCTGAAGGTTGACAATATGTTGAGAAAGCAACATACATTAATAAAGCTGTGAAAAACTAAATTAAACTGAGTTGTCAAATTAGATAAAATCTTTTTACTCACATCATGGCAAATGCTCATGTTTAAAGACAGTGTCTCTATACTTAGAGGTGGTGGCTGTTACATTCTGCCATGGGGTTTTAACAGGCTTGGGACAGTGAGCACATGTTGATGCCATTTACTCTTTCCTTTCACCCCTACTTCTAGCCACACCGATGAATTAACCAGCTTTGCCTTTATCCTGAATCTGCCCTTCCTTTCTCTACTTCTGAGCCCTCAGACCGAGGCTGCTCATTGTCCTCTGTGCCTCCTGTCGGTTTTAGGAAGCCGGATGGAGACTCTTTATGGCTTGAGGATCAAACGACAGCCTTTCTTCTCCTTAGAGCTCTGCAGGTCACGCCCAGTCGCTTCAACTGGCGGAGGAAGCGTTTTCATGACCACCGAGCGAAAGCACTCTGGAAAGGCACCCTCTCTCCTCGCACTCTGCTCAGCCTCAAGCAGCCAATTCACCCCCCTCCTTGTGAGGGCTTTCCGCTTCCTTTCACGCCTAGTCTATGCCTGAGAGGACCATTTCCCGCTAGATCCCTGGGGCTGCCTATTCTCCCATTTTCTGAGACCTAAGACCTGGAAGCAGAGAGTAAAATAGGGTCATTTGTGCTCCAGTCCAAATCCAGAAATAAGTCCGAGATGCTGGAAGCACGGGGTTCAGGTGGCAGGGAAGGTGGTGAGAGATGGTGCAGTGAGTGTCTCAAGTTCAAAGTGTGCACGGCGGCGGTGGCCCCGTGCACCCATGGAACAGACCTGGTTCTTGGTGGTGACAGCAGCATAAAGGAGCAGTGAGGAATCGGGCACCTGGAGAGCCGTGCAGTACAGCTTCAGACTTACAAGCCCGTTACCAGCTGAGCTACCAGAGAAAGTGACAGTGAAGTCGCTCAGTCATGTCCAACTGCGAGACCCCATGGACTGTAGCCCGCCAGGCTCCTTCGTCTATGGGATTCTCCAGGCAAGACTACTGGAGCGGGTTGCCATTCCCTTCTCCAGGGGATCTTCCCAACCCAGGAATCTAACCCGGATCTCCCACACTACAGGCAGACTCTTTACCATCTGAGCTACCAGGGAAAGTGAAAGTGAAGTTGTTCAATGGTGTCTGACTCTTTGAGACCCCATGAACTGTAGCCTACCATGCTCTCCTCTGCCCAGGGGATTCTCCAGGCAAGAGTACTGATGTGGGTTGCCATTTCCTTCCCCAGCGGATCTTCCCAACCCAGGGATTGAACCTGGGTCTCCCAAAAAAAAAGCAACCACTAACTTTATACAGGTATTTTTTGTGGTTCAGCACTCACCTTTCGGGAGAGTCATTAATAACACTCAAAAACCACCAACTCATGGACATTTGTGATATGAGGGTGAAGTGGTTTGGGTGCCTACTTTCAGATATTCAGAAAACTAGTCAACAGTGAAGGTACTGGATGGTTGTAAAGGGGTGAAAAATCGTTTTCATGAAATATGGTTAGGGACTACCACAGTTGTAAAATGACTATGATTTTATCAAATTTTCACTATGTGGAACAACACTAACAAACTAAATCTTATAAGTAGATATCCGCTTAGTTGACCAGTTGTTCTACAGTGTGACTCCAAGCATGATCCGTTAGCAGCTGCTAAGACTCTCACCAAGATATCTGTAATTTCTTAGTGCCTCACTTTCTCTCATTTGTCAAATCTGAATAAAATAATTATCTGACTCATGGTAGTGTTTTGAGAAATGTATTAATTTATATAAGGCACTGAAGATCATGCTCCGTGTAGTAGCCTTGTTGACTCTCACTGTTTTGTTGGAGTTGGTGTGTATTCGGGCATTTATTACATCATTCTAATGCATCTACCCTTTCCCACCCGCGTATTTATAGACGCCTTCATTTCCTCTATGGATTTCATTTGCCAACTCCTTCCATCAGCTCTATGTGATTTTCTTTCTCCTCTGATTGTCTGTAAATCTATATTTGAGTTTCTTATGATTCCAGTCACATGCTAAATACTCGAAGGTTGCGTGTAATAAATCTCAGGAGATGACAGGATAATATAGTCACAGCAAGGGGAAGGTAATAGGAAACAGCGTTTTGAGGCCTACATCTGGCAATTAAAATGCTACTTGCTGAAGTCACTTAAACCTCTGTGTTTTACTGTGTCACTACCTTCCAGCATTGAAGGCATCTGCTAACCAGGAGCCCGCCTGTAGTTACACAGCTTGGATCATTACCTGTGGCAGGAGCAGGAAGCGAGCACTATAGGGCACCATGGGCTGACTCTGACCTGGAGTGTGAGGAATTTTTGTGTTAGGCAACTGGAGAAGGGCTTAAGAAGTAGGGCTCTGCTGTCAAGAAGCAAGACACTTGACAGGGGTGAGGGATTGTATGACTGGAAATCTTAATAAATCTTGCGTAGAAACCGGGAACACAAGAGTGAGACTAAGCTGTAGCTTGTAAGAAAGTGGTAGCCTTTCATGTCAGCCAGCACTGAGAGGGGCAGTCTGGCCATCTGCGGCTGGCACAATGTCCATGCTTCTGCCGGTGTTCGGGCGTGGTTACGGGTGCTCTCGATCTGACACGGTCACAGGCTCGCCAACATGCTGCGGGCAGCTCTTCTCTTCCTCAACTACTTCATCATCTGTAAGTTAGGTATAATAACAGAGAGGTTGCAGAATTATAGCAAGAACTAAATTAATTTGAAATAAAACCATCTGTTGTAGGTTCAAAGGGAAGAACATTCCTCTCCGGCTCACAGTTTCTACTGGGCTGCGAACTTGAGAATCATGGTGTGGACCAGGTCTGATTGCTGATTCTCCCCAAGAGTTAATAAGAGTTGTGAAAACAACAGTGAAGCTGAGTGTGTCACTTAAATAACACTGTCATCATCACAAACACATTCGAACTTTGATTAAGGCATATGAATATTATTAAACAAGCCTAACTCTTAGTTAAGGAGAAGGCAATGGCACCCCACTCCAGTACTCTTGCCTGGAAAATCCCGTGGATGGGGGAGCCTGGTGGGCTGCAGTCCATGGGGTTGCAAAGAGTAGGACACGACTAAGCAACTTCACTTTCCCTTTTCACTTCCATGCATTGGGAAAGGAAATGGCAACCCATTCCAGTGTTCTTGCCTGGAGAATCCCAGGGATGGCAGAGCCTGGTGGGCTGCCATCTATGGGGACACACAGAGTCGGACATGACTGAAGCGACTTCGCAACAGCAGCAACTCTTAGTTAAACCAATTTTTCTCTTAAGAATTTCAAAGGAGAGCCAGTCTTAAGTCATTTTGCCAGATGGTTATAAGGACAGTTTCTGAAGTGGTTAATGGTTGCTTATTGACAGTTTACTTCTCAATGCATTACTTTCTTCCCATCTTTTGTAGTGGTTAAAATGAGGAGGTGACATACACATTAAAAAAAATGGAAATATCATTGTAAAAGTGACATTCAGAAGTGCAACAGGGCTTCAGGACAGCCCAACATTTTGTGACTATTCCAAAAAATGAAGGACCTTCCTACTATTGTTGAGTTCAGTTCAGTCGCTCAGTCGTGTCCGACTCTTTGCAGCCCCATGAACTGCAGCACGCCAGGCTTCCCTGCCCATCACCAACTCCTGGAGTCCACCCAAACTCATGCCCATTGAGTCAATGATGCCATCCAACCATCTCATCCTCTGTCGTCCCCTTCTCCTCCTGCCTTCACTCTTTCCCAGCATCAGGGTCTTTTCCAATGAATCAGCTCTTCACATCAGGTGGCCAAAGTATTGGAGTTTCAGCTTCAACATCAGTCCTTCCAATGAACATTCAAGACTGATCTCCTTTAGGATGGACTGATTGGATCTCCTTGCAGTC
>SJYQ01104737.1:1467010-1492324 GCA_006410935.1 Redunca redunca
TGCTATATGATGAAAGCATTTATGAGTGACCTCAGAAATCCAAATATTTGTATTATTCAAGGTGAAATAAAGAGCTGAATCAATGGTTTCAAAATTTCATAGATCAAGACACATCTCCAGTAATGCTTACTTATCACCTTGAGCATTATAAAGCAACAATAATACATCATTATTTTCATGTTTATATTAAGACCCAATATTCCTATGACTATTTCAAATGGACAGAAGTCATGATAGATACATTTTTATATAGGGTGGAGCAGTATAACTTATTGCTCTTTTTCCTAGTTAATGAGCCTCATCTGTTATTACGCAGAAGGTGGTGATTGGGAGGAGACAAGGCCAGCAGGACAGTGAGGTGTGGGAAGAGGCGCAGAAGTGGCAGGCCAGCCATTCCATTTGGGAGCATCCAGATAACTGAGCCATTCTTGGTCTCCTAGCTAACACACCTAGCCATTTTTATTCTTTCCACTTAGATTTCTCATTTGGTTCTTCCATTATCTATTCAGCAATTAATGCTAATTATTTCCTACTATTTCATAAATGCAGTAAGTATGATTTGAAGGAATCCCAACATCTGGAGGGCAAGAGAGTTTTAAGATGCCTAGAACCCAAAGTCCCACTTTCAAGCAACTTCATCGCTCTGGAAAAAGTGGGTACTTGACAATCACTCTGAACTTCACTGTATTGAGTGTTTCTGCCCTTGCTTTTTGTGTGGAGGATGGAAAATGCTAGCATACTGGGACACCTTTAGACTTTCTTGTTTTTAAAAAAGTGATTTAGACTTTTAGACATACATGAGCAGGTTCATTAGCCCTTGATTGCCTCAAATTCCTCTTACGTAACTTTCCTTAGCCATTAGGAAAAAAAAAAAAAAACCCAGCACATAAAATGCATGAATCTCCTCCGGGGCCACTTATAAACAAACGTCCTATGTTCTACGTTAACGAAGGAAAGGCAATTTGAAGAAAACCCGTTTTCCTCCTACGTTTTGCTGTCAGCCGCTAAAACCTAGGAACTCCCTAATAAAATGCTTGAAGTAGGTCAGCTTAACATAAAATTCTATTTGTGAAGCTCTATTACAATCCAAATAATGATTTCCTCCCTGGAAAATCTTTTCATATGCATCTGTTTAATGTTAGATGAGGAGTACGTGCTCCATGAATAAACTGTCCACTCAGAAATGAGCGCTGTCCCAGAAATTCAGTATCCCTTCTCTTCTGTATTTGACTGATACAAGATGATTTTCCTGATAAATTGAGATAATTTCTTAATTATGCTTAGGTTTAAAATACATTTAAAAATAGCTAGTCAACTATTATACTACTAACTGTATATTTAAGAGAAATGAAAAACATTTCCACTCAAAAAAATTGTACTTGAATCTTCGTAGCAGCTTTAGTCACAGGAACCAAAAGGTGGAAACAACTCAGTTATCCATCAAGTGATGAATGGATGAAGGGTGGGTATATATACAAGCAAATTTTAATCAGCAGAATAAGATTGAAGTTTTCTTACCTGTTGCAACATGGATAATCCTTGGGAATATTGTACTTATCAGAGATGACGTACTTTGTTATTTCACTTACCTGAGATTTCCAGAATAGGAAATGTATAGAGACAGAAAATAGAGTAATGGCGGCCTTACACTGATGTAGGTGACAGCTAGTAGGTACAAGCATTTGGAGGAGTGGGTTGGGCAAGAATGTTCTAAAATTCGATTGGGGGATGATAGTTGCACAACTCTGTACTAAAAATCATCAAATTGTGCATTTTAAATTGGTGAGCTGTATTTGATATGAATTATATTGCAAAGAATGAATTATATCTCAAAATTAGAATAATGTTTTAAAATACATTATTTTGCTTTTAAATTTCCTATTTGTCATTGGTTGGTTGCTCAGTAGTGTCTGACTCTTTGTGACCCCATGGACTGCAGTACTCCAGGCTTCCCTGTCCTTCACTCTCTCCCAGAGTTTGCTCAGATTCATGTTCATTGAGTCACAGATGCTAATCTAACCGTCTCATCCTCTGCCACCTCCTCGGCTTTTGGTTCCTATCTTTCTCAGCATTGGGATCTTTTCCAATGAGTCGGCTCTTCACATCAGGTGGCCAAAGTATTGGAACTTCAGCTTCAGCATCAGTCCTTCCAGTGAATATTCAGGACTGATTTCCTTTAGGATGGACTGGTTTGATCTCCTTGCAGTCCGAGGGACTCTCAAGAGTCTTCTCCAGCTTATCTGTGTTTCCCGTTTCCCCTGCTAAAGCATAGCCACTCTGCACATAGGGATTTTTGTCTCTTTTGTTCAGCACCGGCTCACCGGCAGAGGTAGGCGTTTGCTATGTTGAATAAACAGAGCTGTCGGGAGGGAGATACTGGACCTGGCACTCAGAACACCTTCACCTGGGATGCCCTCTTCCCGGGCATCAGCAATGACAGGCAGGGGAAAGTCAGATCAGTGCTGTAGGCTGTGATGGTAGTTGAAGCAAAATAGCAGAAAGGCCTGAGTAAAGAGCCATGCTATACTGAATAGAAATATGAGCTTGGGGATGAGGTCAGTGTATGGATAAAATGGAAAAGCTAAATTAGGGCTAGATTTTGGCGAGGACTTCAAGATCCGCTGGAGAAGGGATAGGCTACCCACTCCAGTATTCTTGGGCTTCCCTTGTGGCTCAGCTGGTAAAGAATCCACCCGCAGTGTGGGAGACCTGGGTTCGATCCCTGGGTTGGGAAGATCCCCTGAAGAAGGGTAAGGCTACCCACCCCAGAATCCTGCTCTGGAGAATTCCATGGACTACATAGTCTGTGGGGTCACAAAAAGTCAGACAGGACCGGTGCACTTACACTTTCACTTTCAGTATTAAGAACTTTGGACTTTAGGTTATAAAGAATATGTAAATCCATTAAGGAACGTGAACATGAACAGTGATGTAATTAGGCCTTTTTGGTAATAAATTAGGTGTCCTTTTAAAAAGTACAATAAGCAGTCATAGTCACCACGGGTCTATTATAAATACTGCCTGTTCTGTCTTCTCACATCTGTCTTCTGTTAAAGGCCGTTGTTAATGGCCACAATTTCCAGGGCCTCTAAGGCTGGACAAGGCAGGAAAGCTAAATGGATGAACTGCCCAGGCTGGAGGATTTCCTGGGGAAGACGCTAGGAGAGAGCGTGCCCACCCACACACGTCACATTCTAGTCTATTTTTCTGAACTTGGAGTCAAACAACATCTGCGCGCCTGCAGGGTTCATCCTGAGGCCACTGGGCCTTGTTCTCTGGGATCCAATCAGCTGACCCAGGGGCCACCTCGGGGCTGCTTGCTGCTTGGGGTAAGGGGCTGTGTTCAGGGGGACGTCACCCGTCAGCTGTGAAACAGTTACCTTCACAAACACAGACAGAAGCAAGCTGCAGCCCTGCTTTTGTAGATTCATTTGAAAAGAAAAAAAAAGGACTCATTAAATAACATTAGTACTAATTCAGCTGCACTTTCTGAAAGCTTTTAGGAAATCGAATTACAAAAAAGCACTCGCTGGGGTGGGGTTTATTTAGATTTATCCATGTTTCTTCTTCACGTTTATCTCATTGAAAGAATTTTGACGTTCTAGAATTTATTGTTGAAGTGATTACAGGAAGCATAACATCTCACAGAGATTTTTTAAAAGGAAGGTGCATACAAAGTCTTAAGGGGTGTGCTGAGGCGCTCTGGGCCCTTGAGCAGGGATCTGCAGTAATGGAATGAGATGGGAACAGGCCGATTTCCCTGAAGTTGGGCTCTCATTAAGGCCATTGCGTTTTTCATTTTATAGTGTTTGATGAATACCTTTTATGCAGCTTACTCTTCTAAATTACTAACAACTTGTGCTAAGTCTTTTCAGTCATGTCTAACTCTTGGTGACCACGTGGACTGGAGCCCACCAGGCTCCTCTGTCCATGGGACTCTCCAGGCCAGAATGCTGGAGGGGGTTGCCATGCTCTCCTCCAGGGGACCTTCCTGACCCAGGGATCAAACCTGCATCTCTGTCTCCTGCATGGGCAGGCGTTCTTTACCTCTAGTGCCACCAGGGCTCCCCTTGAGGCTCAGCTGGTAAAGAATCCGCCTGCAATGCGGGAGACCTGGGTTCCATTCCTGGGTGGGGAAGATCCCCTGGAGAACGGAATGGCAGCCCACTCCAGCATCTGGCCTGGACTTCCATGCGGTGTATAGTCCATGGGGTCGAAAAGAGGCAGACACGACTGAGCGACTTTCACTTTCCACCTGAGAATAATGCCTCTCTTTAAATAAAAATCTCCCAGGAGATTTAACTCAGAGAAATGGAAGGGAGATTTATACTGCATTTACTGAAGGATGGGGTGTTGGGGAGTGGAAGGGGAACCCAGAAAGCTAAGACATATTTTTAAGGTCTTTTTTGAAAAACAAAACATGATGTCAACTGTATTTTTCTAATTTTCCACACTATCAATATGAAATGTTCTCAACGAGATTTTTTATCATACTTATATTTTCATGAGTCCCCAAGATATTTAAAAAAAGAGGGAAGACTTATTACTTGAGTGTACACATTCTCTGCACCCTTGACGTTGTGAAGCAGGTACTCAGGGGCAAAAATAGTTGCTCTTTGGACAGTTTGGGCCTGGAAATAATCTGTCCTAAATCAAACAGAGTTTGCAAATGATGAAAAGTGAAGTCAATCCTTTTAAATTCAAGGGGATTCTTATTGCCTTCACCAAAAAGGAGCCCCAAATCGTAATTCATTTGCACTTGTTCATGTGGAAAGCAATAAAATGCCCTTCAGAAGTTCCATCTTTTCAGTTGGATAGGAAAATTATTGGTTGTTGCTATTATACTTCAAAAGACTTATTTATATGAAAAGCAATGCCTGAAATCATATTTCACAAGATGGAAGAAATACACACAAAAAAATCCTTCTCTCTTATTTTCTAGTAAATCATTATTTAATTTTCCTCTTTAAATCACCACATTCAACAGAAAGCAGAACTCTGTTCCCATCCATGGCTACCTTAAATAATTCAGACTCTGAGGCTTAAAATTGTGTGAAGAAACTGACTTGGTAACTGTGTAAAGTCACATCTACTTGATATGTTTGACATTCTAAAAATGGGGCTTCTCTTTAAATACTTAAGTCTATTGAGTCACTGAGCAAAATATTTGCTGTTTCAGCAGCTTAGTTCTCAGCAGATATCTTCATGGGGATATAAGGAATGGACACAATGAAAGTTATATAAAAAAATATTTAACACAATGGGAAAAAAATTAAAGTTGAAGCAAAGTGGTGTTAGGCATGAAATGATATTTTAAGACATATTTCTTTACCACCACAAAAGCAAAACGGTGTTTGTTTTTTTCTCTGTTTTTGGTATCTCTGTCCACTTTAGGATTAATATATGCGAGACTGTCAAGCCTTCCCATATTCTTGCTGACAAGCTCGATTGTAAACTTCTAACTTTGTATGCGATAATGGATATTGGATATAGATGACCTATAAACTGTGTGTGATCTGTTTTGATGGTACAGATAATTTTGATGCTACTTTTATACCTGACCCTTTAAATGGAATGTTGGGATGAGTTTTAAAGATAATGAGTTGCCTGAGATAAACAATAGAGTTGTCTCTCGGAGTATCATTTGAAAATAAAACATAAGCATTGCCCTAATGAAGTAGATAAAGCCCCACCCTCAGGTCAAGTCCCAGAGTCACTTATATCTCCACGTAAAGAAAACATATATGCATTAAAAAAATTAGCATCATTAGAGAAGAAGATATCAGATTAAGACTAGCAGAGACTACACACCGAGGCATAAAGAAATAATTGTTCGATTCTTTTTTCCTTTGGTCTCTGAACCCCACTGTTTATTACTCTGTTCTGGACTTTCAGAATGGTCCTGTAAGCATCACACATTCTTAAGACAGTGTGAAACAGTGACTTAGTCAGGAGCATGCATGGGCACATAGCCTAGAATTTCCAACTGAAAAGTAGAATTTCCACTGCTTCTGAGACTAAGTGACTTAACCTTATTGTACATAAACTTTAAATATGAGGCAGGACTTGATTCTAGTCATCTGTGAATTCTGTAGCTCTATAATTCTCAAAATGCTTGAGAAAAAAATGCTTTTAGTGTTCTAAGAAATTTTTAAGTGCTGTATATTAGTAAAGTTTATTAAGTAATCATGTACCATATTTTCCCCTTCTGGCATTCATTTGTTGACTAAATAACTTAAGATAATTGAAAATGAGACATCATCTCGGTTTTACCTGCAAGTGAATCGACCTTTTGTCTTTGCTAAACTAGAGTCATTAGGTTAGGGCTGTATCACAGTGTGTGTGTGTGTGTGTGTGAGTCCCTGTGTACATACGTACACACATATATGATGAATACTTAATAACATTAAAAAATTTATTACTACTATGCTTTCCACATGTATCCATTTTCATTCATTTGTTCTGAATGGAAACTGATTCTGTTTTCACAAAGATTTTTTTTTTTTTAATTAACCTGGAAGGATTCCTTCCAGCCTCTTATTATAATAACAATTGTCAAAATTGCTGTTTTTATTTCTCTTGTTGAAGAATGTTGAACTGATTGTTAAAATAATGATAGGAACACGAACAAAAATCAAGCTCCTGTTTAATTTTTTCATAATCCCAGTGTATTCATTTTCCTTCCCTTCATAAATGAGACAGGATCATTTGCAAGGCATCTCCCTGGTCTGAGATCACTTTTCAGTGCCACATTGTCCTAATGTCTTCTTCCCACCATTTTCTTTTCTTAAAACGGCAGCAATAAATCTTACTCTTTGATCATTAGTCATCATCCTCCCATATCTCTTTCTGCACAAAACTTGCTTACCCTCCAAAATCACAGCCCAAATTCTATTGACGTTTAGAAACCCAGAGCCATTTTTAACAATGATTGGAGAGCAGACATCCCAGGGCTTTCCTATTTTCTCCAACATAAACTGTTCCTCTTCCCCGACAATTCCCTCCCAAGCCCTTCAAATTCCTCTCCTGTAGTTGTTCTGTAATGGATCCAACGACGGGAATCTTTCTTTGAGCCTAACACTATCCGACATATTTCATCCTCCTGACTCCTTTTGACACATGATTAATATGATCGCAGCTTCCTTTTATAATATAAGAATAGTCCATCATCAGAAACAACTTTTTAAAATTCTTTTGTGTTATTTATCCACAGCTTCTGTGTATAGGATGTGTTTTATGTGATATCTTTTTAATTAGGTAATCAGTATTGTATCTGCTCTAACATAAAACTAATAAAATATCAGATCTTATTGGCTTCATCTTATTTCTTTTGGATAGCGATCAGAACTTGGAAGGCAGTCAAGATGTTTGCATTTCATAAAATAGTTTTCTATTCTTACAAGGGCACAGGTTTTGATGATCAGGAAACAGATTACGTTTACAATTACTTTATCTGCATGCATGCAGTGGATCTGTTGATTCATGATTTAGCTGCTCTATTTAATTGTCAGATGCAACAAAGACACATTTAATCATTCATCATTAATNTTAACTATTTTTTAAAAAACTTTGTATAGAATATTTAAAATTCTTAGGCTGTATTATTGGATACCCTCAATATTCATAAATTAAGAAAGGAAAATACATAAACCTAATCAGATATTGCCTATTTTATTATTTATTTATTTATTTTTATTTATTTTGGCTTCCAATAACACTGATATGTTGCTTCCTATCCCACTGTGCATAGGATAGTTTTTCCTTCTTCCCCCATAACACTTTGCGGGACTGCCGACAGCCTTGGGACATCCCTCGTTTCTCTATGTGGTGATGAAACTGGACACAGTCAAACATCAGTTTCACTTGGACTTGCAGCTCTGCTCTTAAAAGACCCTCATGACACTGATTTTTGGTGTCAGTCCTATGTGAGGACCTGAGCTAAATGTTCTTTCAACAGTAGGGCTGGAGTGTGGGATTCTTAGGGTTTGACTTGCCAGCAACAGCAGGTTTTAGACACGTAGGAATTAATTTCCAGGTTTCCAAAAATGTCCATCCACTTTGTACCCACAGGCTTGTTTTGGTAGACCAGCTGTTAGTCAATTAGGACCTTCCAATTCATCAGACAGGCTATCTGTGCCTACAACGTCTGATATTTTTAAACACGCTAAAGCACGTTGGCTCTCCTCACCAATTACATGGCCCTTTCTCAGGGAACATGCTGTTAGAGCACAAAAGCAATCTGAGGCTGTGAAGTCCAGTGTGGTTTCCAAATGCATTCCCGTTTATAAAGAAACTGAGGCAGGGCTGTGTAATTCGTTTGCCCTTCTCTATTAACAGTTTTGTTGTTGTTATTGTTTCATTTTAGTTCTTTAGCAGTTTTGTTAAAAAAAAATTTTTTTTTAATTTCTGTTGAGTTTTCATCACAGTGTATACGTGACATTGAACAACTCAGGTGTAGTCAGTCTGTCCCTTTCCGAGCTCCTGTTGGCCCCTGCACAGCTCGCTGCGCTTTGGAGGAGCAGCGTGGAGGTTCTCTTGCTTCGTCCCACCCTTTGTTTTCATCCAGGGCGCTGCACAGTAGCGGGCACTTGGAAGGTCTCATCTTATTTTCAGGTCCATCTTGTCTAGGGGTGGGTGTTCTCTCCGTAGCTGTGAACTCACATCTCATTCAGTGCATGTTTTGAAGCAACTGAGGAGTGAAGATAACTTTATGAAAACCTCAGCGTCTCAGGGAAGCAAATCTCCTGCCGTCTTGCAGTATTGTATGCAAGACACATGAAGCATTTGGGAGGTAATTTTTAAGGAGCAGAGTGAGAGGGCAGAGTCTACAGTCTAAATGGAATTTACCAAAATGCATATTTGTGCTTTCTGCTACATACGCTGGTGGATGAACAGAGTCTAGTTTACAGTTGGACAGGGGCTTCCCAGGAAGCACTGCTGGTAAAGAACCTGCCTACCAGTACAGGAGACATGAGAGACGTGGGTTCAATACCTGGATCAGGAAGATCCCCTGGAGGAGAACGTGGAAACCCACTCCAGTACTCTTGCTTGGGGAAGCCCATGGACAAAGGAACCTGGTGGGCTACAGTCCAGTTCAGTTAAGTTCAGTCGCTCAGTTGTGTCTGACTCTGTGACCCCACGGACTGCAGCACGCCAGGCTTCCCTGTCCGTCATCAACTCCTGAACCTTGCTCAAACTCCTGTTCATCGCGTCGGTGATGCCATCCAACCATCTCATTCTCTGTCATCCCCTTCTCCTCCCAACTTCAATCTTCCCAGCATCAGGGTCTTTTCCAGTGAGTCAGGACTACAGCTCATAGGGTTGCAACGCTGACACACCTGAAACGAATTAGCACACAGCAAACACAGGGTGGGGCTTACCAGGTGGCACTGGTGGTCAAGAACCCATCTGCCAGTGCAGGAGGTTCAAGGGATGTTCCATCCCTGGGTTGGGAAGGTATCCTGGAGGAGGACATGGCAACCCACTCCAGTATTCTTGGCTGGTGTGCTACAGTCCATAGAGTCACCAAGAGTCGGACATGACTGAAGCAACTTAGCTTGCATGCACGCACAGACAAGGTATCAACAGCTTTTTCATTTTATGTTTTCTGTGCTTTCATTAAAATCTGCATAGAAATCAAGATGATGATTTAAAGCTCCACTTTTCAGAATAACTAAGAGCTAGGAAGACCACTTTTGATTGTGTGGCTGTGATTAGACAGATCATGTTTGATACATTATGGAGAGCATGGTTGTTACTGTCGTCTGACAAAATCAGCTCTGCGTTCTAAAGGCCAGCACGTTCTGTTGTCGGCCTTCTGCCTTTTGTCCTCCCTTGGAACACTTGGGTTTCCACCTGTGATTCAGGAAGTGTTACTTGGCTTCACTGAGCCCTCAAGGGAATGAGGTGATAACTATGTTTGTTCGAATAACAAGATATCATGTATCTGTGCAGTGTGCTCAGATCAGTTCAGTAACTGCTGCGTTAACTGAGCGGTGTTTTGGGGGAGACGAAATCTGATTGATTTATTAATACCTGTTTGACTTACGCCAGCCCGGGAGATTCCGTGTGCAAGTTGGCTTTTATACCCCCTTGCCTGTTGCACGAACTCAGAGTCCGTTGTCAGATACTCTCTTTTGGTTGTTTACCTTCCTAACCCATATGAACATGTCCTTCTATCTGTCATTTAAAATACCACTGTTGTTCTTTTTCAGTGATGTCTGGGTCACACTGGCTTGGTGTAATCCTGATGGTTTTCGCTATGTGAATTCTTCGGAAACGTGGACACACTAGCTATCATGTTAAAAATTAAGCTAGTGCGATCTTGAAATGCAGTGCAAGCACAAAAGTTAAGCAGTAGGCAAACAGGCGCTTGTGAGACTCGGTTACAGCGCAGGGAAGCTCCATTGCTCAGAATGACGCAGCCACAAAGGAACCGGAAGCCCTGGCCCGTCAACGTCAGGGGGCGGGGGAAAGAGCAACCGGGACGCCTAGGCCAATCATCTGTGTCACACCCACCTGAAACTGAAAACGCCCTTTCAGCCCCTAATCTGCAGGCTGACTTTGGAGTTTCGTTCCTTTCCCTAGGCTTCCCCGATGACCCAGTCGTAAAGAACCCACCTGCCAACAGGAGCTTGGGTTGGATCCCTGGGTTGGGAAAATCCCCTGGAGAAGGGAATAGCAACCCACTCCAATATTCTTGCCTGGAAAATCCCTTAGACAGAGGAGCCTGGCGGGCTATAGTCCATGGGGTTACAATTTAGCAACTGAACAACAAAAGCAGCCAGGTTTCAGCGCTCATTGCCTAAGGCTAACTTCCTCAGCTTTGCATCCCGGCAGACATTTCCTGGGATGTGGAATTCTCCTCCAGAGCAGGATTCTTGGCCTGGCAACAGTCACAGAAAGTGGGCATGGTGCAGAACCCGGCAGCTGGTTGGAGCTTGGGGCGTGTCCTTCCATTCTGCGTCTTTGTTCCTTTATCAAGAAAGTCAACAGGCTCCTCTCTGTCTCAAGCCGTTTCTATCTGGAGATGTCAAAATGAAGAATAGCAAGATCAGCCTTCTCTCCACCTGCTTGTTGAATCCCAGCCTTTTAGAACGTTTCTATTTCTTTGTTTCTAAATGTCCCTAACTGAATTTGTGCTGGTGGAATAAACGTACTGGTTCCTTCAGTCAAAATAAGGTGGTGGCCTTTCACCCACTGGGACTCCAAATCAGATACCTAGGAGATCCTTATTTACCCTGTTTCTAAGATTCTATGTGATAAGAAAAAGTTTAAAATAAATGTCACTTTGTACTATTACTTTCCAGGATTATTTTCTGGGTGTAAATGTTCCCAGGTCTTGCCTTGTCCAGCCCATCCAACATTTTTTGTTTTTGCTTTATTTTCCTCAAATGTAAAGTAGAGATGATAATGTCTTTTTCTGCATATCAGGGCTATCATGAGAGGATGAAACCATAAAGATAAAATAATGATTATGAGAGCACTTTGAACAGTTCTAAGAAGGAAATGGCACCCTACTCCAGTATTCTTGCCTGGAGAATCCGTGGACAGAGGAACCTGGTGGGCTGCTGTCCATGGGGTCACACAGAGTCGGACACGACTGAAGCCACTTAGCAAAGATGATAAAATGGTGGATGATCCTGTTACATAAAATTCCAGTGATAAATTCTGATTCAGCCTTACTTGTTCTTAATAACAGATTGCTCCATTTTTCATAATTATTCTCCATATTAATATCACTGTGAAGTCATTTCAACAGCTGTCTCTTTTTGGTTGCAGATGTTTTACCCTCAAAGAAAATGAAACTGTGTACTTCTTTTCTTTTCTGGAGTTTTGATTGAACCAGTTTTGAATCTAAATAACTCCAGAAGTGTCTATTGTTGCTTATCAGTGAAGAACACCCATTAGCAGAATCTCATAAGTTAATCTTTTCAACATCCTTTTTTTTTTTTGATACCTAAGAAAACATCCTACTTGCAGAGAGCAAGGAACTGATAGGAGAGTAGGAGAGAGAGAAATAAACAGCCAATTATAGAAATATTGTGGAATTGCCGTCCTAGTGTTATAGATGAGATGTTACAACAAGCCATTGGGGAAGGCAGTGAAGGCTTCTTTGAGGAGGTGACCCGTGAAGTGAGGTTTTATAAAAGGAGAAATTTAAGGAGGCAGTGGTGCAGAGGAGAGCTCAAGAAAGCCTGCGGGGGTGAAGGGAGATAATTGAACTTTTCAGTACTATTTCTGCTGCCATCGATCGGCCCCATCAGGCTGAGTTCAGACAGGCCAGTAAAAATGAGGCAGAAATACATTTGCAGCCTACCCGAGTGCCTTACAGGGTGTATGTGCCCAGATGTCATTTATCAGCATGATAACTATGGCAATGAACATTACTATAATTATTACTGTCATTTAAAATAACTGATCTTCAGTTTGGCTCATTTTGGCCGTTGTCTTCAGCTTCTTTTCTATTTCCTTTATAAGTGATCTTTGTAAGAATGAGTACGGTTCTCAGCATGTCACATTTATTTAAAACATATGGAAATGTTCTGAAGAGAGAGGGTATGTGTGTCCAGAGGTGGGGATGGGTGGGACTGTGAAATGTGACCTCAGCTTGGTGGCTCAGATGGTAAAGAATCGGCCTGCACTGCGGGAGACCTGGGTTCCATCCCTGGGTCAGGAAGATCCCCTGGAGAAGGGAATGGTAACCCACTCCAGTATTCTTGCCTGGAGAATCCCATGGACAGAGGAGCCTAGTGGGCTGCAGCCCATGGGGTCGCAAAGAGTCAGACACAACTGAGCAACTAACACACAGACAGAGGACAGGTATCAGCGGTAGTTTCTGAGGGGGTTATTTTGATGAATTTTAAATCCGGTTATTACTGCTGCTTTCTCGTGGTACACGATTAGCTTAATCTGTGCCGAGGTGGACCACAGGACCATCCTAACTGGCATGGCACCTTTCAGGAGCTGGATCAAGACCTCCTGCTGTGGGCTCAGCCCTGGGTGTGGACTCCCTTCTGATCTCCTGGCAGGGCGCCCTGCACCCCACCGAAGCTGCACACCCCCCGTCAACGCCGCGTCCCCTGCTGCTCCGCAGCCGTGTCTTCTCTGCACGCGTTTGTGTTTTGCTTTTCATGCTCAGACCTGGACTCAAGTCACTGAGATGGCTTTCTCCCACCGTCTGTCTCTCCTTGTAACTGACAAAGCCATTTGTACGTGACCCTTGAGGGGGAAACAGAGACCCTCTTCCGGTCTTTCTGAATGTTCTGAATCCCATCTCCTGGTTCGTCCTTGAGGTTAGTTCCATCCTGACGAGGTGTTCACGGTGCTAGGAATCCACTCAGGGTGTTTTCTCTGCCACAACGTCACGTTACTTTGCTCTCAAACATCTCCGGCCCTAATCTTCTGGCTGGTGAGAGTCAAGGTGTTTGTTATACATGACTTCGAGGTGGAAGGTTGTGTGGCTTTTCTGAGTTGAGCATGGAAGACCCGTGGCTTGGCTCTGCTGAGATAGATCAGTAACTGGGATACCGACCCCAGTGTCCTTGTTCCTGGAAACGTGGGTGTCTCTTCAGCATAAGGTCTCTTTGAAGAGTTGAATTGATTCCACATTATTAGTCTCTCAAGTATGTTATATTGTCATTTACTGTGTTTTTATGCTGCAGTGTATTTCTATATAATAAACTTGAGCAGAAAACCCCAAGAGGGCGATGCTTATGTTGATAATTGCCCATTTTTAAACTGTGACAGCTTGTGGAGGAATAAGAAAATGTTACATAGAACTCTGTGTAACATTAATCATATCAGTTTATACATTTTCAACACCATGGATCCACGGCAGGTCCATTCATGGATGCTGAACCAGTGAGGTTGTTCCTTTTGATACAAAGTTTTCATCATGTTGGTTCTAATCCCCCCATTTCCCAACAGAAGCCTCCTGTTTATTTGTAAGTACCTTCAGTTTAGTTCCCTTCAGTCAGTTATGTCCAACTCTTTGTGACCCCATGGACTGCAGCACACCAGGCCTCCCTGTCCATCACCAACTCCCGGAGTTTACCCAAACGCATGTCCATTGAGTTGGTGATGCCATCAAACCATCTCATCCTCTGTTGTCCCCTTCTCCTGCCTTCGATCTTTCCCAGCACCAGTGTCTTTTCCAATTAGTCAGTTCTTTGCATCATGTGGCCAAAGTACTGGAGTTCCAGTTTCAGCATCAGTTCTTCCAATGAATATTTAGGACTGGTTTCCTTTAGGATTGACTGGTTTGATCTCCTTGCCATCCAAGGAACTCTCAGGAGTTTTCTCCAGCACCACAGTTCAAAAGCAAGTACCTTCCTACCAACATTAAATTTCTCAAGAACAAGACAGATGCCTGCAAACATGCTTACCCCAGATAATTGTCCACAGTTAGTATTGTCTATCTGGAGAGGAAAGTCTATGTGTTTAAATGGTTACCTCCTGAGTTGTCAGAAACCTCCTGGGATGTGTCCATGAGGGCCGTGTGGATGATGCTCTTCACTCACGAGGGAATAAAGCTGAGCCCAGTCTCAGAAACACACAGGCGAGATCACTGCATGGGAGGAATTCATGTTCTCTCTTTGCACGATTTTCTGTTTTACATAGAATCCAATCTCTTTCCTTGTAAATTGTTACGGGCTTTTTTGCAGTTAGGATTTAGTAGCCTTTGAATAGATACCTTTTAAAGGCCTTAGTGTCAAGACACAATGGGCATGAATGCGAGCAAACTCCAGGAGCTAGTGAAGGACAGAGGAGCCTGGCTGCAGTCCGTGGGGCCGCAAAGCGTCGGACACGGCTGAGCAACTGAACAAGGAGGTGTCAGGTTTAATCGTCACACAGAGCATGTTGAAGAGACAGTGGCAGCATTTCCCTACAAGGTTAACTGCTTCCAGGAACACAGGGTGAGAAGTGATACCCTCGGGTATCTTGGGGCTCCCCTGGGGGCTCAGATGGTAAAGAATCTGCCTGCAGTGCAGGAGACCTGGGTGCAATCCCTGGGTGGGGAAGATCCCCTGGAGAAGGAAATGGCAACCCACTCCAGTAGTCTTGCCTGGAAAATTCCATGGACAGAGGAGCCTGTAGGCTACAGTCCACGGGGTCGCAAAGAGTGGGACACGACTGAGCGACTCCACCTCTTCCTCTTCGGGTATTGAGACTGAGTAAGCATCTCATGGTGGGCAGGAAATGAAGGGGAAGAAGGAAATAACACATCCCTTGCCTTCTTCCCTATCAAGAAAACTGGGACTGGAAACATGATGTGAGAACGTTGGAAAGAAGCTCCCTTGTGTGTACCTGCTGTGGCCGAGCTCAACCCGCCCGCCATGGGGTCGCTGGTCCCAGGTCTCTAGTGAGAGGGCAGGTGGGGTGAAACCACACCAGGCTGGAAGCATCCCGAAGCACAGGAAGGAGCAGACTTCTCTCTCCAGGGAGCTCAGCCTGCTCCTGACTCTGGCTTAATAGGAGAGCTCCATCTTCCTAGATCCTTGCCTCCCGATTCCCCTGCTGATGGTGCTTCATGTAATCATTCTCCTAGTAACTCCTCTCTACTTCGATTGCCTTTCCAGTTTAACAACTAAATAATTAAGTATTCGTCTCCCTTTATCAGCCTCTAATTACTAGACAGGTCTCGCTAACTATTGCATGTTAGTAATGGTTTAGTCGCTCAGTCATGTCTGACTTTCTGCGACCCCATGGAGCCTGCCAGGCCCGTCTGTCCGTGGGGTTCTCCAGGCAAGAATACTGGAGTGCGCTGCCATTTCCTTCTCCAGGGGATCTTCCTGCCCCAGGAAACCAAGCCGGGTCTCCTGCATGGCAGGCAGCTTCTTTACCGACTCAGCCATGAGGGAAGCCTCAGCACTTGTCAGACCAAGACCTACAGCAAACGCCCGTTTGTCCAGCCGGTTTGGCTGCGCTCCAGTCCGTGGGAGCAGAGGGCATCCTGCATTTTTGTGTACAACCGTAGCCAAGAGGGAACGGAGCCTTCTTAAAAGTAGCGAATACTGGGGGCACTCAACTTTATGCCTGATATTGAGCTAGAGTCTGGGAGTAAACCAGGAAGTAAAAAACCAGGGAGGGTCACAGAATTTGGTGGGGTGGGTAAGAGGAGGAGTTGTGACGGGACCGACGGGACGAGCAGTTTGACAGGTTTATGGAAAATTATTACTATTCTAAGTGCATGAGGGCATATAACAGGGAAGCCCATCCTGGTCGAGGGAGTGGGCATATTTCTACAAGGAGGTAATTATCTTGGCATTAGCTCTAAGGGGGTTGATGAGGAGGCCGATCATTCAAATGTGCAAAACTCTGGGAGCTGAAGCTAAGAAAGACCCTGAATATATGTAAAAGGTTTTGACTTCATTCAAACATCAGGTAAACATCACTGGATGGTTTACAGTGGTTGTGTATGGATACATTTGTATTTTTATTGGAGCGATTTTCATCTGTACAATCAGTGTGTGTGTGTGTGCGCTCCGTTCTGTCTGACTGCAACCCCGTGGACTGTAGCCCACGAGGCTCCTCTGTCCGTGGGATTTCCCAGGCAAGAATGCTGGAGGGAGTTGCCGTCTCCTCCTCCAGGGGCTCTCCTCAGGCCAGGGGTTGCGGCTCTGTTTCCTACCCTGGCAGGCAGATTCTTTGCTGCTGCCTGTCCGGGAAACCTGCGCTCAGTGTCTAGTAACTGAAAATCCTCTGCACACCCCTCTCTCTACCGGACGCTGGGAACACAGCAGCGGCTGAGGCCCAGCCACTGCCTGCACGCAAGCAGTTTCATCCTCCAAGTGTTTACAGCATCAGTGTTGAGCTCCTGACAGCAAATGCGATGCGGACAGTGTCTTTGCAGTTAAGGTGGAGAAAGCTAGAGTCTTTGTTTCAATTGGGATGGGGCCGGTTCACAGGTTTGTCCTGCAATGCTTTGCTCTCAAGGCTGACGGAGGGGCCAATGTCACTACAGACACCTGGGGTTTTCAGTGCTGGGAAATGAGAAAGGAACTGAAGGAATCCCAGCCCAGAGCTTCCTGCAGCTCCAGCAGAAGTGCCGGTCAAGTGTCTCATTAATTTTTGCTAATTGGCAGTCACTGAGAGAGGCGACAGCGAGCCGCGCCGCCTCCCTGTCCAGGAGGAGCACAGATTCACACAATGTAACTGGCGGCGGCTGCTGTAGCGGGAGGGTAGCAATTACCCACGGAGCCCTCCTTCTTAGCACTTCCACCAGAGCTGCACATTTAGGAGATGTGCTTGAAAAATAGTCTTTTCCAAGCGCTGTGTGAGCTAACTAGCGTTTATGAGGCTAGCAAGTCCCATGAGGGTATAAAAAGAGGCAGGACTTGATACTCCATCATGTACCACTGGCCAAGTACTTTGATCAGTAGAAATAACCTAAAGACAAATAGTCCACAACCGTGATCCCTCTGAAAGGCTTTCAGACCAGAAATGGATTATTATGGCTGTGAACTCCAGTTTTCCTGCAGACTTTCTCTGTAACATGGCCTGTAGTGATGACTTGAAAAACAGCTATTGCCTTCTGCGGCTCAGAAGAGATGAGGACTATTCTCAGGGCTTCGTCGCATCCTTCATCTACCGTTTAGAACTCAGCACAAATGTCAAAGTGTCTTAGGCATGTCTTCCATCCTCATCTTTTCCTTGGTGCTTCCCTGCTGGCTCAGTGATAAGGAATCCACCTGCAATGCAGGAGATGTGGGTTTGATCCCTGGGCTGGGAAGATTCCCTAGAGGAGGAAATGGTAACCCACTCCAGTATTCTTGCCTAGAGAATATCCCAGGGACAGAGGAGCCTGGTGGGCCTCAGTCCATGGGGTCGCACAGAGCTGGAGGTGACTGATCACACACGCCTCTTTTCCTGCCTCTGGTTAAGTGTGCTGTATTTCATACCTATTTCATTCTTATATTTATATTCTTACATAAATATTTCCTTCTTATATTTCATGTTATAAGAGCTACCAGTGATCTGGAAACATTTATCACAGGGGCATTCATTCAACCAGTATTTATCAAATGGCATAGGGAAATCCAAGGTGGGACTAAGGAACCCGGTTAGAGGCTTTCTTGTTCCTCATTTAACCTCAGTGAAGGAGAAGGAAAAAGAAGGAGGAAGAAGAAAGTCCCTGTTGTGCAGGGAAGAGGCTCCTCACCTGCACACCTGTTCTCCTCGCCAAGGTCTTACAGGAGTTTCAAAATCCTACAGAATAATTGACGTTTCAGACATCTAACGTGTGCTTGTGATTAAAAATCTGACCATTCCCTAAAGTCATTTTCCAGAAAGTGTTTATAAAGGAAGAGAGTCACAAATGGACACAGAGCTAGTTCAATTTGGTATTGAATATAGAATGTGCAGGAAAAAAAATAGATAGTTCATTTTTTTCTAGAAGTACTGTAATATGTAGAGATATTGGACACATATTCCTTTATTTCAGTTACCTTTCTGCTGTCAAAGAGCTGTAATGAATGATGAATTTTTCATTCCTTTTTGGCCTTCTACATTGTGCTATAGAGATTTGAGGGAAAGAGACTGAAATTTTAGAGTCAGAAAATTTGCATTTAATGTCAGCTTTTCCCTCTACTTGCTGTGGACTTTGGATAAAGCATTTAACCTCCAAAATTGTGAAAAGTGGGAATAGTAATAATAATAATAATTGTGATACAAGTAGTATCCATTTCTTAGAATTTTTTAAGACTTATGATATATTTTTTTAAAAACTATTTTAACTCTAAAGATTTTTAGTTACTATTTTTATATAACATATTTATGTCTATAAAATTGCAGTCCTTTTTAATGCTACAATGTTATAATGTTACAAGTGCAAAAGTTTAAAAATTAGCTTCCAAGTTGAAGGCCCAAATTCTTCCTACGTAAATCTCATTCTAGTCTAATATAGTAACGATAATCATTTGTTCCAAGCTCTTCAAACAAAACTCTCATAGTTTAAAAAGCTATTTCACTCCCTGAATAACCTGAAGTTTATTTTACCTGGTGGTTTCTTCCTTTGAAGGCCCATATTTATATCTGTAGACTAAAAGAGTAAGAAATACCCTTTATGATTGCTGCTGTAGTTTTAATAAATCAGACTTTTAAGTTATAGGGCTTCCCTGATAGCTCAGTTGGTAAAGAATCCGCCTGCAACGCAGGAGACTCTGGTTTGATTCCTGGGTCAGGAAGATCCGCTGGAGAAGGGATAGGCTACCCATTCCAGTGTTCTTTGGCTTCCCTTGTGGCTCAGCTGGTCAAGANCCTCCCACCCCATGCCACCCCTCCGGGTCCTCTCCTTGCACCAGCCCCAAGCATCCTGCACTCTGCATCTGACATCAACTGGTGATTCGTTTCTTGCTTGATAGTATACATGTTTCAATGCCACTCTCCAAATCAGACTTTTAAGTTATAGGGCTTCCCTGATAGCTCAGTTGGTAAAGAATCTGCCTGCAACGCAGGAGACTCTGGTTTGATTCCTGGGTCAGGAAGATCCGCTGGAGAAGGGATAGGCTACCCATTCCAGTGTTCTTTGGCTTCCCTTGTGGCTCAGCTGGTCAAGAATCCGCCCACAATGTGGGAAACCTGGGTTTGATCCCTGGGTTGAGAACATCCCCTGGAGAAAGGAAGGCTACCCACTCCAGTATCCTGGCCTGGAGAATTTCGTGGACTCTATAGTCCAT
The DNA here is from genome assembly GCA_006410935.1 of Redunca redunca. Taxonomy (NCBI): domain Eukaryota; kingdom Metazoa; phylum Chordata; class Mammalia; order Artiodactyla; family Bovidae; genus Redunca; species Redunca redunca. The sequence continues at coordinate 1,486,690 of SJYQ01104737.1, forward strand.
GGACTTGCAAAGAGTAGGGCATGACTGAGCAACTTTCACTTTCTTTCCAGTTTTCACTTTTTCTGTTACAGGTGGAAATCTGATTCATACCAAGTATACATTGCATTTCATCACACCAAATATCCCATCGATCATAGCACTAAGAAAAAGTCACGAAGTATGACAAGTTATGGATTTTATTACGCAACTAGACTTCAGAAACTTTACAATGCAGTGGATGAAGTTGTTTTAGAGTCAAAGAAATTGGAGACGTATATGCATTTTACCCGTTAGCACACACTGCTCATCATGCTGACTATACAGCGTTCACTCATGCATTCATCAACTGATGGATACTGAGTAATCTTGTAACGTGCCTTGATATCAGGTGACTGAAAACAGACTCAATCAGTGCTACTTTGTACATGGAAGTCCGTGCACTGTTCAGCAGGCAGGCCCTAAACCAATAAGCCAACAACTACAGGAAAAGCCCAGCTCTCTAGAACCATTTGGTAAGGGCTACCCTCAGCATGGAGCAGAGGAAGCCCTCTCTGAAAGAGTGGCATGGAGCTGAGAGGCGGATGGCAAAATGATGCTCATTGCCAAGGAGACGGAGATTGTGGTTCACAGCTTGAATTGCTGATCATGATGGACTGGGCCCCCGTGGCTAGGAAACAGCCCTGGGACTGCTCATATTCCTTTTCTCCTTGCCTCTTGAAATCCCCTCAGAATTTTCTCCCAAATAGGGTCGCTCTCCATTTTCCATGTTGATCTGGACCAAAATGCATCTCTGTTTTCCTAGGGCAGTTATTCTAGGCCATTTCCTAAGCTCTGGCTGAAAATTCATTTCCTATTACTTATTATTAATGATTCTGCTTAAAGGGCTTATTTATTTCACATCTGTTCTATGAAAGTTGGCTGCCTACCTGACTTGAAATGGTGTGGTTTCTTTCTTTCTTTCTTTTTCCATTCTTTTCTACTTAACATGGATGTTCTCACTCCTATATTTGAATTGTCTGCTCCTCTGTAAACATAGATGGATATTACAAATTTCCTTGGTTGAAAGCTACATTCTCACTGGGGTCCCTGAACGTATCATTTTGGATTCTCTAGAAAAAGAGGATTTCTCTGGTGGCTCACACAGTCAAGAATCTGCCTGCAATGCCAGAGACCTGGGTTCGATCCCTGGGTTGGGAAAATCTCTTGGAGGAGGGCATATTCTTGCCTGGAGAATCCCCATGGACAGAGGAGCCTGGAGGGCTACCGTCCACAGGGTCACAAAGAGCCAGACACAACTGAGGGACTAAGCACAGCCCAGAGAGATCTGTGAGGGGTGTGTGTGTGTGTGTGTGTGAGCAGGAGAGAGAGATGTGTTTTAAAGAACTGGCTCACAGTTATGAGGGCTGGCAAGTCCAAAGTCTGCTGGACAGGCTGGCAGGCAGGAGACCAGGGAAGTGTTGATGTTGCAATCTTGAATCCCCAGGCAGTCTCCTGGCAAAAATCTCTCTTCTTTGGGAACCTCAGTCTTTTCTCTCTTAAGATCTTCAACTAATTTGATGTGACCCTGCCCACCTCCCACCCCATGTTACAGAACATCATCTACTTTGCCCAAAGTCTACGGAGTTGGAGGTTAATGTCATGTAACAGACACTTTCACAGTAACATCTGGACTGTTTGGCCAAATACCTGGACACTGGCAGTTGACCAAGCAGACACGTAAAATTAACTGCCATGCTGAGATCATCAAGTTCATGTAGAAGGCAGAAATAAGGATAAGGGAACACTTTCCACATGGCCTAAGCCCGCAGCCTGTACTTCCGCCAGAGCTCATGGTGTTTCTAGGACTTGATCAGGTAGAACCATGTAAAAACCACAAGGTTATGGACCAGAAGATGCCTCTCACACTCCTGGTCCTGCAGGGCCCGCGTCAGGCATCTCCCTTGCCAGGAAGCGTTGCTCGTACCGCTCCTTAGACCCGCTCGTTCCTTCCCCTCAGTGCCCAGAGCACCTCCCACCTTCTCTCCCTCGGGTTTTCACTCTTAACTACTGTGCAGGAGACGCTTTGACAAGGGCAATGTGTCATTTTCATCCTGTATCCTCCAGTGACTTCACCCAAAAGGTGCTTAACAGATCATTTTAATTGGATTACAAAATCCCCTAAAAAGTCAAATTCAGTGTATCTGTTTATGTGTTTTGCAGTGAAGTAACATAACTCATCAGACTATTTTTTTGGCCTTCAAAATCACTGCAGGTGGTGACAGCAGCCATGAAATTAAAAGACGCTTACTCCTTGAAAGAAAAGTTATCACCAACCCAGATAGCATATTGAAAAGCAGAGACATTACCTTGCTGACTAAGGTCCGTCTAGTCAAGGCTACGGCTTTTCCAGTGGTCATGTATGGATGTGAGAGTTGGACTGTGAAGAAAGCTGAGTGCTGAAGAATTGATGCTTCTGAACTGTAGTGTTAGAGAAGACTCTTGAGAATCCCTTGGACTGCAAGGAGATCCAACCAGTCCATTCTAAGGGAGATCAGCCCTGGGTGTTCTTCGGAAGGAATGATGCTAAAGCTGAAACTCCAGTACTTTGGCCACCTCATGGGTAGAGTTGACTCACTGGAAAAGACTCTGATGCTGGGAGGGATTGGGGGCAGGAGGAGAAGGGGACGACAGAGGATGAGATGGCTGGATGGCATCACTGACTTGATGGACATGAGTTTGAGTGAACTCCGGGAGTTTGTGATGGACAGGGAGGCCTGGCGTGCTGCGATTCATGGGGTCGCAAAGAGTCGGACACAACTGAGCAACTGAACTGAACTGAATGAACGTAACTCGTGACTCGGTCTATGTGATCGCTTTTGTATGATAATAGCCTATTTTTAATAGAAAAGAAAATGTCACTGGGTTTCCTTTTTTCCTCTAAAGTTTTAAAGCACAGCAGAAAAGACTTTTAGACTTTTAAATCATTTCAGATAGGTCTTTGTGACAAATGTTTATTTTGAGCAAATTATTTCAAGAGAGTATTTCATTTATTAGAATTTGAGGTATCGGCAAATTTCAGTCATAGAAGTTTCGTGATAGGAAATCCATCCAACTATGAACCAAAATGAACACTTCTTCAGTGACTTTCTCATGATATCAATGATGTAATGTAATTGCTTTCTAATTACCCTAATCAAACTTTTAGCAAGCAATCCAGTTTGTGTATGTTTGTCAGATCAGTTTAATTGTATTTAATAAAATAGAAGATCTTCATTTTCAAAGAACCAGATGCTACCACAGAACCTCTTTGGGTGGTCAGATATGCTAGGATTCAGATCTTAATCTTTAGTAAGATCAAAGGGTTACTTCAGTATCAAATGATCAAAACCTTTTCCCTCTGGCTTTTGTTTCAAATATTTTTAAAGAATACAGTAGAGTTAGTAGACATATCAAATCAAAGGATATTAGAATGCATTCATCAGTATATCTTGTTTAAAATCAGAGACTTGTTGGCAATCCTATTGTTAGTGAATACTTAGAGCTATTAAGTTTACCATATCTCATATAATCTTAGTTCTGTCCTAAAATAATTTATTTTAGACCACTACCCAATGGCTCAATGTTAAAGAATCTGTTCGCAATGCAGGAGACACAGGAGATGTGGGTTCCATCCCTGGGTCAGGAAGATCCCCTGGAGGAAGAAATGGCAACCCACTCCAGTGTTCTTGCCTGAAAAATCCCTTGGACAGAGGAGCCTGGTGGGCTACAGTCCAAAGTGTCGCAGTGTCGGACAGGACTGAGAACTAAACGCACACCCGCACAGATGGAGAGTGGTCCCTTCATATCAACAGAGGTAGCTGTTCTAGGTAGAGACCCCAAAGACTCATGACTTGTAACAATTTGAAATTTTACTGAAGAACAAATTTGAGTCAAAATACTGCAAGGCAGATATGCGAGGATGATTTAGCAAATGAATGACTTAGCAAACGCGTGATTTAGCTAATGAGTAAGCTTAACCTCTGGAGAGACAGGATTAGTGTTGTTATTAAAGAAGGTCTCTGAAGCCAGCAGGCTTGGTTTCAGCCCAGCTCTGCCCCTTGCCAGCCACAGGCCCATTTCCTCCTCACTGAGCCCCACTGTCCTCCAGGGTAAAGTGGGACAATACCAGCGGGAATGCTCCCTGCCAAAAGATGTAGCTGTCAGGAGCCTGATTGGCTTTGACCTGTTGTCTCCGTGGTTTGAAAAGTAATTCCCCTCCACTGATTAGCATGCTTAGTTCTTTACGAAAAGTAACTCTTATATATGTGACTCTTTTCAATAATGTATATATTTCAAATATTGAGTTTGGGCTCAAGTCAAATGTATATATATTTTTTCCCTTGCACTACATAATGCCAGAAATTCTTTAAATGGCACATCTTCCTGAGTTCCTGAGTTTCAGGAAGATGTTATACTTCCTTATACGTGGTGTTGCAAACACTTTTCATGAAGGTAAAACTTAGAGAAAGAAATGGGAAGAGAGAAAGAAAAATTGAATGGAAATAATTGTGCAGGACTTTCAAAAATGAATCTTTTTTTCCCACAATATTAATTTCTTCCTGAGTTTTTAAAAATAATCACTTTGACTTTAAAAAAAAGGTACTGGCAAGTTTCAAATACATGACTGCACATTTCACATCTAAAATATTACTTTGTAATAGGCTTAAAGAGTAGGAATATAGCATAATTATTATATAATATAATATATGTGATGACATCCTTCTTGAAGTTCAGGATGTTGATTAGTAATATACATAATTAGAAAAACATTTGCTTCTCTTCTCTACAAGTTTTTTTTTTTTTCTTTCTGGAATAAATCTCATTTAAACCCCATCTAGCACTTTAATTCAGTTTATAAATTTAACAATTCTAATCACCAAAGAGAAAAATGTCACAGTTATATCCAGAAAGTGGATATACATGAAATATATGCCAGTGAAAAATCATTTATAAAAAAGACTAAGGTGGAGGAGAGCATAATTAGATAGAATGGGTCCTCTTTGACAGATATGTTAAAATAACAGAAACATTTCACAATATAGGAAATGCTTATAATGTTGGTATTTCTTTAATGTAGGCTTAAAGCTAGTACATGACAGAGATAATATGAGGCAAAAGTCCCTAAGAGGCTGACTCTTACGGTGCCAGGAATTTTGAAATTCCCAAAAGGCAGACCTTGATTATACATCAGGTGTCCTGAGGAGTTTGCACTGTCAGTTGACATAATCAGATATCTGAGACGCTGGCTAGAGAACCTCGGCAAGAAGGGAGGACGTGATCGAGGAAGTGGGGTGGCTGGTCCGCTCCTGGCTCCATGGACCAACTTGAAGGACCTCTTCCACGGAAGGCTGGAACTGCCAGCATCAGTAGGTCCTTTGACACTCAGAACTCATTTGAATAAAAAAGTGACTTTGATCTAAAGAACTTTTTATCCTCCTGGTTTGCTCCATGCGATGAAACTCTAGAGAAACTTTGGAACTGTAACTTTCATGAGAAGTCAGGAATCATTTTATTTTGAAATATGAAATGAGTATATTTGCTTCTAAAAATCTTATATGTTTCTCAAATATGTATTCTTAATACTTAATGCAGCTGTAAAATCTATGTAACAGTGACTATTTCGTGATGAACTGATCCA
>SJYQ01104737.1:1492724-1550493 GCA_006410935.1 Redunca redunca
ATTACGTAATATTTAGTACCTAACAGAAAATATGATTACCTGTAGTTTCACAGGTATCTTTCACCTTGCTTGATATATTATATTGCATTTGCAAATAATCTGAAGCATTTGTGTTTTGAGTCTTTCCAAATATTCATTAATTAGAATGAGTAAGCATATCTAATGATATTGTTGAATTCTCTGAGGAAATAAAAATAAGGTCCAAATAGAAATGAAAATCCCATTTAGTAACCTTAACATTCATTTCAACAAAGAATGAGTTGTACATTAAAAAACATTCATTTCTTAAATAAGAAAATGAATACTGAACATCAAATACCTGAAAGACCTTGCCAAAGCAAAAATATCATCTGGTAATGTTAAACAAGCCAGAGTGACTCTATTCAAGACTGAAGACTCTTGAGAGGCCCTTGGACAGCAATGAGATGAAACCAGTCAATCCAAATGGAAATCAACCCTGAATATTCTTTGCAAAGACTGAAGCTGAAGCTCCAATACTTTGACCACCTGATGTGAAGAGCCGACTCATTTGAAAAGACCCTGATGCTGGGAAAGATTGAAGGTGGGAGGAGAAGGGAATGAGGATGAGATGGTTGGATGGCATCACCTACTCCATGGACACGAGTTTGAGCAAACTCCCGGAGATAGGGAAGGGCAGGGAAACCTGGGGCTCTGCAGTTCATGGGGTCACAAAGACTTGGACATGATTTAACAACTGAACAACAGGACCCAGAAAGGTCAGTGTTTTAAAACATGTATTTATGAATAAACAGTTTTTTCATCAGGTAGGGGCTGTTTGAGCAGTCTGTTGCTTTGGGGAAAGTTCCTGAAGCAAACAGTGAAGTTTTTTACTGGTTAAAGCCTTATCTTCTTTGAGCAATAATTTGCTGGAACAAATGATAACGTCATGGTGATACAGAAGGTCTAAACTTTGGCCCTGCTAATTAAACTATAGAATGCCGTGTGCTCTCAGCTCTCAGTAGTTATTTGAACATTCAGCTGTACAGTTCTTTTTTTTTTATCTATTTTTTATTTTTTTAATTTTATTTATTTATTTATTTTTAATATTTCACAAACTTTATTCAAATTATTGAAATAGTCACAGAGCAATAAAATATGCAATTCTGAAGTGATGTCAGTATCATGGAGAAGGAAATGGCAACCCATTACAATATTCTTTTTTTTTTTTTACATGTTTCAATGCCATTCTCCCATCTCATCCCACCCTCTCCCTCTCTCTCTCCCCCAGAGTCCAAAAGTTCACTCTATAGATCTGAGTCTCTTTTGTTTTCTCACATACAGGGTCAGTTCTTTTTTTTTTCTTTCTAGAAATTGAAATAGGAGGCAAAGATGATTTTCATTTATTTCACTGGATTTGTTTCTCAACTTAGTTTCCCTGACCACAAATGTAAGAGCTTCAAATGTCACATGAAGATGCTTTTTAAGGTTACATGAATATAACTTACATTTTTAAAGGACTAACTGTTCCTTTGTAAGAAAGAAATCACCAGTCTAGGTTCGGTACAGGATACAGGATGCTTGGGGCTGGTACACTGGGATAACCCAGAGAGATGATATGGGGAGGGTGGTGGGAGGGGGGTTCAGGGTTGGGAACTCATGTACACCTGTGTCGGATTCATGTCAATGTATGGCAAAACCAATACAGTATTGTAAAGTAAAAAAATAAAATAAAAAACAAAACAAAAATAAAATAAATGGTCCAGCTACTTTCTTAAATTGTTGGTTGGCTTATAAATTAATTGATCCCAAGTTTCTAAATGCCTCTTGGCTCATTATGGAAACATTTGTGTTAATTGACCCATCCCAGGGTCTCTGTGATTGTCTCTGGTGCCAGAGAACTTCCACCAGGTAAGTTTATGTAGGGATTCCAACAGAAATCTATGGTCATAGCCCAGTGAGATTGAATGCAAAAAATCCCAACTATTGAGTACTTAAATTGAGGTGTACTTATAAACAAAATTAATAAAATGACCAAAGGTTATCTCTACTTCATTCACTGCTTATATGAAAGAATAAATGTTTTGGATGGTTTGATACTATCCAAATATGAAAGAAATGTTTTAGAGGTCTTGCTCTTAAAATGATCAATTTGCTTATAACATATTCAAAATAATTTGACTGATTTAATATTATCACTCAATGGACACGAGTTTGAGCAAACTCCAGGAAGTAGTTTGAAGGACAGGGAAGCCTGGCGTGCTCCAGTTCATGAAGTCACAAAGAGCCTGACATGACTTAGCGACTGAACAACAACAATATTTTTATCCCTGTCTTTTTCAAAGCAGGATTATAAACTTTTGTAGCCAAATTTTAATTTAATATAGCTCGTCTTTCTCTTTTCTTTCATGCATGAGAAAAAATACACTCAAATGGTTAAGGGTATGGTCAGATAGTTAAGGGGGAAATTAAAGATTCCAAACCTGTAGACTGTTGCTCTTTATACCACATTGCCTGCCAGTTCCGAATACTGTATTTTGCAAACACTTTCTTTGGTGAGTGATTCGTGGTTCAAAATTCAGAGCTCACGACAAGTCTTATGTGTCCATACAATGTCAAATCCACCAAGAGGGTGCCTGCTGCCTACGAGGACAGAGCTTTCTTTGTAACTTGAGGGTGCACTCCCAAACATAATTGTATTAATCTTAAAAGCATTTATTTTTGAAATATTTGTTTCTTTCATAAAGTTAGTGCAGTAATTGATCTCCCAAAAGAGTAAGGTTCTACAGACCTGAAATCTTCTCTGTCACCAGAGGCATCATGTGCCAGAGATTTATAGAGTATTGTACTGATTTCCTTTTCATTTCTCCTAGCATTTCTGCTCAATTATTAGAAAGAATCCAGAGAGACATGTATGTTTGCACAGGGTGAAGGCTTTGGGTGTGTGTTGCTCCATCTATGAGTTCCTACATAGTGCTGACTGAACAGCTCTCAATAAAGAGCCTCTGTGAGGCCATAATTTCTCCCTCAAGCTCTCTTACTTTTTGATTTAATTGTGTCCATTTCATTGAGCTGAGACAACAGCTTCTCTGATAATTTCTCTAGCAGTTTCTAAAATAAAATTGTTATAATTATACTTATTTTCATAAGTTTTTTACTTGGCTCCTCAAGGGCATCTATAAAATGCTGATTTGAGAAGCAAATTTTTGTGAAGTCGTAGTTGCTCAGTCATGTCCGACTCTTTGCGACCCCATGGACTGTAGCCCGCCAGGCTCCTCTGTCCATGGGATTCTCCAGGCAGGAATACTAGAGTGGGTTGTCATTCCCTTCTCCAGGGGATCTTCCCAATCCAGGGATCTAACCCGGGCCTCCTGCGTTGCAGGAAGATTCTTTATCATCGAGCCACCACGTACCCCTACGAATCTGCAATGAACTCTCTGTCAAGAACACTGGATATCTGATCCCCTTTGGTAATTAGTGTCTTATGTTTGCAAACAGAACGCTGTGTAAGGAACCAAGGCACGTGTTGTTCTCTGCATGTGTCAGTGAACATGAGTGGGATTTGAATGGAATCTTCAGGGATTTGCAGCCCATCCTTCTGTGTGCCTCTCATGCGTCAGCTCCTTTGGTCTCCTCTCTCAGAATCGAGTGCCCCCCCAGTTCTCTTGTAAGAACATTTTGTTCCATTTTTCTGGATGGTAGCAACTTCAAATACTAGGCCTAGAGAGCCATGGATTTGTCTCTCAGCATCTCCAAGTAGGATGGATAGCTTTATCAGTAGGGTTCAGATAAAGAGTAGCTTAATGTCAAAATGCTATTATCCACCTTTCAGTATATAGTTTCTGAAGAACAGTTTTCCAGCTCTGTGAACTAGTTTTCCTTTTTGGTCGTATATTGTGAAAGCACTATATACTCTGTAATACCTTGATTGATACAAAATGGGAAAAAAACATAAAGTGAAATTTGTCCTTCAAAGTATCCTGAGTAACTATTATTAATAATTTGATATTACCCTTTTGTGTGGGTAAATATGGCTATGAAGCTTTATAATCATATTAAATTTTTCCATTGAAGACATTTCTTTGGCATCCCTCTGTGATCCCTACAGAATCATCTTAGTAGTGCTTGGTCTGCATCAGATCCCATTGTGTGTGTATAAAATAATCCATTTAGCCATTGACCATTAAGGGGCATTTAGGTTTTTCCACCTTCATCAGTTTTGTAATTAATGCTGCAAGAGACACATTTGCGCACTCGGGCTGCTATAACAAGATACCATAGACTGGGCATCTTAACCAACAGATATTTATTTCTCCAGGTCCAGAGGCTAGGAGATCAAGGTGCCAGCAACCAGCAGATTTAGTTCCTGGTGAGGGCCCTCTTCCTTGCTTGCAGACAGCCGTCTTCTTGCTCTGTCTTTTCATGGAGTGTGTGAGAATGGGGAGGGGGGGGTGGGGTGAGGATGGAAAGAGAGAGAAAGAAAACAGAGAAAGAAAGAGAGAAAAAGGGAAGATGAGCACACTCCACTTCTTCTTTTGAAAGTACTGGTCTCACTTGAGGGCCCCACCGTTAGGACCTCATCCAAACCAAGTTACCGCCCAAGGTTCCACCAGATCAGAGGGAGGACTTCAGCACATGGATTGAGTGAGGGGCACAATAGCAGACGTATATCCATGTATATGAAGACTTCTGCAGGGTAGCTTCCTAGAAATGAAATGTTTAGTCAAATCAAGCTCTGTTTTTATGGGGAAGGGATCGTAACTGGGCAATGCGGGAAAATACCCTGACCTCCCTCAGGTCTGCAGCACATGACCATGACCAGATGCTCATGACCAGCTCCAGCCAGGATAGCCTTTTACTCTGCTGTCTGCAATGCACAAGGTGATACTCGTGTCTGCCCAAGACAGAAGACAGAGCTAACTTGTCATTTTCTTTCATACTTGAGTCAGTGAAAATAGTTGATTTTTAAAGCATTGGAAGCGTTAAACTTTCCTATGCTATCTGTCACATCAAGAGAGAAATAACTTAAGAAGAAAATAGCTTAGGAATACCTACATGTATCTTAGCGATGCTATGGACTGTAGCCCACTGGGCTTCTCTGTCCATGGGATTCTCCAGGCAAGCACACTGGAGTGGGTTGCCATTTCCTCCTCCAGGGGATCTTCCCAGTTCCCAGGGATCAGGTTTTTTTAGTCACTGGTACCACCTGGGAAGCCCAAAACAATTTGAGTTAGGGACTATTAGATTCTTCCAGCTAAGACTCAGTCATTCTAGCTTGTTTTAAAATAATTGTTTACTTTTTAATAATTCCTCTGAGAATCAAAACAGCCTGTTGTCCATTTCATTGGCATGTAATTGTTCATAGTTATCTCTTGTGATCCTTTGTTAAAAGGTCTTTTTAATATGTTTATTTTATCTAAGAGTACTAAGTGTTCTGTATCTGGAATTATAAAAACATATCCAATCAGCTCTGCTGCTGAAAAGAAACAAAGGTCCACACGTTATTTTGTTTTATTCTCATATTTTTCTTAACAGTAGCTAGTGTTAAAGTGCAGAAACTCAGGCCCAGAACTCAAGTGGGTTAGCCACTCTGCCCAGCGTGGCAGCGGCGGGTCATGGTCCCAGATACTTACAGCAGCGCACCTCTGCCCTCCCTTCACTCTGCCATGTTCTGGAGTTAAGTGTTGCTCTTTCTCCTCCGGATGTTAAGGTTTACCGAGGCAGAGACATGGCAGTTCTTCTTGGAAACAGTAAATATTTGTTGAATGGAATCAGACTTTCTGGCATAACGGCCTGCCCTCAGGTAATGGCAAGTAAATTTCAATAACTTAGACTTGGATTAAATTGAAACAAGAATCACTGCAACTCACCAAAATGTTTAGCACTTTTCTTCTTTGAGTTGTAAAGCATCAGCAATTTGTTTCTTGATTGCATTAATCAAGAGCATTTACTCAGTACAAGACAGAGGTAAGGGACAGTCACATGACTTTTCTTAGCCTGACAGTTACTGAGGTTAACAGTTCCAGAATATTGATCACTGAATCGTATAAAAATTTTACTGATGGGTTTAAAGTATTTGACTTTTCAATGATCTTATTTGCTTCCCACATAGCTGTTTCTCTTGCTAACTGCAGTATTGATAGTGTAAGCTTCTTAATTGGTACTTTATTTTCATTAATCATAAAAAATTATGCCATAAATGAGAAGAAGATAATGGAATTTTTATTGTGAATTTCAGTATCTTGATTTTTCCAAGAACACTAAAGAATGAAATAGGACTGAATGCACTGCTATTCCTTTACTGGTGGTTTGCAAAATTTTTATTAAATCTTACTGCACAGAAATGAGAGGACATAAAGTAGTAAGAACTCGTTAAAAGAACCGGAGGCATATTTCAAACCTTTGTCTTTCAGAAGTGAAAATGTACATCTGTGTCATGTGCTTCTTCACTGAGTTCAACTGAGAATTTCACTGGATCTTAAAATCAAATTTCAAAGAACATGTTTTGAAAACTTGTAGACCATGCTTAATGACATAGGCACTGCTATGGGTAAATTAAAAGAAAAAAAAAATGCAGACACAACTTCGTAAAAATGTCTCTGACCTAGTTGGGAACAAAATACACATGCCAGAAAAGGATACATTTCTTACTCTTCCTGCCTCATAAAGGAGGCTGTTAGAATGACTTTATGTAGAATACACGGTTTTGGAAGTTCAATACAGAAATAAATGTTTCTTAAAGCATTATAGAAATAAATGTTTCTAAAATCTCATTTTCTTCAACTTGGCAGTAAGTCTAATATTGTCTTCAGCAATTTTGTTCATGAGTGACATGACATACCAATGTTTATGCAAATTATGGCATGATTTCACCCAATTTTAATCACTTCATGCTCATGATAGTTTTAATAAAAGGGCATTTAAAATTTATCTTTAATTTTTTCTATCCAGTAGGAAGAGTACAGTTTTCTCAAAAATAATTTAATTTGATCTAATTTTTTAAGGAACATAAATTGTTTCTACTTGAAAAAATGTCCTGAGGACTTTCCTGGTGGTCCAGTGGTTAGGATGCCATGCTTCCCGTGCAGGGGGCGAGGGTTCAGTCTCTGGTCAGAGAACTAAGATCCCACAGGTTGAGTGGTGTGGCCAACAGAAAAAAAAAATGGTAATTATAACTTGGAGAGCTTGGGGCCTGCTCCATAGGTTTGGTCAAGGTTTTGTATTATGGTCCCTTTTAACAAAATAATTCTCTGAAGTTTGGTCTTTTAGGTGGTCAGTTACAAGCAAGGCAGTATATTCAGACTTTATACTATACTGACTTTTAAGTTCCACATTAGATATTAAAAGATGTGTGCTCATGTGCCAACTGATTCTTTTTAAGAAATATAGTATAATATTAAAGACAATGTCAGCATAGTTTATTTCCTTCTAATACCCATGACCAGACCACCTGACCTGCCTCTTGAGAAACCTGTATGCAGGTCAGGAAGCAACAGTTAGAACTGGACATGGAGCAACAGACTGGTTCCAAATAGGAAAAGGAGTAGGTCAAGGCTGTATATTGTCACCCTGCTTATTTAACTTATATGCAGAGTACATCATGAGAAACACTGGGCTGAAGGAAGCAAAAGCTGGAATCAAGATTGCTGGGAGAAAGATCAATAAACTGAGATATGCAGATGACACCACCCTTACGGCAGAAAGTGAAGAAGACCTAAAGACCCTTTTGATTGAAAGAGGAGAGTGAAAAAAGTTGGCTTAAAGCTCAACATTCAGAAAACTAAGATCATGGCATCTGGTCCCATCACTTCATGGCAAATAGATGGGGAAACAGTAGAAACAGTGGCTGACTTCATTTTTTCTGGGCTCCAAAATCACTGTGGATGGTGATTGCAGCCATGAAATTAAAAGATGCTTGCTCATTGGAAGGAAAGTTATGACCAACCTACACAGCATATTAAAAAGCAGAGACATTACTTTGCCAACAAAAGTCCATCTAGTCAAGGTTATGGTTTTCCCAGTAGTCATGTATGGATGTGAGAGTTGGACTGTGAAGAAAGCTGAACGCCAAAGAATTGATGCTTTTGAACTGTGGTGTTGGAGAAGACTCTTGAGAGTCCCTTGGACTGCAAGGAGATCCAATCAGTCCATCCTAAAGGAAATCAGTCTTGAATGTTCATTGGAAGGACTGATGTTGAAGCTGAAACTCCACTGCTTTGGCCACCTGATGTGAAGAAGCTGATTCATTGGAAAAGACCCTGATGCTGGGAAAGGTTGAGGGCAGGAGGAGAAGGGGACGACAGAGGATGAGATGGTTGGATGGCATCACCAACTCGCTGCACGTGAGTTTGGGTGAACTCCGGGAGTTGGTGTGCTGCAGCTCATGGGGTCTCAAAGAGTCAGACACGACTGAGCAACGGAACTGAACTGAACTGAATACCCATGATTAGATTATGCTGCCATTAGTCAAAGAGTTCTAACATTTAAAGGCTAAATTTGATACAGTCTGTAAAGTACCTTTAGAAGAAAATGAATTCTTAGAATGATTTAACCTTGAGAAATATGAGTTGGGAGAAAAGCAAAATCTAATTTAAAAACTATGATAACTTTTCATTATCAATATACATAGTTTCATGCATATAATACCGAATACCACTGTAAAATGTGTAAAATTTCCCACCTACGATATGCACCCCCTTGCAACAGACAGCAGCACATGAAGATCTCCAGTGAGATTTGCTCGATGCGGAATGGATCAGTGCTTTGCTTAACCACAGAATTCTGTGTAGCCTTTGCAGACATTGAATCTGGTGCCCAGGAACATCTTTTATGGAACAAAATGCCTAGGAAGAAAGGAAGCATATTAGGGCAGAGCACACCTACTCCTAACAATGGAATAATACCCTGAGTGTCAGTTGCTAGTTAGTAATGTTAGAGGTAGGTGCCAAGTCTCCGAATTTTTGAGATGTGTGTTGAATGAGGAAAATAACTGGCTGTTACATAAAGAGTCACTCACCCTGCCTGCTGAAGCCCCATCTCCAGCCCCTCTGGGACACGGGCTCACGGGAGGGATACACAGCAGGGCCGCCTGGGGCTAAGTGTGGAAGTTGTGACTCCCCGGAGATGGCCGGGCTTCTGGCTTTTTAATTTATCATCTTGTCATCTCTCACTCTCGCCTCTTTGGGGTTGAGATGAAAGAAGTGAGATATAAAGGAATATTCATTTCACTTTTTAATTAAACATTTGGTTTTGTTCCAGCATACAAGGCTTCAGTTCACATGCACAGAAAAGATGTCAGAAAAATGGTAAAAAAATAAATAATAATAATAAGCTTAGAAATTATATTCTTACATACAAGAGACTTCTACTTATTTTGTCTTCAGCAGAAAAAAACAAAAAATTTCTCTTGGAGGGCCCAGACAGGGTTCATAGAGTGTCGTCTTGGAATGTGGATATTTCTTGACCTCTGTCAGTGAACATTAGTGCAATGGACCATAGAAATATACAACATTATTGTGGTTTCTGATTTTTTTTAATCTTTCTATTTTTACAACATATGCAAAAACGTTTAACCAAAACTAGCTAATTAAAGCCATAGAAGCGTGCTTGGAAAGTGCTTATTTGTTGGGCTTTCTTAACCCAAACAAATGCTGGAACATTTGTTCGGAAGACTGTCTTCTCTTGGGTTCCTGGTGGCATCTGCTCTCTTCCTCCTCCACTGGCCATTTAGTTTCAAGCTATAAATAGACTGTAGATGCTCAGAAACATATACATGTTTGTATTTTATCTTAGTCTATAAAGATGCAGTTACTAGTTCAGCAGATGAAATATTAAGCATCCTCTTGGAGCCTAAGCAATAAGGTTTTGTTCCAAGGAAGGGAGTCCCTTCCTGTTTCCTACCTGCCACAGATTCTTGGGTCTCAGCATACTGTTTACAGATGCAAATGCAAAAAAAACGGGATTTAAAAAGTATCTCAAGTTAGGTCAGTGCCAGTATGAGTTCGGAGGGTCTGAGAGCCTCAGGGTTCTTTCCCGGTCTCCTGGTCTCGTAAGCTTCTCAAGGCCCAGTGGGCCTCCACTGGTTAGTGGGGTAACCATGCTGGTTTTAACTTCCTCGCTAGTAAAACAAGGGATTTAAATCAGATTTCTTGAATGTCCCTCCCAATACTAATCTTCCAGGGACCTCTTCAACGTGTCAGTGCCTCGTGGAGGGGTTTTACTCTAAGTCAAGATCAGAGACTGTTGGGAGGTAAACTTCTTTAGCATTAAAGCAGGACCTAGACAACTTTAATGGAAAACTTAAGCCAGGAAGCACTCTTTTTCCATTGACTTGGTCATTGAATTTTTCTATGTATCACCTTCTTTCTGATAGTGGCCTTCTGCTCTTACATCAACAAATACCATATAAATGGTGTCATTTGAAACCTGTGAACTAAATAAGGATGGCGATTTACACAGCTGTTGGTCTGGGCAGGCAGCGCATCTCAACCCCATTCATGGCATCCGTGGGGAAGGGTCTCAATCTGCCACACCTCATCCCTTTACTGAGACAATATCCTTTTCTGAAGCTACGTGTGATTTTAAAGATTGTTTTCTGAAAGCATACATAGTAGAGTAGACTTCTTACATGCCGTCCATATAGACTTTTCCCAGAGTTGAATGAGTTCTGAGCAAGGACAAGTTCTGCCTCATCTTTCTGAAATAAAACCAGTATGAAATCTGAGACTGCAGAAGGAGATCAAAGCTTACAAGACACTGTCTATCATCACCGAAAATAAAACTCTGCTGTGAAATCCGCTAGCGATAGAGGCTCCCCATGTACACTCTAGGTAGTGAAACGTTGATGCCGAGCCAGAAGCTATTGTTTAGAGTTCCTACATATTTTATTAAACATAATGGGCCAGGTAGACAGTACGATTTATTTGGGTGCTTCCTACTGGTCCCAAGGAACTGTTGCTTGAGTCTTTAGACAGGAGATCATTCCAGTAAGAAAAAAATTCTGAAAACGTAATGATAAATGTCATGGGTAGCATAAACCTGGGTGACAAGGTGTTCTGAATGTTTCTCATTTCTTCCACTTTTGTTTTTGCACTTTACTGGAAAAATAGCTTGTGTCCCAGTTCTGAATTAAATAGGGACTGAGTATCAGGGGAGAGAGCTTCTGACAAGCCTTTTCTTCTTTTTATCATTTGTGTCAATGAAGAAGGTCCCCCTGGCTCCCCTCCCCACTATGTTGCCCCTGACATTCCTGCAGTCAACAAGAGCACTAAAATAATAATAGTAAGGTGAAGCGATCTGCAGTTGTGCACCTGGGTATTTGTGCAAAGGAGCTGATAACTTACTTCCACACAAAAGCCTGCACACGGATATTTATAGAAACTTCATTCACAAGTGTCAACTTGGAAGCAACCAAGGTGTCCTTCAGGGCGTGAGTGGATAAATAAACATCCAAACAATGGAATATTATTCAATGTTAAAAAGAAATCGGCTGTGAAGTCACACCGTGGAGGGATCTTAAATGCATCTTGCTGGAAGAAAGAAGTCAGTCTGCAAAGGCTCCATTCTGTCTGATTCCAGCCTTCTGGAAAAGGCAAAACTATGGAGACGACAAAAGGATCGGAGCTTGCCAAAGGTTAAGAAGGAGGAAAGGATGGAGAGGTGGACCACAGGAGCTTTTAGGGCAGGGAGGCACTTCTGTATGAGACTGTGAGGGTGAACGCAAGCCATTAATTAAGCACTTAACTAAACCCAGCAGAATGTGCAACGTCACGAGTGGACCCCGCCAGGAGCACAGGCTTTGGGTGACGAGGACATGTCAGTGTCGAACTGGGGGTTACACCTCCTGCCGCACTTTGGTGGGGGGTGTCACACTGGGGTGTGGGTTGCGGGGGGGGGGGCTTTGCATGTATATGAGCATGGAATCTTTGTTCTTCCCACTCAGTTTTGTTATGACCCTAAAGCTCCTCTAAACATAAGTCTCTTTTTACAAAATAAGAATAGTTCTCTTCAATTATAGAATTTTGAGGAGCCTCATGTTACTTATTGGAAAAATAGGTGGCAAGCCACTCCAGTGTTCTTGCCTGGAGAATCCCATGGAGCCTGGTGGGTTACAGTCCATAAAGTTGCAGAGTCGAACACAACTGAAGCGACTTAGCAGCAGTAGCACTGTGTTACTTATACTACTTAATACACATTAACATTAACTAGGATGCAATACGTTCTATTGCTGAGTAAAAAAAAGTGGGTCATTGAAAGCTCACTCTCATTTCACTTTAATGATAAATTTCACTAGCCAGACCTAATATGTTATTAGTAATACATCAGTCTCTTTCATCAGGCTAACGGCAAAAAAGATTGAACTCCTAGCAAACAACAATAGTAGTTCTGGGAAAGGCTCTGTGGGGCCCCGGAAAATGGTCTGAATGGTGGGAAATCTCCAAGAGGAAGCTCTGAGCTGAGCTGCAGACTGCTCTGTGCAGAAGGATGGTAGTCAGGTAGAAATATTTCCAGATTTTTCAGGTTTTCAATAGAAGCCAGAGTACTAAGACCTCCCGTTTTAAAAATCATGACCCAATGTTAAGTAAAACATGGCAGATCAAGTACACGTGTCAGACCACTGTGACCTCTGGACCGGCAGTGTTTTACCTTCTAGAGCAAGAGACGTGGGCTTGAGAAAGACGCCGGGCGGGGAGCAAAGAATTGACCTAGGAGGAGCAGGAGGTCAATGAAGTAAACACGTCCGTGTGTGACAGATGGAAAGATGGACAGGGACAGGAGAGAGAGGAGGGAAGGACACGCGAAGTCGGGGAAGCTAATAAAGTGGAAGACAAGGAAGCAAGCAGGGTGGGTGGAGTCCACACAGTGTCTCTGGGATTCACGTGAGGCTGAGGACAGTCCACTGGGCTTAGCCACTGAGGTTGCCTCTGGCCTTTGACACCATGACATCTCTGAGCATCAGGACCACAGATGTCCTCCAAGGAGGGAGAAGACAAACCGGGTGGAAAATTGGAAGGAGTTGTGCACAGTTTATTTACTTAACCAGTCTGATAGTCAGAGGAAAGAAATTGGTCAGAAACTGGGGAGACAAAGGGAAGGCAAGAGAGAACTAATCTTTCTGGGTAAAAGAGATCTGTTCAAGTGTAAAGCAGAAGTGAGAAGGGCATCGTGGAGAAGAATAAATAGAAATGCTGGAGGGCAAGAGAAAAGGGGCTGAGAAACCTCAAGGGTTTATTCACAGACGCTCCTTGTGCCCCCTGTTTCCAGAATGACACTGTGCCCTGTCATTTCATGAGCTCGTGTGACTTTACACACTCGTGGCTCAGTGGGCACTGTTTGTTCAAGGACTGTCACCCCAAGTGGTCAGGACACAATAGATTGTTACAAAGCTTTAATAGTCATCCAGTCTAGCATGTGTGCTTTGAAGGATGTTCTCTGTAGACACCCACGATGTAATAGAAAGGAGGGGGTATGGGCAGCTGATGAAGTCAGCCATCCCAGCCCATCTGCGTGGTTGGGTGAGTCCCTCAGATGGGTCTTGGGATCTGCCGGCTGTGTTAAGGGTCTGGCGGCTGCTTCTGCCTTAAGAGGAGCCGGCGTGTCTGCCGGCCCCTGGTGTCCCGCCCAGAGCTCTGAGCCAGCCTGATCCTCCCAGTCTGCTCAATAGAGCATAGCCGTCCTAATTGCCTCCCTTTGGGTTTTCGTTCCGTCTACAGGGCAGCCAGGCTCGGAAGGTCCACATCCTCTGTGGAAGCAACATAATATGAGATCCAGTGTTATTTCCTGTGCTGTGACTCACACCCCATCTGGCAGAGCCAGGGACTGAGACAGCATCTCCAGGGCACCAAGGACTGACAATGTAGCTCATCGTTGGAGGTTTCCACAGCCAACTCAAAGCCTATATTTTCCATCAGTTAAATATTTAGCGTTGGCAGCATGAATTTGGATTCGTTCCTCTTCCTGCAAATTAGCTGTTTATAACTATTAGTGATGCCTCGTGAGGCTGGCGATAAAGAGGGCTCCTTCCTCTCCCCAGCTCCAATCTCTCTTCTCGGGTGTAAGCCGGTTCAGGCCACAGAGCCTGGGGAAGGGAATTCACACACAGCAGCCCCAGACATCTTGGGCCTGGCAGGCCTTCGGCCTTTGTTTTCCTGTCTCCGCATTAAACATGCTTCCTTCACCTAAACATCCCCACACCCCAAACTGCTCAGCACAGCAGGCTAAACTTAATGCTTCCATTTTCTCATCCTACTCCTGCGTTCCATCCCCTTGCAGCGGGGTTTCCGGATTCTCTGCAGAAAAGCGGCTCTATTTTGACCTCCGTTTTCGAGCTCAAGTGCCCTCTCAGGAGCCCGTGGTCCTCCCCAGCCCTCCTCCCTCCCTCTCCGGCACTGGCCAGAGGCTGCCTCCGCTGCTGGGCCCTGTCCGTCTCCAGGCTCCGTGGCAGCTCCTGTTTCCCCACATCCTTTCCAGTGCCTCCCTCACCTGCCCCATCTGCTTCCCCCAGCCCCTCAACTGCAGGAGTTCTTTGGGGTTTACCTTTTGGCTCCTCTCCAGCTCCTGTTAGCTGCACTGACTAGAAGGAAGCTGGGCTCGGGTTCCAGGGTCGGGCGCTGGTGCGGGAGGAGGGAGTGGTAGAAGGCAGGTCGCTACATCTGTCATCTTATAAGCTCTTTATGCCTTATCGATGCCAACATTTCCATCACTGTCTCTCAGCCTCCTCCTCCTCTTGGACAAATACTTTGGATAAAACTTCGGCTGCAAACACTGGCCACCGCACCTTCATGAGCGAGAAGGTGAAACAGTCTGCCCTGCTCACTCTCCTAGGTACCTGCCTAAGAATTCTAGGCAAGGTGTCCAACTTCTCTATGCTTCTCTTTCTTTCTGTCTAAAATTTGGGCTATTAATGAGACCGCTAGGTTGTTGTGATGCTAAAATTAGTTACGGTATTTAAAGCACTGAAAATAGCATCGAAGAGCCCCTAAAGCACTGAAAATAGCATCAGAGAGCCCCCTGTGGATGTTGGCTATTATTATGACGCACAGCTTTGTTCGTTAGCCTACATTTCTAGCACCCAGCTCTCTTCTAAGCCGAGGAACTGACATCTTGACCTCCATGCTCCTGACAATAGGAGAAAATCAGATATCTCTTCACCTACTTCTTCTAACCTGCTTGATGTTATCTTCCCAGACTTAAAAATGTCATCGTTCTGTTTTACCACAGTCCTTGCTCGAAAGTCCTCACTCGCTTTAGTCCCTTTGTCTCTTTTGTCCTCCTATTCACCCTCAGCTACAGTGCCTCTTCTGTTTTCATCCATTTCATTCCTTATGTTCCATTGTCAATAATCGAGGTCAGGCTTTCTTCACCAGTTGGCACGGTGAGGAGGTTCTTGACAGGTTTACACGCCCCCAGCCCATCCTGCGGCTCCCCGCCAGGATGGCCCGGGGTGTGCTGACCCCAGCTCTGCTCTGCAGGGCAGAGTTCAGAGGATACCCAGGAAGAGCCCAGGGCTCCTATGCCTGCCGCTGCAGAGAGGCAGTGCCCAGCATGAACTGTTAGGGAAGGGTAATATCATTCCTTGGGGCTGCCTTAGTGGCTCAGACAGTAAAGAATCTGCCTGCAGTGTGGGAGAGCTGGGAAGATCCCCTGGAGGGAGGGCATGGTAACCCACTCCAATATTCTTACCTGGAGAATTCTACAGTCCACAGGGTCACAAAGAGTTGGACACGACTGAGTGACTGACACTTTTTCACCAAAAAAGTGCATTAGAGCATGTGAGTGCATTAGAGAAAAAGAGCATTAGAGAATATGTTTTCTTTTATTCTAAATGCAGATTTTAAAGTGTTTTTTTTTTTAATATTCCTCTGAATTTATTTAGTCCCTGGGTAGTGCTGTACACAACTACGTAGAATCATTTCTCAAGTCTTTTTCACTAGCATTTGAAGTACTGAGGGAAAGCTAAAAAGCCATCTCAGCGTTGCTACATTCTTTTATAATAATGCTTTTCCGTAATTAGACAGTAAGCCGCCCTACGATACCTTTGTTGTTTATGTGATCTTACCTGTGTTTATTCAGCCCTGAAAGAACCAAAATGAGTAATAAGCAGTGATGATGAGAGCTATACAAAAGTTATAAAGAGGTAGAGAAAACATTTAAAGGCTGTCAGTTCAACGCATGGTGCAATTTAAGATTGTTAAAGCTTGTTACTGGTTAGGAATAGCACTTTTAAAATTTTAAAAATCTCAGAAAAAGAAAAATGTATGCAGTATCTTTCCAGCTGAAAGAAATACAAGCTTAAGAATGCTGCTGATTTGTATATAAGATCTATTTCAGAAAACTAATTTTATCAGTTCTGTGTTTGTGCATACATAATAGAATACAACCAAATAAAAATGATAGACGCTCCAATTTAGGAGTATTGTCTTGACTGGGGTTCTTTCCCAAGTGAAAGCAGTTTGGATTGGTTTTGGGCTCGTGGGCCATTCTTCTTCCCTCTGTATTTACACCGGAGACCAAGACCTTTAACAACCATAAATTGCTCTGTGAGTTGAACTGACAGTCTTTAATCTTTTTGTTGGGTGGTGGTCTTGGTACTGCCTGTGATCCCCAGTCAGAATGACAGAATATGAGTGTACTCTTTTTCTTCTATAAAACAATCTCTCATCTGACAATCATTCAAAAATTTCCCATGTGCTCAGTCACGTGCTTGGTTGCTCACTTGTGTCCGACTCTTTGTGACCCCGTGGGCTGTAGCCCACCAAGCTCCTCTGTCCATGGAATTTTCCAGGCAAAAATTCTAGAGCAGGTTGCCCTTTCCTTCTCCAGGGATCTTCCTGACCCAGGGATCCAACCCGCATCTCTTGTTTGTCAGGCGGATTCTCTACCACTGAACCACCTGGGAAGCCCCGAGTGTATGGTAGACGCATCTATCCTATCGTCTCTTTGGTCATCATCGTGTATCATTTGGCCTTCATGACACCATGAGCACTGGGTGTGACCCCTCACTTGCTGGTGAGGAAACAGAATTTTAGGATGTCAGAGAGCTAGTGAACTGTGCTGATACAGATCCAAGCCTGAAGGGGTCAAGATGATTCCACGTTGTTCCACTGCTGAACGTCCGTGAGCTACGGTGGATTTGGGAGAGGCTGTTACTTAGACTAGCACATGTTGATGCCTTAATTTCAAAATGCACCGCTGAGGGAAACTTACTAGGATAAGGCTCTTTTGGTGAAGAGACTGTCGGGGTCAGTAAGGAGTGGCCGGGGCTGCAGGAGGAGGAGGGGAGGGGCGAGGTGGTGGGAGGTTTCCCCGGTGGCAGTAGCCACGGGATCGCAGAGCAGATTTCTTTTAGTCCACCGGAGACGGGAACAGAATTGGAAATTGCAGGTCAGGACTGTCGAGTGCAGAGAGAAGTGGGAAAGTGACTTAACAGTGTTTCTGCTCTGCTCCTCTCCACTCCTGCTTTTCAACCCACGTGTGCCTCATGTTCCAGCAGCGGCCTCAGGGGTTTGTACAGCGCGGTGCCAGGCCCTTAGAATGGCTAGTGAATCAGGAAGGTCCGTGCTGGTCCTGAGGGTTGAATCCCGACCCGACCCTCTGGTTTTCTCAGTCGAGACTCAGTCTTCTTGCCTGAGGTTGTTGGCGGTGAGCAAGGTGCATAGGAGATGAGGCCACCACACCAGCCTGTTTGCTGACCACTGTTCTGTGTCCCTCGTCTTCCAGGATTGCCCTGTGCGTAGGTAGCTTCCCCTAATCAGGGAAGCATAGAACAAGCCCAGATGGCAGAGTGCTGACCCGTCCTGAGACCCCACAGACGGCAGCATCTCCACCCATGGGCACACGGACCCGGGGAGATGGCAGCATCTCCACCCATGGGCACACGGACCCGGGGAGACGGCAGCATCTCCACCCATGGGCACATGGACCCGGGGAGACGGCACCATCTCCATCATGGGCACACGGACCCGGGGAGATGGCAGCATCTCCACCCATGGGCACACGGACCCGGGGAGACGGCAGCATCTCCATCGTGAGCACACGGACCCGGGGAGACGGCACAATCTCCATCGTGGGCACACGGACCCGGGGAGACGGCACCATCTCCATTGTGGGCACACGGACCCGGGGAGACGGCAGCATCTCCATCATAGGCACACGGACCCGGGGAGACGGCAGCATCTCCATCATGGGCACACGGACCCGGGGAGATGGCAGCATCTCCACCGTGGGCACACGGACCCGGGGAACCTATTTTTGATTCATGGTTTGCAAATGTCTTTAGCGATGAGTTTCTTCCTTCAAATAATTTCTTCCTTACACCGAAGCCCAATAATTAAAATGGTTGAAAAGTAGAGCTGATAATTTAGGTGTCGGACACAACTGAGCAACTGAACTGAACCAAAACCCCGCAAAGAACAGTAATTTCAAATAGAAATAAAAGTCAGAGAGGTGGGAAGCAGGGAGTTCCGAGAGCTAGGCCAGGACCCAGAACTGCCCCAGATGTCCTGGCCAGCGTTTGCGCACCACTCCTCTCTGGAGGCTTGGAGACACAGCCCCAGCTAGTCTACAGATGACATTGGTACATAATTAGAGGTGAGAGTTTCACAGCGGCCCTTAAGAAAATGCCTCTTGACCAATAGACTTTACTTTTAGAAAACTGAAATAGTCCACACTTTAAAAAAATGAGTGTTAATCTAAAGAAGGATTCGCCAGCCAGAAAATTTAGTACAATGAAAGTCACAAAAAACAAACAAACAAAAATTGGCAGTGTCCCTCAGAACACGGGCTTCCCTTGTGGCTCAGCTGGTAAGGAATCCGCCTGCAATGCAGGAGACCTGGGTTTGATCCCTGGGTTGGGAAGATCCACTGGAGAAGGAAAAGGCTGCCCACTCCAGTATTCTGGCCTGGAGAATTCCATGGGCTGTGTAGTCCATGGGATCACAAAAAGGCGGACATGATGGAGTGACTCTCACTTCACTTGGAACATGGTCAGAAGAGAAGCTGGCCAGAATTATGAATCTATAATCATAACACTGCAAAGAGGAAAACAAGAACAACTAACATATTATTGATATTATTGAAGGGGAGCAGGACACTCTGGCTCTTGCCGCTCTGCCACCGATCACCACATGTCCTCTACCTGCCTTTTCTCTGTGGAAAACTTCAGTCAAAGGCTAAGTTTAATCAGAAAAGTGAGAAATATGGAAACCAAAAAAAAAAAAAAAAACCAATCAGAGGAGACTAAATAATAATAATAAAGTAGTCATTAGCCATCGTCAAGGACCTTCAGCTCCTTCTCAAGGGCTACAGGTCATATTCTGAGCCACAGTCTTATGGATACTGAAACCCCAGGTGGAGGAGTTAACTAAGGATGACCAGACCGTTCCCAGGACATGAGCTGCCCCAGTTCCGAGAACTGACCACAGAGAAATGGAACCAGTGCACCCGGGACTGAAGATTAACTGTACCTGAAACAACCAAGATGACGCTGGTCGGACCGCTGACGACCACCCTGGGGATGACTGTCAGATGACTGTGCCGTTTCTGCATGTGGCTCCCCCCAGCCCTGACTGGCTATGAAAGCTCTCACCCCCGCTTGTCAGCAGGCACCGGGGGTCGGGGCGGGGGGAGTCAGCCTTTGGACAGATGTCCACCACCACCCCAGCCCCAGTTGCCGGCGTCTGAAATAAGGCAAACTTTCTTTTCCACCAACCTGGTCTGTTTGTTGGCTTTTGAGCAGCTGGACTGACAGACTCCTTTCAGTGACATTATTGCCACGCGCCAGAATTTGTACTGGGTGTTAATACTTCTGTATGTTAACTCATTGAATCTTCCTGATAACCCTATGAAGGAGATCACTATCTCCACTTCACCCAGTAGAAAACGGCGGCACAGAGAAGTTAAGCAAGTTACTCCAGGTCACACAGGAATAGAATCAGGGCCAGATTTTGGAGACAGGGAATCTGATCCGGAGGCTGAGCTGTACCCGAGCACGAGCACGATGAACGCGCCAGGAAGCCTCACCTGACGCCCTAAATATTCCCACCCTGGAAACAACTTTGCTTGTTCTGCGTTCTAAGCACATCCTTCTAATTATGATAAACCTTCACCTGTAGTTATGCCCGCAGAGGTCGTGCTGGTTATTGATAGTCTGGTTTGTAATGGTAAAATGAGAAATCAGCATTTCGGTTTAAAGTATCAGTCTTTCTTAGTGGGATCCCTGGAAACCTTTCCCCTTTGATTTGCTTCAAGTTCATCGACTTGCAGGTAGTCCCGTTGTGAATTCCCTGTTGGAATGCAGACACAGCGCTCACGGCCAAGTGACAGGAAACGCCCAAGGCCTGCAAGTGGCTGGAGGTTGCCCTGTATGACCCTCTTTCTTGCCAAGGAAGCCCCATGTCCACTCCACTCTTCTCATGGGCTCCTGGCATAGACAGCAGCCAACCTGCCCTGGCTGCATTATGGGGCCCAGGCCGTGATTCTGGCTCAGACATGGCAACCAACTTAGGACTGATCCCGCTTCCTGGAGACCCTCCTGAGTCCTTCACCTTCCCTTCTGCCTGAAGCCTGAACCCTGCAAAACGTGCTTCGTGCCGGGTCCACGTGGAGTGGCATTCCTCGGTTCTTCCCCAGTGCCTTCTGAGTTTGCATCAGGTTAATAAACCCGATTTGGTCAGACTGAAAGCTTGTGCCCAGTAGCCTTTGGGCTTCAGTAGCCCCTGGCCCCTCGCACCTTGTCCAGATCCGACAGCTGGGTTCTGAGACTCCCAGCTGGGTTTAATGCTCAGGGCTTCAGTTCGCTGCCCTAATTCCGATGGGCCTGTGTGTGTGATTGTCAAGATGTCATCTCTGGCTCATCTGCCAGCTCACCAGTCCTTTCTATCTACTTAGATTCCTGCTTTTTTGAGAAAGTCGTCAACACATGCTTTGTAGAGAAAGGGCTCAGTGTTCACACAAGGCTGATTGTAAGACGTGCAATGTGGGCGTAGACAAGTTACTTCACGTCTTGTGGTCTCATTCTCATTTGTCAGATGAGAATAATTTTTTACCTCATCTAATGATGTGAGAACTGGCTAAATTGTATAATGGGTCTTAAAAGTAATGAAAGTGAAAAGTGAAAATGTTAGTTGCTTCAGTCGTGTCCAACTCTTTGTGACCGTATGGACTTGTGTAGCCCACTAGGCTTCTCTGTCCCTGGAATTCTCCAGGTAAAATACTGGAGTGTGTTGCGAGTTCCTTCTCCAGAGGATCTTCCTGACCCAGGGAACCAACCTGGGTCTCCCACATTGCAGGTAGATTCTTTACCATCTGAGCCACCAGGGAAGCCCCTTAAAAATAAGAGAAGTTTTAAAAACGTTTATCCCTTCCCTTAAGGCTGCTTACTCTCCTGACACCAAACTGCAAATTCCAGTTGCTGCCCAGTTCCAACCATAGTGTCTACTCTTACTTGTGTAAAATAGTAATAATAATAATAATAACGATAGTCCTCATTTGATAATGAACACTTAGTGATGCTTTTGCTAGGTGTTAGAAAATATCCCGAGCAATTTGAATTTAATGTTTTCAACACCTCTATAAATTGAGCCCCATTAAATATCTTTATAGATGAGAAAGCAGAGACACAGAGAGGTTGAGCAAGTTGCCCACAGTCACACAGCTTGGTTGAGGAGGGATTTAAACCAAGAAAGTCTGCTTCTGGACCTAGTGTGCCTGCCCCATGCTGTGTATGTTCTGTAAGGAGAGGCTTTATTGTAGAGGTGACAGAAGAGTGTTCTAAATGTTGATCTCTGGATATGTAATGTTTATCATGGTGCTTTAAAAAGTTGAATTAGTGGGAAATCGTTTTTTAGAATTAAAAAAAAAAAAACTATGCAAAATGTCAGATGTAAGAAAGTGAAAGCTGTAAGGGTCCCTGGCGTGAATACTCACCTGGCAAGACCACCTCTGGGCTTCCCTGTGGCTCAGCTGGTAAAGAACCCTCCTGCAATGCAGGAGACCTGGGTTCCATCCCTGGGTTGGGAAGATCCACTGGAGAAGGGATAGGCTACCCACTCCAGTTTTCTTGGGCTTCCCTTGTGGCTCCGCTGGTAAAGAATCCGCCTGCAATGTGGGGGACCTGGGGTCCGTCCCTGGGCTGGGAAAGTGCTCCTGGAGCAGGAGAGGCCGCCCACTCCAGCATTCTGGTCTGGAGAATCCCATGCTGTGTAGTCAATGGGGTCTCAGAGTCGGACACGACGAGACGACTTTCACTTTCACAGGATCACCTCCAGGTGGGTGTACACCTGCAGACGGGCCCATCCCTGCTGTGGACAGCTGGCCTCTTTGCTGCTTCACGCAGACATCTGAGCCCCGCCACCCCTGGCTTAGATGCCTGTCTTTGTGAGTGGTAAAGGCATATGTTCAGAGACTTCATGTAGCTCAGGTTGGAAAATAACAAATGTACCCTAAAGTAGACTATTTCGTTGAAAAGGAAGAGCTTGCAAGACTTTTTCATCGCTATGAGTTTTAAATATAGAGTAGATTTTAAGATCATATGGTAAAAAAACTGGCCTCATCTGTGAAAGTAAGATCCCAAAGACTTTGGGAGAAACCAAGGTTCATATTTGACAATAAAATTCTGTTGAGTGAGAAATGCAGTGTGCTACTAGGAAAAGAAGACTTTTCAACTTTGGGGAACCTAAGCACTGGAAAATAGTGAAACTGCCACAGTTATATTCGTTTACTTTCAGAATTAAACTATAGACTGTAATACATTAATAGTGTTTCTGCTCATATCAGTGTTGGACTTTCTGTGACATTAAAAAAAATAAACTCATGCATCAAGAGAGAAAATTGATTGATGTCAATTAGGTAACATTTTTTAAAGTGATATTTTAGTTATGTTCTAAGGGAAATAAACATCTATATTTGAAAATTTCAAGTCATATGTCATTTAAAAATATTAGGTATATTTTGATTACTCTAAACAGAATAGATACATCTTTTCAAACCACCCCAAAGAATCCTTTTAAGAGGAAAAGATAAGCCTACTTTAAGAGTGAATAACTTATAGCTAGGATCAAAGGTATGGCCCGGGAAGATTTAACTGTCTTGCTTAATCTAAATAATTGTTAGAATGAGGCTTAGAACATAGATTCACTCAATTGACTTCAAACTAAATCTGAAGTAGCTAGGGAGTCCCTTGGTACCTGCTATAGATAGTAGAGTTTCAATTGCAAAAATATAAAAAGATAGAGATTAGTCAATATTTCTTCTTGTTTCAAAATCTATTTCTGAAGCCTTCGGTGTAATTGTAGGATGTTAAACCAGAAAACCTTTTCTATATCCTCCTTTTGTCTCAGGTTAAATTTCTCTGCAGATCTAATCTAATTGTAAAGAAGAATAATTTCATAATGATGGATTTATTTATTTCAAGCAAATCATTTTTTGTGGTTGCACCAATGATGAAATACAGCACTATTCTCAGCTATTAATTACTGTCACATGCTTCTGTCTCTGACAAATGATGTCAGGAACAAGAGGTTTAAGGACTATCACGGTTTTTTAACAGACTGAATTTCCTGGGATTTGGCCAAAATGGCAAACGGTACAGAATTAGATACTGAAAGAGGATCTTAACAGACTCCCCAACACAATTTTTAAAAACTTCTCTCTGGGGGTGGTGAAGGGACCTTTTAATTACCATCTACCCGAGGTCACCGTCCGGTGCCTTGGTTGCATTGGTTGAAGAAAGGGGCCTTCTTTTGTTTATTTTATACAAAAAGACAGCCCGAAGGAAACAAAAACTGCAGGCTATCCAGGCTTTACGTAAGGTCACGTGTGAAGGAGCTGCTTGAACGACACGAGAGTTAAGAAACAAGGCCAGTCTGATGACTGAGGTTGGCTTAAACGCCTAGATTTTGTTACAGAATTCGCTTAGTGCCCTAAAATCCAATCCCAAGCAAGATTCCGTGCTGCCTTCCTCACGAATAAGTAAATTGAAGTAAATACAGACTCACAGATGCCCCCTTTTCCGGTGTTTGCTCGTCCTTCGCACGTTGCATTTCAGCTGCAGATCTGCGGGTTCTTCCCGGAACACACCATCCTCTCCCTCTTAACACTCTGTCCAAACCCTTTCACTGACTTTAGAAGAGATGTTTTCTGTTGGTTTTCCAGCACTTGGAAGAGTGTGCATGGTAGGTGTTAAATAAACACTTGTTGGGTAGATGAAGACGTGTGACACAGCCTTTGGCTTCTTCAGGCTCAACTTTGCTAAGTGGAACCTACCCCAGCTAACCACTGCACGGAGCTGACATTCCATGTGTCAGCGGTTACGTTTCCCCACCCCCTTCCTCCCACGTCTGTATATCCCTCAAGGCCCCTTCCATCAGTCAGGTAAGCTAGGGTTAGCCACTGTGGTTGAAAACAGGCAGAGTTTTAATGCCAAAAAGGAAATAGAAATTATTCAGCATTTCTTCGAGTTTTGAAACCTATTCCTGAATCCTCATCTGTAACCAAGGTTGCTAAGTTAGGAAACCTCTTGTATCTCCTTTTCCCGTGATTGTCTGATTCTGCTTAAACTGCAGTGATAATGGATAAAGTCAGATATGCTGAAATATTAAGTGGAGGCATTTCTTTTTGAAAGTTCAAATATTAAAGCATACATATAATTAAAGCACATATAATTTGTCCTGTTAAATTGTCAGAGATCTGTAATTTGCTTTGCAATTTCAGTCACAGTTGAAGGATAATACAGTCAAGGGTAAGAGGTTTTTCTTTTGCTCTCCCCACCTCCTTCTCTTCTCCTGGACCCAGGATCAGCCAAGACCGTTTTGGGGGAAACTTATTGACTTTGGCAGCAAAAATCTGGCCTTATTATGAGGATAGCTGACCGATCCTAGATTCAGGGGACAAAAAGATGCTGAAACCATGAAGTGTATTCTGGAAGTGAAGGAACTCTGGTTTAATGCCATCCAGCTGAAAGCAAAGTTCCCCAACACATTTGAGAGTTGAGGGGATTCATACACACTTTAAATGAGTCACATGGGGGAGGACGACACGTGAGGGAAGGAGTGTGGAAAGGGAGTTGCAGCTGGGAGGGGAGAGCTTACCCAGGCCTGTAGTGGTCTCTTCTCCTAAAATCACAGATCAAGGGCAAGTGGGATTTTCTTTAGCTATCTGGGAAATATTGTCATTCTTTACCGTGAAGACACAGGCCAATGTATCATGCTCTCCTTGTAGACACAGCATCAGGAGAATGAAAATAAGGTCACGGACCAGGTCCTGGTGAGAACCAGCTCTGAAAGGGAGGACAAAGGAAGGCTCCCTGGTGTCAGTCCTGTAGCCCTGAGTGTTCTCACGCTCTTCCTTCCGGGAAACATATGTGCGCATTTCCCTCCGGATGTTATAAATCCCATGTTAGCCACAGAGACACGATGCCTAAGTGCTCAAGGTGAGAATCACAGAACATGCTGGAAATACGGTCTCTGTCTTCAGGCTCTTGATGCTAATTTAACAGGTAAGACTGTCTTAGAATAAGGGCACCAATGAGCCAGCACTCCGGTTGCCAAGCTTTAAATACGCTTCATTAAGAATTCAAATATTTGTGAATTTTTTAAAAAGGCATTTGCATTTTAGCTCTTGGGTGGTGTGACCTCTTCCCCTCAGCTCTTATTAATAACAGATGACGTCTCTGGGTTTAAACACAAACACCAAAACATAACAATGTGCCCTAAAATGAGTGCCTAGAGTCATGTGAAGGACTGTGTTGCTAGTGTGCATTATTAATTAGTCTTTCTTAAAAAACAAAGCCAAACATCTGTTACACTGTTCTGCAATTTTACTCTGCCAATTTCAAAAAGCCCAAGTTTGATTGTAACCCAGGAGATACTATTCGTCCTACTTAGGTTTCTTAAAAGATCTTAGGCAAGGATTGTAGAAGTTACATTCCAGTCAAGTTTCTGGGCCCTACCTTTACAAAACCAGTGTTTCAACTTCAATGACACCATGTAAAACTTTCAACTGTTCTTGTCCCCAAAATAGTAAGTATCCCTTTTTTCCTTTCTAACTATATCTAGGTCATATATGGAAGAAATTTATTTCCTTCTCAAATATGAATTTTCTTTCCCAAGGTATATTTGACTTAACCTTGGCAAGTATTTCTAGAATTCTGTAATAAACTCGTGTAATTTAAAATCATTTCTATACATACATATATATATATATTCAGATCATTTTCAAACACATGGAAAAGTTGAAAAACTATAGTCTGGCCATTCATACACCTACCATCTATATTCTGCAATTAATATTTTTCTTATTTATCACAAAAGTATGCATATCAGTTTTGATGGATTTCATAGTAAGTTGCAGACATCAGCACACTTCCCTACTAAACACTTTGGTATACTTTATAATTAACTAAAGGTCAGTATTTTCTTTTCTTTTTATTTTGAGGTAGAATTTACATGAACTGGCCTACTGCACAGATCTTAAGTCTCCATCCCATGAGTGTTGACAAATGCACACAGCTGTGTGATACAAACACCTACGACTTTGAGAATCTCACCGTTACCCAGGGAAGGAGTTCATGGCTCTTTCTAGACGATCACCATCCCCACTGCCCCAGGGACCACCATACATGAGCTCAGCCTGTCCTAGAACTTCATGTCAGTTGAATTGTAGACTATGTACTCTTCTGTATAAAGCATTTTCCACTCGTAATATCTTTAAGAGACCCCTGTGTGGTTGTGTGTGTTGGAAGTTTGTTCTTTTCCACTGCTGACAAGTGGCTTCCCTGGTGGCTCAGATGATAAAGTATCCGATTGCAATGCAGGAGACCCAGGTTCGATCCCTAGGTCAGGAAGACCCCTTGCAGAAGGGCATGGCAACCCACTCCAGTATTCTTACCTGGAGAATTTCATGGGCAGAGGAGTCGGGCGGGCTACAGTCCATGGGGTCGCAAAGAGTCAGATGTGATTGAGAAATTAACACACACGCGCACACACAGCATTTCTGTATCATGAAAGTGAAAGTCACTCCGTGATATCCGACTCTTTGCGACCCCTGTGGACTATATGTAGTCTGTGGAATTCTCCAGGCCAGAATACTGGAGTGGGTAGCGAATCCTTCTCCAGCAGATCTTCCTGACCCAGGAATCAAACTGGGGTCTTCTGCACAGCAGATGGCTTCTTTACCAACTGGGCTATCACAGAAGCCCTTACTTCTGTATAAATCCATAGCAATTTGTTCAGCTATTCTCCTACTCTTGCACATTTACGTGGTTTCTAGGTTGACAATTATAAATAAAATGAATGATATACTGTGAGCATTTTTGTACAAGTTTTCTGGTTTTCATTTTCTAGACCTTGGTGTGGAAAGACCACATCACAGGATAGGTGTGTGTTTGGTTTCATAAGCAATCAACAGGCCGTTTTGCAAAGTGGTTGGCCTATTTTATACACCTGATATAAAGGAGGAGAGAATCAGCCAGCCCCTGCACTTGGAGCAAAGTTTGTCATGATCAGTTTTTGGTTTTCGTTTTTTTAAAAAGTAACTCTTCCTACTGAACATGTGGGGGCATTTCGTTGTTCTTCTAACTGGCAATTCCCGGATAACTGGTGATTCTGGACATTTTTTGAATGCATTCCCTCAATATTTGTATCTCCTCCTTTGTGAAATGTCTAAATATTTTGCCTTTTAATGTATTCTTGGATTGATTGTCTTTTTTTTAATTGAGTTGTAGATGTTTTTTATGTACTTTGAAGATCAGCTCTTTGTCACGTATATGAAAAGTAAAAGTGTTAGTCACCCAGTCACGTCTGACTCTTGTGACCCCGTGGACTGTCTGTAGCCCGCCAGGCTCCTCTGTCCATGGGCTTCTCCAGGCAAGAATACTGGGGTGGGCAGCCATGCCTTTCTTCAGGAGATCTTCCTGACCTGGGGATGAGAGGACAGTTTCCCTTCTTTCTGAGTTTCTTGCTCTTGTATTTTCTTGGTTTACTGTACCAGTTAGGACCTCTGCTACTGTGTCCAGTAAAGGTGGTGAGAGTGCACATCCTTGCCTTGTCCTCTATCTGAGCGGAAAAATCTTCAAAATTTCACTGTCGATGATGTTAGTTTTTCATTGTGTTTTTTTATCAGGTAGAGAAAGCTCCATTTAAGTCTTTGTCCTGACCTTTTCTCAATCATAAAAGGGTGTTGAATTTTATCAAATGGTTTTTTCTGCATTGATTAAAATGATCACAGACTTT
Source organism: Redunca redunca (assembly GCA_006410935.1). Lineage (NCBI taxonomy): Eukaryota > Metazoa > Chordata > Mammalia > Artiodactyla > Bovidae > Redunca > Redunca redunca. The sequence continues at coordinate 1,520,909 of SJYQ01104737.1, forward strand.
ATTTCTCCCTGTATTCTGCCAATACAGTGAACGATGTGGATTTATTTTCAAAAATTGAAGCAATCATGTTATTTGGGATAATCCCCACTTGGTCATACTGTATTATCCTTCTTATTTACTGCTAGTTTCTGCCTTTTATTTAAATCTCTACATTCAAGGAGATGTTTTTTAATTGCTTGTTTATTTCCTTTTTCAACAAAGTAAATTTTCTGTTTGGATAATATTCTGAGATAGTTCTAATTAGCTGAGTAATTGTAAATGCAAGCGTTATTTCTGAGAGCAGGTTTATGCAGTTATTCAAAAATATCCTAGGAGGACACCATAAATCACAGAACAAATATATTAACAAATGCACAATGTTCACCAAGCTAATAATGAATAATTTGCTATTATTGCCATTTCTTTTTTTAATTTTTATTTTTATAAATAAAATTAGCTATACATATATCCCCTCCCTTTTGAACCTCCCTCCAATGTCCCTCCCCATCTCACCCCTCTAGTTTCACACAGAGCCCCTGTTTGAGTTTCCTGAGCCATACAGCAAATTACCTTGTCTATCTATTTTACATATGGGAATGTAAGTTTCCATGTTTCTCTTTCCAGACATCTCAAATAAGTCATAGAGAATAGACTTATAGTCATTGCCATTTCTTGCTCTCTAACAGAAAGCTTCTTGAGAAATCTGTATGCAGGTCAGGAAGCAACAGTTAGAACTGGACATGGAACAACAGACTGGTTCCAAATAGGAAAAGGAGGATGTCAAGGCTGTATATTGTCACCCTGCTCCTTTAACTTATATGCAGAGAATATCCTGAGAAACACTGGACTGGAAGAAGCACAAGCTGGAATCAAAATTGCCAGGAAAAATATCAATAACCTCAGATATGCAGATGACACCATCCTTATGGCAGAAAGTGAAGAAGAACTAAAGAGCCTCTTGAAGAAAGTGAAAGAGGAGAGTGAAAAAGTTGGGTTAAAGCTCAACATTCAGAAAACTAAGATCATGGCATCTGGTCCCATCAGTTCAGATCAGTTCAGTCACTCAGTCATGTCCGACTCTTTGCGACCCCATGAATCACAGCACGCCAGGCCTCCCTGTCTATCACCAACTCCTGGTGTTCACTCAGACTCACATCCATCGACATAACTTTTCTTCCAAGGAGTAAGTGTCTTTTAATTTCATGGCTGCAATCAACATCTGCAGTGATTTTGGAGCCCCCAAAATAAAGTCTGACACTGTTTCCACTGTTTCCCCATCTATTTGCCATGAAGTGATGGGACCAGATGCCATGATCTTCGTTTTCTGAATGTTGAGCTTTAGGCCAACTTTTTCACTCTCCTCGTCCACTTTCATCAAGAGGCTTTTTAGTTCCTCTTCACTTTCTGCCATAATGGTGGTGTCATCTGCATATCTGAGGTTATTGATATTTCTCCCAGCAATCTTGATTCCAGCTTGTGTTTCTTCCAGTCCAGCATTTCATGGCAAATAGATGGGGAAACAGTGGAAACGGTGGCTGACTTTATTTTTCTGGGCTCCAAAATCACTACAGATGGTTATTGCAGCCATGAAATTAAAAGACACTTACTCCTTGGAAGGAAAGTTATGACCAACCTAGACGGCATATTAAAAAGCAGAGACATTGCCTTGCCAACAAAGGTCCGTCTAGTCAAGGCTATGGTTTTTCCAGTGGTCATGTATGGATGTGAGAGTTGGACTGTGAAGAAAGCTGAGCACAGAAGAATTGATGCTTTTGAACTGTGGTGTTGGAGAAGACTCTTGAGAGTCCCTTGGACTGCAAGGAGATCAGTCCTGGGTGTTCATTGGAAGGACTGATGTTGAAGCTGAAACTCCAATACTTTGGCCACCTGATGTGAAGGGCTGACTCATTGGAAAAGACCCTGATGCTGGGAAAGGTTGAGGGCAGGAGGAGAAGGGGATGACAGAGGATAAGATAGTTGGATGGCATCACTGACTCAATGGACATGGGGTTTCTGTGGACTCCAGGAGTTGGTGATGGACAGGGAGGCCTGGCGTGTGCAGTTCATGGGGTCGCAGAGAGTCAGGTATGACTGAGCGCCTGACTGAACTGAACGTAAAGCTTTGATCTAGTGTTGATTTTAGTAATGGGGTGCAGCGCTCCTTGGAAAAGACGTGACCATTTTCTCATCAGATGCTCCATCTGTCTACACAATTTCCCTCTCACTCTCTCTTTCCAGCCCCTTCACTCTCAGTCTCATTCATCTTTGCTCCTTCTTCAGTCACAGTGTGAAGATGTGAATGTCTGTCAAAGCTCCTGTGCTTCACACATCAACCTGTTCCCTTTTCCCTTCGCTCCTGTTCACCTGTAGGAACGCGGTCCCTTCCACCCGTACAGGTGCAGTAACAGCCCAAGTACTTGTACTTCTGTGGTTATCTTCAGGGAGCAGAGGGCTAGGTGAACAGCTCCGCTGTGACTGCCAGTCCTGTCTGCAAGTGAACACAAAATGTACATGTAATTATGCAGAAAGCATTTAAGACGCTAACAGATTTATCACCCAGAAAAGCAGGTAAAAATGCGGCCTGCATTTCTTAATTTAATAGAGAAAACCACTTTAAATGAGTTGGCTAACAACATTTTGAGCTAACTTGACTTTCGCTTTTTTTAAATCAACCTCTAAGGTGCTATTACTTTTCATATCCTCTCTGTTCCACAGCTAGGGAAGATTCTCAGAAACCCCCGGTGCCTCCCCACCACCTGTTTCAGGGCCACAGCTGGACGAGATGCCTATTTTGTTTTTCTTTCATGATTGGGCTTTTCCTGCCACCTTTGGGCTTTCTGTCCACACATTTCTCACAGAGGCCAAGTTCTAAATGGAAGAAATTGCCAGTTATCCCTGCAAATCTCACGAAACCCATCAAGGGCCCTAGGGAGGAAAACCTCTTTGAAACACACCTGATATCTATAGAAACCTCCAGTTATTTGGCAACCATTGCCATTTCGAAGCCGACTTGGAGATAAGTGTGATGTTGCAGAAGAAAGGCTACAGTGGGCCGTGTTTACACCTCTCTCCCCGTGTCTGTATACCCCACCCTCCCGAGAAGATTGGTGGCAGTGACTGAAGTTACTGAACATTCTCTGCATTTTAGGTTCTCTGCTAAACTCTTTCTACATACCACTGTATTGAAATCCTACAAAAATTCTTTAAGACATACTATTCTCTGCACTTGTGAAACAGGGAAACTGTCTTTAAGAGGATGTCGCAGTGCCTTGAAGTCACTGCTAGTAAGCAGCAGAGCTGGAATATAGAGTAAGGTTCATCTGGCTGCCAGAACTGTGTTCTTGAATGCTGTGCCCCAGCCCCACCAGTGGCTCTACAGCCAAGAGTTAGGTCTAATGACCCAAGTCATACTCTATCTGCGAGCTTCTATTACTGTTTATTTTTGGAAAATATAAATCAGTTTGGGTTTCCAGAATCAACTGGCAGAAAAGTACAGAAGAGCTGGGCTGGCAAAATGAACAGAGAGAAAAATCTAATTAGAGAGACTCATGTGAGTTGCATGGTCCTCTTTTACAACTCTGGTTAGTGTGAACTGATGATGGATCTTTATGAACTGGTGAAGAGAAGATTCGATTTCTCTTTACCTATTACTTTGCCAACAAAGGTCTGTCTAGTCAAGGCTGTGGTTTTTCCAGTAGTCATGTATGGATGTGAAAGGTAGACTATAAAGAAAGCTGAGCACCGAAGAATTGATGCTTTTGAACTGTGGTGTTGGAGAAGACTCTTGAGAGTCCCTTGGACTGCAAGGAAATCCAACCAGCCCATCCTAAAGGAGATCAGTCCTGGGTGTTCATTGGGAGGACTGATGTTGAAGCTGAAGCTCCAATACTTTGGCCACCTGATGCGGAGAGCTGACTCACTGGAAAAGACCCTGATGCTGGGAAAGATTGAGGGCAGGAGGAGAAGGGGACAACAGAGGATAAGATGGTTGGATGGCGTTACCAACTCAATGGACATGAGTTTGAGTAAACTCCGGGAGTTGGTGATGGACAGAGAGGCCTAGCGTGCCGTGGTCCATGGGGTCGCAAAGAGTCAGACACAACTGAGCGACTGAACTGAACTGATGAGAAAGGATAATGTGAGCATCCACTTTAAGGGTCAGTGAAAATCAGCACACAGTAAATTGGTATACAGTCTCTAATTTCATAAATACAGAAATCAGGATGGCAGAGTTCATTGACTCTAGGTGTCTTTGCGTGTTAATAAAACACTCTCCCACTCAGTTTAGGATGGAATTATGTGACGCTGAAACCAGATCTCTTATTCAGAATGACATATTTCTAAAATTCCAAAATTGGATGTGCAGTTGATTCATTTACTTTGCATTTTAGTATTTTAGTAGGGCGGGGGGGTATCAGGCTTCAGGTTCTCACTTGACAATTTCTTGGTGTTCGAGCACATGCTCCTTACTCAATGGACATCGGATTTGCTCCCATTTCCTTGTGGCTTATAGTCTTAAGTGGCCAGGGCTTGTTAACTACGAGATCTTGTCTTCTTCACGCGGAGCTCGCCAGCTTCCGAGCGCTTGGTTTCACATCAGCCGGCAAATTGGCGGCTTGCATGTTTCTTGAGCTGTGTCTGTATTTCAGCAAAGCACCTGGGAGTCTGTTTAACCTTACACACTAAGTGAAAAAGGATCTCCAGGGACGTCTTCTCCTTTCACTTCTCCCAGAATTTCTGATGGAGTAGAGTCAGGGCTTACAGCGCTTCCATCGTGACACAAAAATGAACCATTTCTAACTAGAGAAATAGGAAACATTCTTCTAGGAATAAATGTGAGCTAATTATCTCCCTAATCTCATTTCCATGATCTGTAACTCCAGTGGCAGAGTGATTTGCGGTAGGATGGGCAAATTACCCTCAAGGCCAAGTCTCTGACCAGTGAAGAAGATGTGACTCAGATAATGTATGGTATTTGGATTTTTAGAAGAAACAGTTCATCTAACTGTAGAATAGTTTCCATCATCATTATGTAACAACTGGTTTCTTTTGCAGCCTAAAGTTATTGCAATGTACAATAATAAAGTAAATATTCTTATTTAGCAAGTGTAACAAAATCAGCATTTTATCAAATTATCTATTTTTAATAATTTTATTCATTTATTATTTATTTGGGTTGCACTGGGTCTTCGGTACTGCACACGGATTTCCTCTGGTTGCGGTGAATGTGGGATAGTCTCTGTTGCGGTGTGGAGGCTTCTTGCTGTGGTGGTCCTTCTTGGGGAGCCCAGCTTCTGGGGCATGCAGGCTTCAGCGGTTGCAGCCCGTGGGCTCAGCAGTTGTGTGAGCCAGCTTAGTTGCCCTGCAGCATGTGGCATATTCCCGGACCAGGGGTCGAACCCGTGTCCGCTTCATTGGCAAGCGGACTCACGCACTGTACCAGCAGGGAAGTCCTCATGTTAGCTGCTGATGCCAGAATTCTATTTAGGGTCAGCTTGTTTCTGACGAAATACTCCCAGAATTTGCTTAAAAGTGAAGGTAGAAGAACCATGGGGAATGGATGTCTACTTGTGGCCCAGACAATAAGATAATAGATTTTTCTGTACGAACAAACATGAAAGTGTATCTTGAGATGGAAATGAAAGGAAAGATGAAGAGACGAGTAAGGGGGAAGGGTCAGAAAGAGAGTAGAAGCTTGGGCGGTCCCTGGGGTAAGTGCACCGCCTTTGTGGTGGGACGACTTAAGGATATTTTAGGAGATGAAAGTCTAATCTGCATCACGTATATTCGCCTCCATAAATGTGAATCCCTCCCCAGTTCTGAAAACAACATGTAAAACCAGTCATAATCTGAAGTTATCTGAATGGACCAGAGTTGAAACTGCAAAGAAATGCTGAAAACACCACAAGCAGTTGACGGAGCCTGCGGACCGAGGTCCCTACAGAACCGCGAAGCTCCGCGGGAGCTGAAGTACTTTGTGGAAGGTTTTGAATTTACTGGGGCAGGGAGTCTTGGCGTCATGTGACCCCTGTCTGGAGGTGTAAGATCAAGGTACAATGAGGACTGTTCCTCGGAGAGGCTCACTTGCCCAACAGGAAGAGGATTGTCTGACAAAGAGCAAAGAAGCAGACTGTCTGGAGCTGGAGACACACTGAACCTTGTTTGATTGGGAACTCGGGTGTCTGTTGGCTCCATGGCCTGGCCATGTCTAGGGCTTGCTTCTTGAATTTTCGGTCTTGATTAATATTATGTTCCAACTTCCTTCTATGGAATGGGTTTTCAGTAAGTATAATTGCATATGGACAGAGTGATGAATATATATTCTAAAATCTCTCTTCATTTGAGGCTCCCTGCTGCAAACCTATTCTGCAGAAAATGATGTCTCTCTTAATATTAATTGATGCTTTTGAACTGTGGTGTTGGAGAAGACTCTTGAGAGTCCCTTGGACTGCAAGGAGATCCAACCAGTCCATTCTGAAGGAGATTAGCCCTGGGATTTCTTTGGAACGAATGATGCTGAAGCTGAAACTCCAGTACTTTGGCCACCTCATGCGAAGAGTTGATTTATTGGAAAAGACTCTGATGCTGGGAGGGATTGGGGGCAGGAGGAGAAGGGGACGACCGAGGATGAGATGGCTGGATGGCATCACGGACTCGATGGACGTGAGTCTGAGTGAACTCCAGGAGATGGTGATGGACAGGGAGTCCTGGCGTGCTGCGATTCATGGAGTCGCAAAGAGTCAGACACGACTGAGCGACTGAACTGAACTGAACTTAATATTAAAGCTCAGAACTGAACACCAAGATCCAAATATAGCCTCTTCTCTCTTATGTAGAAAAGTTAAGCAGTCTATTAATTTATATATTTGTTTAACAGCTTTATCAAAGGTTGTTCTTATTAAGTTGGGCCATGTAGAAAACCCAAGTATTTATCCATCAAGCTGATTTAATAATGCCTGCAACCTGAAGAGTGTATTTGATAGACTGATTTTAGGATTTTTACATTTATCCTCTGATAAATTTACCTCGCGTATTCCAGGTCGATGTTTCCCCTGCATTTCTTTGCTTGAAATTTTGGTCCTATTTTAAATCATCTCATTACTTCTTACCAGCTTGAAAGCACTGGGAAATACTCTTGCATCAGCGGTGACAACATGGCAGGAGGGGGAGAACAGTGCAGCTCGCACCGTGGAAGCGTCTCTCTGACGCTGTTCAGTTTATGGACACCGATGAGTAGGCCTCTCCAACCGGACACGAGTCAACCCGAAGGTGTCATCACACCACGTGGATTTCACTGCTTCATCTAAACAGAGTGTGAGGGAGGCAGGCTGCCCTTTGTTTTCCCTCTCAATTATTTTAGCCACTGGTGCTCCAGCTAGACGATACTGATTTGTGTTTGGCGGGTAAGTGTAAACACATGCAAAACATTTTGACGACGTCATAATTCTTTTCTCTAAAAGATCTAGACAATCCATATGGTGAGGATTTCACGGAGATGGTTACATGATGAGGACCCAGGATAACACCTCGTTCGTATTAAACACTCAGTAGCCATGCTGGGGCTTCCCAGGTGGCTCAGCTGGTAAAGAATCCACCTGCAATGCAGGGGACTCGGGTTTGCTCCCTGGTTGGGAAGATCCCCTGGCAAAGGGAATGGCAGCCCACTCCAGTGTTCTTGCCTGGTACAGTCCATAAACAGAGGAGCCCAGAAGGCTACAGTCCATGGGGGTCACAAAGAGTCAGACGTGACTGAGCAACTTTCACTCACTCACTCAACCATGCTGAAGAAGTTACCTTCAAATGTATAATGATTTACTTAAGGTCTTCTTAGAAGAGATCTTTCATGGTATAAAGGTTGAAAAGATTGTTATTAGAACTCATTTTCAGTTGCAGCAAAATGTATATAGTTTGTTAAAATAAGACCAATAGGGCACCATAAATAATTAGTTAGTAGTGAAATCTATGGGGTCGCACAGAGTCGGACACGACTGAAGCGACTCAGCAGCAGCAGCAGCAGCAGCAGTGAAATCTTTAACTTAAAACTTCCTCAAAAGCACTGAAGTTTGAGTAAATATTTTTTTTGTTTGAATATTTGAAACTCGAGAATTTAGCAACAGAAATCTAATTACTAATTGCATTAGAAATTAATTACATTAATTACTAATTAATCTAAATTCTAATTATATTAGAAATCTCCCTTCTAACGTTTCCTCCATTGTTTTGCTGCCCAGCACCTTTTATTGGGCTATTCCTTGTTTCCAGGAGGTTCTATCCTCAGAATTTCAGAGCTGGAAAGGAGTCTAAAAATAATCCAACCTCAAATCCTTCTCAAATTTTAAGGGGAAAATGAGATCCAGAAAATGACTTTTGACATTGAAGCTGTCAGCAGCTCACATTTCCTGATTTCCAGATCAGAAGGCAGCATGGATGGTGGTAGGGATTCGCATCCCTGGGTCAGGAAGATCCCCTGGAGAAGGGAAGGACAACGCGCTCTAGTATTGTTGCCTGGAGAATCCCGTGGACAGAGGAGCCCGGCGGGCTACAGTCCATGGGGTCACAAAGAGTTGAACACGACTGAGCGACTGAACTATTCTGTCTAAGGGGCTTCCCCGAAGGCCCAGTGGGTGAAGGGCCTGCAATGCAGGAGACGTGGTTTTGATCCCTGGGTTGGGAAGATGTCCTGAGGAAGGAAATGACAACCCACTCCAGTATTCTTGCCTGAAGAATCCCATTGACAGAGGAGCCTGGCGGGCTTCGGTCCTCGGGGTCACAAAGAGTGGGGCACGACTGAAGGCCCTGGCACAGCACGGCTCCGGGGAAGCCCCGCGTCCTGTTCGCAGTCAGCTCTGTCTATAGTCAGCTCCACACACTCCTTCAAGGGCCAGCTCTTGCAACGCTTCTTCTAAGAAATCTGTCCAGCCAGTTTCTCTGTTTCCTCCCCGGTAATTCTGTTTTGCCGATTACTTCATTTTGATTTAGAGAACTGGATGTCTCTTCCCCCCAGTAAGCTCGTTTGTGCTGTAAGCCCTATAGAATATTTCAAATTAAATACATGCTTGTTGACTTGAAGTACATTTTCCTTTAGGATACTGAATTTTCGAGATAGCTTTATCTTTTCTTTCCATCCTTAACAGCATTTGGATGGAGAATTTGTATTCCTGGAACAGAGCTCTCAGCCAGCTTATGAGCAGCTCCAGCGAGGCCACTCCACAGAGGAAGCTCCTAATTGGATCTGAGAAGGAGATCCACTCCCTGCCTGATGGCCTTGTCCTGAGTTAGCCCTGGAGAGAGCGCAAGGCGGGGGACTTTGTTTTGTTTTTAATTAAAAAGGACAAAGATGTCATGAAATGGTCTTAACATTTCTCTTCTTCATCTCTCTCTTTTTCCTTCCTTTCTTCTCATCTGAAGTTAACTGATTTGAAGTATTATTTAGGAACTTCTTATATAAAGCTGATGACTTGACTCCAGTCCTCTGAATCTTCCTTCTGTTTCTTAAGAAGTTTATTTTTTCAGGAAGTGAAATTCAAAGAGATGTGTATTTTTATACCTCTGGTAGTATGTCTCCTGGAAAAATAAAGTAAAATTCCCCAGTCAAAATGAATATGATAATCCTTTCTCAAATTCTGTTGATTGCTTTTTAAAATTAAAAATAAAATATTCTGCTGTTATTCTTCAGGACTAAAAAGTATTTTAGAAAAGTGCAGTAAGTATAAAAAGTGAACCAAAAAGCACAAGTATTTGGTTGTTCTAAAAAACAATGAAAATAGTATAATTATTTATATGAAATGGAATAAAATATTTAGAAAAAAGAAATTTTAGCTTCCTCAGTTGTATGTATGTATCCATTTGAAATGTGAATATTCTCATTTTTTGAATTATAATAAATTTGTGGCTCAGTGGTAAAGAATCTGCCTGCAATGCAGGAGACCCAGGTTTGATCCCTGGGTAGGGAAGACCCCCTGGAGAAGGGAATGGCAACCCACTCCAGTATTCTTGCCTGGAGAATGCCTTGGACAGAGGAGCCTGGTGGGCTACAGTCCATAGGGTCGCAAGAGTTGGACACGACTTCGAGACTAACACTTTCACACTTAGCCGTTAACACATCATCCTGACATCATTACATAATTTTAATTTTGCATATTGCTTTTCTCTATATGTAAAATTAAAATATATAGTAATAATTATGATAATTGGCTGATATTAGATATTAGATATAATGTTATATAACGTGCTAGGCACTCATGTTGTATGAGAGATATTATCTTCACTTTATAGTCTTTAAAATAATCAGTTTTAGATACTATTATATTTCATTTTATCTAAAATCTGAATTATTTTACAACTCAAGGTAGCATGATATCATTGAGCCAGTTTTTTTCAAGAAGCAAACAGCTGTGGGGAAAGAAAGGGAAGCAGTGTCTCTGGAACCAATCTGATGAAACCCTTTGGTGTATGTGTGTGAAGACGGTGCCTATTTGGTTGGAAGAAGTTAGAAATTCTGAAGCTGCACTTCCACTTCTAGGAAAGAACCTGGTTATACAGAGGCAGCTATGAGGGCAACACTCCAATATCTCTCAAAGCATATTGATCAGACCATTTACCAGCTTCCCCAGTTTTTTTTGTATATTCAGTGATTTGTTGTACAAATGCAGGGAAAAACTCCCAAACACACTTCTGGATTCCAAAGATGGAGGAGGAGGCAGAACATCCCCATGTGGTGAAAAGCCCGTGGACCCTAATGTCACACTCTGGTGAATGTCAAGTACCTGTTTCTTCAACTTTGTAGAATGTTACAGCACTTTTCTTCAGTTATTTCGTGATTCCTGGTCTCTTGGAGCTCACCAGCGAACCCAGAGGATCGATAGTGATCAATCACTGACGTCATGGAAGGTACAAGAACAGATAGGGGTATGTGTAGAACTGAATCACTCTGCTGTACACCTGAAACAAACACCACTTAAGTCATCTCTACTCAAGCATAAAATTTAAAAATAGAAAGACAAGAAAAAATTTTTTTAAATGGAGAGAAGAGAAAAAAGAAGGGAGAGAAGTTCTGTTTTACACCCCCAGGAGATAAAGACCCTTACGTTGCTTGAGAAGCCAAGGAAACTTTCCTTGAGGCAGCGATCTTGGTGTGTGAGCAAGAGTGAGAGGAGAGCTGGGTGTGGACGGGAACTGCCCGTCGGGACCATTTTGTGCGGAAGAAACGGAGCCACCGTCTCTTGGAGCGGGGAGCCTGTCCCCCTTGCAGGCAGAAGAGGAGGCTGTGTGGTTGACAAGGCGGAGCGAGAGACCAAATGAGAAAGTGCCCAACAGGCTTTCTGGTTCAGGGCTCCTTACTGCGCTCTTTTCAAGAAGAATAAATGAATAAAATATGCGTTAGTGGAAGTCAACCTTTTCCTATCATCTTAGTCCTAACCTGACCATTCTCTTTTCTTCTCCTACATTTTGGTAGCAAATATATGCTCTCTCTTTGCTATTTTGGAAATCCCCGAATGAATATTTTAGGTTAGATTTTCTGATGAGGTTTTTCTCTTTAGAAATGTACCCAGTTGATGGTGAATTATGGATCTAGCACGTATCCACATTTTCACCCACGTTTGATTTGTGGTTGTATCTGTTGATTCAACCAGTATAAAACTGCAAAGTTTTCTGCCTTTGGTTAAAAAGCATTTGTTTCTCAAAGTTTATTCCTGATTGCCGATTTGGACTTTGTTCCAATTAACTTTCTTTCTGAATGTTTCCAGGAGAGGAAATGGGAAGCAAACTGTAGCTTTCATTTGCTAGAAAGGGTTTGGTTTGCCTAACGGAACCAGGTTCTGAGATCAAATACCTCTCTCTTCCCCAACAGATGAAATGAAGAACTTTACATATATATGTAACTTTATCACCGATACATAGTGTACGTATTGTGTGTGTCCCATTTGTAAGGAATCCTAAAGGATAGAGAGATGTGTATCTAACAAAGTCTCATTTCTTCAAGCAGAATACTAAAGACATGTCACAGAGCCTTCCAGTGACCTGCTGTTAACTTGTGCTTACGTGCTTAGTCGCTCTGCAAGTCTGACTCTTTGCCACCCCGTGGACTGTAACCGGCCAGGCTCCTCTCTCCATGGGATTCTCCAGGCAAGAATACTGGAGTGGGTTGCCATGCTCTCCTCCAGGGGATCTTCCCAAACCAGGGATCGAGCCCAGGTCTCCCATTCTGCAGGCGGATTCTTTACAGTCTGAGCCACCAGGGAAGCTTGGAAGTTCTTAAAACTCCCTGAAGAAGTTCTGGAAATCAAGTGACCTTTTAAAGAATTCACGAAAGTTGCGATCTACAGGACTTGAAGAGAAAGATGACATATGATCAGTGGTACACCTCTAAGAAAGATCTGAAGTATCTAATATCTCTCTCCATCAATGACATAAATTACACAAAAAATTTTTAAGTGATAAACTGGCTTTTACAGGGCCATGAGCAGTCGCTTGAGTTAAAATACAGTTCTGTTAATCACATGCAAAAGCAATCCACAAGTACACGATGTGTCAGAACTGCCCACATGTATATGAGAAAGAGGCTTATTTTCAAGTGGAGCAGGGAGTCTCCTGCCACTTTGGAAAGTTACCCAAAAGTTTTCTTGAGGTCTGGCTAGTACTGGATGAGATCTGAAATAAATGTGAAAAAATTAAACTTTAAGCAGTGAAAGAGTTATATTAAAATTAGAAACACCATTTCTTCACACAGTTTCTTAATATCTAGACAGATGCTGGCAGATAGAACTGATTATGTTCAATTAATAATTTGCTGCCTTTTAAAAATTACTGAAGTCACATGGCATATCCATACATTCATCTGCGATTCATGGCCTCAGGAAACTAATAAAAGAAATTTGTAGCGAGCTTCCGGAGGCAGCAGTGTGTTTGTGTGTTTGTGTTTGCTTCCTGGTTGTTGAGATAGTCCGATTCTGGCTTTAGAATCAGTAAAGACCAAATGTTCATTCCTCCAGCTTATTAGTACCTTGTTTTTATTAATTCTGGTTAACCTCCAAAGAAAATGTTTGTTAGTCAGCATAGTAAAATGATTATAAACAGAGTTTGGAATAAGTAAGTCTGGCATCAATCAATTCCTGGCTTGACCACTTAAATATACATATTACTTTGGGGAAGTTATCTTGGAGCTTTAAACCACAGCCTGTTTGCAAAGTAGAGATAATACAGTCTCCACTGGATGTAAGTATTCAATGTTTGAACAAAGTCTATTCTTGATAACCACTCAATAAACAGATACTAATGATCAAAAAGATGTGAGAATGCTCTTTCTAGCCCTTTCGTGATATTTTTGACATTCTGATGAGTGAAAAGCATGGTTAAATAGTTGATGGTGACGCTTGGAAGGCTGCAGAGCTTGCCTGCCCCACTGGGTGGCTTTCTTGTCGGGGAGCTGCGTGGACACTGCTAAGAAGTCAGCTCTGGGCTGGGGCTCTGGGCTCTGGAGTCAGTTGGCTTCGACTTTTACAACCGATGAGACCTTGCATGGGTTCCTAAAAGCCGTGTTGTGTCCCCATGCCTGTCTGCAGAGTGGAGATGTGCATCTCACACTGTGGTTGGAGGTTCAAGTAAAATTCCGCACATAGCGCCACACCCGTGGTGTGTAGCGGCCACCCATGCATGTTAGCTATTATTATCTGCAAGAAGAGCATCTGTCAGACCAGAACAAAAAGACAGCCAAGCCTACTGCTTATTGAGTGTGGGTGCGAGGCTGGGAACTGTTCAGCCAGCACTGCACGCCTCTCGGGGGTGTATGGAAAGGCATAGTGATTTCAAATTTGTCTTTTTCCCTTTAAGGAGGATTTTTGTTTATCCAGAGAGAGAGATGAAGAAAGTCTAATCTGTGCTAATATTTTGTGTCTGAAGTACTAAGAAGGGATCAAAAGAGGCTGGAAGAAAGGGGATGGAGAGATTGAGGAGAGAAGGTAGATAAAGGACCAGTGACGCGGCGTGGACTGAGCCGAGAGGAAAAACCCCAGTCTCTCTCCAGAGCACATCCCCTCAGCCAGGACAGGGGGATGGCATCAGTGACTCCACGGACGTGAGTTTGAGCAAACTCTGGGAGATGGCGAAGGACAGGGAAGCCTGGTGTGCTGCAGTCCATGGGGTTGCAGAGAGTTGGACACGACTTAGCGACTGAACAACAGGTTTCTCAACTAAGGAATCAAGACGTGTCCATTCTCCACTCTCTGTTTTTTCCTTCTCTTCTTCTTCACCTCCCCTCTCTCCTGCTCCTCCTGGATCATCTTCTATTATTTTTTTTCTTTTGTTCTTATGACACTGTTGTGATGACTTGTAATAGCTGCTGCTGCTGCTAAGTTGCTTCAGTCATGTCCGACTCTGTGTGACCCCATAGACGGCAGCCCACCAGGCTCCCCCATCCCTGGGATTCTCCAGGCAAGAACACTGGAGTGGGTTGCCATTTCCTTCTCCAATGCATGAAAGTGAAAAGCGAAAGGGAAGTCGCTCAGTCGTGTCCAACTCTTCGCAACCCTATGGACTGCAGCCCACCAGGCTCCTCCGTCCATGGGATTCTCCAGGCAAGAGTACTGGAGTGGGCTGCCATTGCCTTCTCCCGACTTGTAATAGCAGAGGGAGGTAAATCCGGCTACTGTGTTTGGAAGTAGAAATGCCAGGATCTCTAGCCCTGCCCTAAGGCATCAGGCTTTGTAAGGGGTATTAAGAACTATGTCTTCTTCATTGCAGGAGAACTGCAGTTAACACAACAGAAGGGATGATTGAAATAGAAATCACCATTTAGCAAACACTCCAGTAATAATTATTTCAGGCAATTAGCATCAGTGAATGTTAAATCTACTAGCCTACAGTTTAATGAGAAAGGAGATATTTGCATAGCCTTAGAGTATCTTTCCATAAGATATTTATTAACTGCAAAGGATAAGATAATGACTTTACAGTGGAAAAACCTGACAGACGTCACATTAACCGGGTCACCAAGACAGACCTCACCAGCAGTGAGACGTGCCGCCAGCACGCATGTCCTGACGCGCTGTGAAGAGCAGGGCGCCGTTTCCGTGGCACTGTTGCCCAAGAAAATGCAGATCCCTGATTTTAATCTTGGTGAAACATCAGACAAACACAAACTGAGGGATATTCCAAAAGTAAAAGCAACTGTTTCAGGGACTGCTTAAACACTTCATCTGGATCACATAATAAAGTCTTGCTTTGCTGTAAAAACATCTCGGAAATAAATAATTTGAAGATTATATTCAGCACATGAAATTATTCTAAAGTTTTTGGTATCTCTACAGGATTATCTATATGTCTTAAGTAGATTCATAATAACAGCACACTTGTTTTTCCAGAGTAACTCCAAAGCTAGAAATGCTATTATTGCTCCAAGATTCATTTTATCCTTCATGTGAGCTGAAAAGATTTAATATGACAATATTACCAAATTTTCAGTCAAAAGCAACTGTAGTGAGGTATACCAGGAGCCCTTAATGCAGGATTTATGTACACAGTTTTGCTCTGTCTTTCCCCTTCTGCCCTTGGCGGGGGGGTGCGGAATAAAGAAAAATGTGTTTCCTTCAAGTTGTTTGTCCACTTTCGAAAATAATAATAATCACTATTTGTGAAAGAGGTCTTACTTTTGGAGTAGTGGATTTCCAACCCGTGGAGATGGAGCTTTCTATAGGAAACGGAAGCAGCTCGTGCTGCAGAAGATGGCAGAGCACCTCCACACAGGGCTCCGCCCTGCCTGCCTCTGGCTTTTTGTTCCCCAGCCATGGAGCAGGAAGGCTTGCTCCAGACGACCTGCCCCTTCTGGTCGTTCCTGCCTTCCCTGAACTCTGCTGCTCAGAGTCCACTCTTGATCGTTGAGTTATTCATTCCAAAGTGGTTTGTTTTTTTTTCATTCCTTATGAAACCTACAGTGAAAAGAAGTGCATCCGATGTTGCTACCTCCCAAGGCAGGAGCTGAATTACTCAGGTCCTCAGTTCAGTTCAGTCACTCAGTCGTGTCCAACTTTTTGCAACCCCATGGACTGCAGCATGCCAGGCCTCCCGTCCATCACCAACTCCTGGAGTTTACCCAAACGCATGTCCGTTGAGTCGGTGATGCCATCCATCATCTCATCCTCTGTCGTCCCCTTCTCCTCTTGCCCTCAATCTTTCCCAGCATCAGGGTCTTTTCAAATGAGTCAATTCTTCATATCAGGTGGTAAAAGTATTGGAGTTTCAGCTTCAGCATCAGTCCCTCCAATGAACACCCAGGACTGATCTCCTTTAGGATGGACTGATTGGATCTCCTTGCAGTCCAAGGGACTCACAAGAGTCTTCTCCAACACCACAGTTCAAAAGCATCAGTTCTTCTGAATGTGAACAAACCTGCTGTGTTTCAATACAGCATGTTTCCTCTCGCTGCTGTAACAAGTCACCCCTAATTTAGTGGCTTAAAACCACACACTTTTACCTGACAGATCTAGAGGGCAGAGGACCAAACTAAGCTGTTCTAGGCTACAGGCAAAACGCTGACAGGATCACATCCCTCCTGAGACTCGAGGGACCCGTCCCGTGCATCCCCTTGCCGGCTCCTGGCGGCCGGCCGCGTGCCCTGGCTCCTGGTCCGAGGCAGCAACCACAGCGCGCAGACCTCAGCTTTCCCGGCCACAGCTCCTCTCACACTCTGACCTCTCTCTTTCCCTGATAAAGACCCTTGTGATTCCACTGGGTCCCTCCAGCTAGTCCAGAATGGTCTCCATCTCAAGAGCCCACATCTGCAAAGTCCCTTCCACCATGTAGAATAATGTATTCACAGGTTCTGATGATTAGGAAGTGGGCATTAGGAACCCAGTACTCTGCCGATTACCCTTGACTTGCCATCACTGTGCAGTAAGAATGACATAAACGCAGGATTTTGAAGATATGGGAACAATCTACCCAACTCGGGTCCACTGATGCACTGAGTGTGATTATTATGCATGCAGTAGTTTTAGGCTTTATTTCTTGGGATGCTAATGTGTCATGGAACAGCTCTCCCGCTGATTTACAATAAAGTCTGGTCAGCAGAGGCTTTGCAGATTCAAGCTCTTCTTCGTCACTTTCATGTGCTAAGGTAAAAGGATGGCGGCAGTTGCAATCCTAGGGCTGAGAAGCAACACAAAGTGTATTTTCTTGTCAATAGCACCAGTATTAAATAATAAGCTCTTTGGTGGTTCAAACGGTAAAGACTCTGCCTACAATGCAGGAGACCCAGGTTCTATCCCGGGGTCAGAAGATCACTTGGAGAAGGGAATGACTTCCCACTCCAGTATTCATGCCTGGAGAATCCCATGGATGGAGGAGCCTGGTGGGCTACAGTCCACAGGGTCGTAAAGAGTTGCACATGAGTGAGCAGCAAATGCACCCACTTAATGGGGAACAAAATAGGCATTGAACTTTTGGGTCTGGTGCCTAGTACAGTCATGCAGAGGAGGAAGCTGGATACGTGTGTTTCCTAAGAGTGATTGTAGCCATGATGATGAACGGAGTCCTGGTCCTTCCCCCAAGAAGTGAGCTATAAACTACGCACAGTGCGTTTTATGGGCAGGACTCTAATAGTGACAGGAGAGAACCCTCCCGTCCCAAGGAACAGGATGCTAAAAGAAAATAAATTCCTGCCTTATGGACTGCCACCTTCAGAAAACCTGACTGGTGTTGCCGTGCTCCTAAATCTCCGAGATTCTCAGTCTGCCTCCTCCATGCCTGTGTATCAGTCAGGGCTTTGGCTAAGATTGGGCTGACAGCCAGCAACGCACTGGTGGTTAATACCAGCCAGGACCGTTCTTTCAGTGTTTACAGAGAAGGGCAATGCCGAGGAGTGACCAGGGCAAGCCGGCCCCGGGGAGTGCACATGACTCCTCTGCAGCCCCCCTGGTGGTCTACTTGGAAGGCAGCTACCTGGAGCTCACCTGCCGCCTGCGTGACCTCCTGCAGGGTGAGACAGCTCAAGGACGAACCATCATACACGTATAACTAGCCTCTCATCTATCTTTCTGGCTTTCTCTGTTTAGGGAATGAAATAAGCTATACCTGGTACGATTTATTTTACCCTCATTTCGAATTCACTGTTTTCCGAGTCAGAGTTACAATGCCCTGTTTTACTAAACAGTTTTCTTACACCCCTCAATAGCACAAGAACCCCCAGTAAACAGATAGAAATCTATGACTCTCTGCAAAGCGATGCACACTGGAGCAGGTAGAATCCTCCAGATATAAATGAAGAGGAAGCACCAAAGACGATGCAGAACAAATGTTTGCTTATAAATCATCGGGGCTCTGAGAGGACTGCTCTGCAAGACCCCAGCTCCAATCATGGGGTGATGTGACATTAAATTTTCTCTTTCCCACGGTTTGAGGGGAGACGCTGCTGAAAGGTAGATGGATGTTTTGAGATGAGTGCCATTTCCTTCCACCTTTAAAGCCACTTTCATGTCGTCTGTTGATGAGATAAAGACCTATCACATCTCCCCTTTATGACCCCTTATTTGTGTTGCTGAGTAAAAGCAGTTAAGGCAGGCCCTGTGATAAAAATAAAGGAAAGAACAACCAAGAGATACTGGATGGCCTGCCTGGAGAAATGCGCAGAAACCCACACGAAAGGGAAGTTGTAAAATGTTTCCCAGCTGATGATAAATAAGGCCCATAAAAATGCAAATGTGCCTGGTATGCCTGTGTGTGTGTGGTTGACTATCCCTAGATTAATATATTGAGTGGATGCCATTAGAAACTCTAAGGAGGCAATATAATTTCTGAAATGAAATTGTATATGTAGCTGTTGTCTCTTTTGGGTGATTGCCATCTCATTTCTCAGCTCTGACTTCTCTAAGAATTGCTTCTAAGACACGTGAGCTTCAGAAGAATTCTGTCAGTGAAAGATGAATAATACCTGACTTAATTGCAAAAATTAAAACATGCAAATTTCCCCTAATACAAAGTTATTGTTTTATTGATTACTTTTCCTCAAGAAAAGAAGGCGTATCTTTTTTTAGAATGTCAAGTTACCAGCATATGAAAGTTTTTAATAGGGAAATCCTCTAAATAAAATAAGCACGGCTATAAAATAGTTCAATCATTGTATTTTTGTTTTTGTTTTATTCAAAAATGAAAAAAAATCTCTTTTTTTTAACTTTTTCTGACAATAAAATCATGCAAGCTATTCAAAGCAGGATGATTTTGAAACATCATTCATCTTTTGGTTCTCCCTGGAGACACTGAAATTGAATTCTATAACTATAGTGTCCTAAGGGCAGTTGAAAATGGATAGACAAGGTAGTTATAAAGTTTAAACTCAAACACACCTCCATTGGTTTTCTTGTCTTTTCAGCTTTTGCCCCAGACATGTAAACTGTCAGTAAGTTATTTTCCCAAAGCTCCATAGCCAACGGACTTCTGATTTTTTTTCAAATATTTTTAGAGTTAGGCAATTTTACTTGCAAGTAACAACAAAAGCTATCAATTTTTACTGACACTAAAAATCAGAAACACTGCGACCATTACCTTATTTGCCAACGCAGTTGATACTTCCATAATATTCTATATTTTTTGCTCTTTTTTCTTTAAGAAATATGTCATTATAGTGTTTCTTAAGTTTGAAAGGAATGGATTAAGAAGGAGAAATAAAGAAATTAAAAGTATTGCCCTATGTAATTACTTCATTAAACCTGCAGCGTTAAAGCTGGAAGAGATCTCAAAGTTCAGCCACCCAATCAGGGCTCCTCCTCTTCCTGGCACCCTCATTCTGCAGTTTTCCGGTCTACACTTGTTGCTCTTCAAGGATGTGAGACTTACCGCAAGAACTGATTTTATTTGTGTTGAACTCCTTTCCTCTTTTTTAAAATTTTATTGAAGTATGGTTGATCTACAATGTTGTGTTAATTTCTTCTGCACATCACTGACTGTGTTAGGCATATATATATATTGTTTTCCATTGGGGTTTATCATAGAATTCTGGATACAGTTCCTTGTGCTGTTACATAGTAGGACCTTGCAGGTTTTCCATTCTATATATAACAGTTTGCCTCTGCTAATCCCCAGAGGCAAACTCCCTCTCCTTGCCCCTGACCCTGGCCTTGACTCTCGGCAGCAGCATGGTTGGACCTACTGTTGATCACTGGAGGCGGAAATGGCAGCCCACTCTAGTGTTCTAGCCTGGAGAATCTCCATGGGCAGAGGAGGCTGGCGGGCATCACTATAGCATCACTACCAGTCGGACGCGACTGAAGTGACTTAGCGTGCACGGTGATTATCATACTAAGTGAAGTAAGTCAGGAAGAGACAAACAAATATCATATGATATTACTTATTATGGAATCTAAAGGGTGATATAAATCAACATGTACGTTCTTTCTTCTATAAAACTTTAATCTCTTTCTCCATATACTTGAAGACTAGCTTTGTAGCAATATTCCTTGCGGTCTCTGTGGAGAAAAGTGTCTGATTTTAAATATAGGTATGATGTGCCCAATAACGGATCTTATGTTACAGTACTTTCATTGTCAAATGTAGCTTCACAATTCTAGCAGTTTTAGACATAATGTAACATTTTTATTACCGTTTAATTGGACAATCAACTTTTAACCAGATCATATACAAATCTACAAACCAAAATTAGAAACAGCCACAAATAACCATAAACACCTGTAAAGAAAGAAAGAAACCTACTCAGAACATATGCTGTTTAACACATGTGCACTTTGCTCGGGACCAATCAATCTTAACTCCAAAAGGCAATCAATCCTGCTGATGCCGTTGTGTTATCTACCGGATCTAACCAGTGTTGGGTTCGATCCCCTGCCACTCTTCCTGTCTAGTTTTCCTCTCCATCCTAAGCAGTGGAAGATTCAACTCAGTATCAAACAGTTCACTGAAACAAAATTGGGAATTCTGGTACCAGATCACTTACTTTCCGTTTCTAGAGTAGAGGCAGGCCATCTCCATTTCAGTGGTATTACACGCACTGTGAAGTGAAAGTGGCTCAGTCGTGTCGGACTCTCTGCGACCCCATGGGCGATACAGTCCATGGAATGCTCCGGGCCAGAATACTGGAGTGGGTAGCCTATCCCTTCTCCAGGGGATCTTCCCAAACCAGGAATCAAACTGGTGTGTCCTGCATTGCAGGAGGGTTCTGTACCAACTAGCTACCAGGAAAGCCATCACACGAGTGTTATCCTCATACATGCAAATTATCCTCAAGCTTAATAACTGAGAAAAACGAGTGTGTGCTATCTCACAGTTTCTGTGGGTCTGTAATTTGGCGATAGCGTAGCTAGGCGTCCTGTTCGGGGCTTCCCTGGTAGTGGCACTTTGGGTTTGTGGTGCGGCTGGGTTTGCAGTCACATCAAAGCTCCACCAGGAAAATACAGGCTTCCAGTCTCAAGGGGCCTTTCCATTATGGTCCCCTCCTCCTCCAGCTTTCCCAAGAATTAAGTCATCTAAGAGACAGAGAAACAGAGAGACATGAAGATAAAGGAAGACCCAAGCCACAAGTCTCCATCATTTTACAACCTAATCTCAGAAGTGCCATCTCATCACTTTTGCTGTATTCTCCTCATCAGAAGTCAGTTAGCTCTGCCCACCTCTCAGGGCCGGAAGATACACAGGGCCTGAGTGCCGAGAGGCAGGAATCATCCAGAAGGCAGGACCACCTTCCGGCTGCTGGCCCTAGGAGCCTCCTCGAAAGAACACAGGAAGGCCGGATAACTGGAGACCATAACTTGTCTTTACTGGGCCAAGCAAGCAGAGAGCATATCGTACCATTATGAATGAAAATTTTCTTTTATTTTTTCAGTTCAGTTCAGTCACTCATTCATGTTTGACTCTTTGCCACCCCATGGGCTACAACACTCCAGGCCTCCCTGTCCATCACCAACTCCTGGAGATTACTGAAACTCATGTCCATTAAGTTGGTGATGCCATCCAACCATCTCATCCTCTGTCGTCCCCTTTTCCTGCCTTCAATCTTTCCCAGCATCAGTGTCTTTTCCAATGAGTCAGCTCTTCGCATCAGGTGGCCAAAGTATTAGAGCTTCAGCTTCATCATCAGTCCTTCCAATGAATATTCAGGACTGATTCCTTTAGGATTGACTGGTTTGATCTCCTTGCAGTCCAAGCGACTCTCAAGAGTCTTTTCTGACACCACAGTTCAAAAGCATCAATTCTTCAGTGCTCTGCTTTCTTTATGGTCCAGCTCTCACATCCATACATGACAACTGGGAAAACCATAGCTTGGACTAGACAGACCTTTGTCAACAAAGTAGTATCTCTGGTTTTTAATATGCTGTCTAGGTTTGTCTTAGCTTTTCTTCCAAGGAGCAAGTGGTTTTTAATTTCATGGCTGCAGTCACCATCTGCAGTGATTTTGGAGCCCAGAAAAAATAAAGTCTGTCACTATTTCCATTGTTTCCCCATCTATTTGCCATGCAGTGATGGGACCTGAAGCCATGATCTTAGTTTTCTGAATGTTGAGCTTTAACCCAACTTTTTCACTCTCCTCTTTCACTTTCATCAAGAGGCTCTTTAGTTCTTCACTTTCTGCCATAAGTGTGGTGTCATCTGCTTATTTGAGGTTATTGATATTTCTCCTGGCAATCTTGATTCCATCGTGTGCTTCATCCAGCCTGTCATTTCACATGATGTATTCTGTATGCAAGCTAAATAAGCAGGGTGACAAGATACAGCCTTGATGTACTCCTTTCCCTATTTGGAACCAGTCTGTTGCTCCATGTCTAGTTCTAACTGTTGCTTCTTGACCTGCATACAGATTTCTCAGGAGGCAGGTCAGGTGGTCTGGTATTCCCATCTCTTTCAGAATTTTCCACAGTTTACTGTGATCCACACAGTCAAACCATTTAGCATAGTCAATGAAGCAGAAGTAGATGTTTTTCTGGAATTCTTCTGCTTTTTCTTTGATCCAGTGGATGTTGGCAATTTGATCTCTTTTTCCTCTGCCTTTTCTAAATCCAGCTTGAACATCTGGAAGTTCATAGTTCATGTACTGCTGAAGCCTGGCTTAGAGAATTTTGAGCACTACTTCACTAGCGTTGCTGCTGCTGCTGCTGCTAAGTCGCTTCAGTCGTGTCCAACTCTGTGCGACCTCATAGACAGAAAGCGTGTGAGATGAGTGCAGTTGTGCAGTAGTTTGGGCATTCTTTGGCAATGTCTTTCTTTGGGGTTGGAATGAAAACTGACCTTTTCCAGTCCTGTGGCCACTGCTGAGTTTTCCAAATTTGCTGGTATGTTGAGTGCAGCACTTGCACAGCATCATCTTTCAGGATTTGAAATAGCTCAACTGGAATGCCATCATCTCCACTAGCTTTGTTAGTAGTGATGCTTCCTAAGGCCCACTTGACTTCACATTCCAGGATGTCTGGCTCTAGGTGAGTGATCATACCATTGTGATTATCTGGGTCATTAAGATCTTTTTTATATAGTTCTTCTGTGTATTCTTGCCACCTCTTCTTGATATCTTCTGCTTCTGTTAGGTCCATACTGATTGTGCCCATCTTTGCATGAAATGTTCCCTTGATATCTCTAATTTCCTTGAAGAGATCTGTAGTCTTTCCTATTGTTATCCTCTGCTCTTTGTTATCCTCTATTTCTTTGCATTGATCACTGAGGAAGTCTTTCTTATCTCACCTTGCTATTCTTTGGAACTCTGCACTCAAATGGGTACATCTTTCCTTTTCTCCTTTGCCTTTCACTTCTCTTCTTTTCTCAGCTATTTGTAAGACCTCTTCAGACACCATTTTGCCTTTTTGTATTTCTTTTCCTTGGGGATGGTTTTGATCACCACCTCCTATACAGTGTTATAAACCTACATCCATAGTTCTTCAGGCACTCTCTGAGTCCGATCTAATGCCTTGAATCTATTTGTCACTTCCACTGTATAATTGTAAGGGATTTGATTTAGGTCAAATAGTCTAGTGGTTTTCCCTCCTTTCTTCAGTTTAAGTCTGAATGTTTTCATTTGTTTAAGCCCATGTATTCTTGAAGCTAGTAGGAAAAGAGTGGATCCAGAAAGCCATACTTGAATTCTTTAAAATGCTGTTGCCTTTTGGACATACTGGTGACATTACCAAGAAGGAGGTAAGAAGGACAAGACACAGTAAGACTGGAGTGGGGTTGTTACGTCCATGCACCGACCGCTGCAGTGGACAGAATTTAGTGCAACACACTCCCACCTAGATCTCACAATCAAGTCAGGAAGACACAAACACAAAGAGGTAAGTAAGTTTATGGAAGCATTACATCAAGTATGCCGGGAGCCAGCATGAGGAATCCCGCCCATGGCAAAGGTCATGAGGAAGGAAGCCCGACAAAATGCAAAGGTGTGATCTGGCTTCAGTTTTCCTGAACATCTACCACTAAAAACCAGAGTCGGCCTGCTTTTACTGTACTGTGCTTTTCGCTCTTCTGACATTCTCTGGAAAAAAGCTAATTCAGGGCTTCAGTCTCCTGCATCAGCTCAAACCCCTCTGATGGCTCTCTAACTTGCCCCCGGACTTTTTACAATTTGTGAATTGCTTACAGCCCACTGGCCATGAGAGGCAAAAAGCTTAAAGCATCTTAAAGATACAGAACCTTTTCTAAAGAGCTAAAAATCCTATTGGTGATGGGTTTTCACTATTGACTCAATGACTGTTGCCAGGCCTCTGTATTCTTTATATTTTAGGCGCCTGAGGGATATTATTCAATGTAATCAGGATGCAGAAATAGGAATATAGTAGTTTTGATGTTAGCAACACTAGACTTTTGAGTTAATTACTTTTCTTTTGTTATAAGTCACTGTATTCCTTTTACTTGTTGTAAATTGTTGTGCCTTTGCTATGAAAGAATGTAACTTTATTTAGTGCTTTCTGAGAGTGGCACCAGACTTTGGGAAGAACAACATAAATAAGTCTTCTGGTTGACAAACCCTTATCAGAAAAAGGGCTGTAAAATGTTAATTGGCCCTCTGGCCAGAAGATGATGTACATCACCTAAGACTTGTGTATATAACTAGGTATGCAGAAAGAAAGCCTGGTTTTGATAAGAGTCAGGGCTGCTGATGCTGCATAATTTTATATTATCCATTGATCTCTATGTACAAACAAAGGTATAAAAAGCCTTTACTACAATAGAGGACGGGCCAGTCGCTGGACTGGTTTCCCCCGTGTCTTCTCTTCACTCTGTTTTCTGGCTGAATTTCCATCTGGGGCATGGAGGCTCGCCATGTCTACTTACTTGCCCTGGCTTCTACGATCCGTGAGAGAGGGAGCCCAAGGCGGGGCACCCTCCGATATTCAAGCGGACGCCGGTGGCCTAACGTAGATGGTGCACACTTCTTGTCCTGAAGTTTTATTGGCTCTCCATGTAAACCAAGTTATTCAGCCTCTTTCCTCCACTAAACTTCCTACTATACTATTTCTTCTTAATTTCTTTTATCTTTCTAATTAAATAAATAAGCTTTCCTCGCCTACGCCGTTCACCCTTCGAATTCCCTGGATCCACCAGGGCAGGACACCGGCAAGTATTAAATTTTATTGCGCAGATGTTAAATGTTGTAGGAACCTAGACAGAACGAAATGATAAGTTGCACCTGACCTTGTCCAGATAGATTTGGGGTTGCTAGATGGAAAAGACAATGGCACCCCACTCCAGTACTCTTGCCTGGAAAATCCCATGGATGGAGGAGCCTGGTAGGCTGCAGTCCATGGGGTCACGAAGAGTCAGACACGACTGAGAGACTTCACTTTCACTTTTCACTTTCATGCATTGGAGAAGGAAATAGTAACCCACTCCAGTGTTCTTGCCTGGAGAATCCCAGAGACAGCAGAGCCTGGTGGGCTGCCATCTATGGGGTCGCATAGTCAGACACGACTGAGGTGACTTAGCAGCAGCAGCAGCAGCAGATGAAGATGATAGCTATTGACTTTGATGACGCTCTGAAACACCTCTTGGGAAGATGTGATTGATTGGTATCTGGGGCTTCAACAAGATCAAAAATCTGATGTGGACAGGAAAAGAACTCACTCTGAGAAATTAGAATCAATGCTGTAAATCACAGACAGTGGCTAGGGGTCCAAGACCAGGGTGAGTTTGAATGTAACATGGACAGGTTACTCAGAATGTCTTGTAGCAAGTCCCAGAAAATCCCTTCTACATTGCTGGGGAGGATGGCTAAGAGATGAGCTTTGGAAAGGTGCTAAATGAAGCAAGGCATTGTATCATATATCCATTGTAAGAAATGGAGTGAATAAGGTAACCCTAATGAAAGGTGTCAGAGATAGGAGGAAAGTTTTCCCTCTTGGCAGCGTGACTGTTGGAGGAAGTTGCATGTAAGACCAGCAGTGAGATAGGGACTCACGAGTCCTGGAGAACTGGGTCAGTTGACAGGTCAGACCTGTCACCAACAGTCCTCAGACTGAGGGAGGAGCAGTTTCTTCCTTCAAGGGTGTGCTGAATAAAATCAAGAAAGGACAGTAGAAGCATAACAAACAGTATAAGTAAATATGCAAACAGTGGCATGAAGAACATGTCCCTGGACCGGTAAGCAGATGAGATCAAGGGCAACGTGGCTACAGAAAACACTGGGAAGTCGGGTTTTAACTTCAGACCGGTCTCAGATGTCAGATAATAAATCTCTCCTACACTCTAGGGTTTATGTGCCCCATGGGATTTCTCAATGCCAACTTATTAGAAAAAGGCCCTGATGCTGGGAAAGATTAAGGGCAAGAGAAGGGGACCACAGAGGATAAGATGGTTGGATGGCATCACCGACTGATGGACATGAGTTTGAGCAAGCTCCCGGAGATGGTGAAGGATAGGGAAGCCTGGCGTGCTGCAGTCCATGGGGTCGCAAAGAGTCAGACACAGCTGAGTGACTGAACAACAGAGTTTTTCAATACCACACATTGGAACTAGAAAACCCAAGGTGCCAACTCATGTTGAAACATGTAATTTGGAAACGTCATTTTTGGGAAAAAGATTACAGATGATTCTGAGTAGAAAGGAAAACTCAAAATCGAATTACATAATTTCCTCTACGTTTACAGTTAGAAGAAAAGTAACTTACGCCACAAGTTAAGTTTCTCCAGGTCCAGAGGGAAGCGCTTTTCAGGGTAGCAATAATTAATTAGGGTGAAGTGTCATAAACATATTATTTTTCTATTGCTTTGGAAAGTTTGGGCCTTTTTCTTTCAGGATAATGAAATCTGCTCTGTTGTCAGCAAGATCCGTGTGAAGGGAAACTGGCCAGTTCTCACCCACCGCTGATCCGAAACCTGCCTCGGCCCAGGTAGCACATTATGTACTGTTGTTTCCAACCAGAGAAGCTTTGGTTTGCACTGGAAAAAATCTCTCATTTGGTCCTTACTCCCCCCACCGCAGGCCATTGGACATTTGGCAGTGGATATAAAGTTCAATAAAATTTTACTATCTCAGAGTTAATATATTTGATTAATCTTTTTATTCTTTAACTGGTCCCTCACCCTCATAATAAAAAAAGACAAGATGGTTATGGTTTATGCAGATAGGCCATGTACTAGGAAGACAGCGTCGACGCATTGATACATGTCCTGTGTACAGATTAGTAGTAAAGTCAATTAACTTTGTGTGTCTTGTTTACCAATCTGTATGTTTTCAAAATAAGCTTACAAAATTAAGTTTACAGAATTATGTCAATTTGTATTTAGTAAAACATCCTATGAAAGTTTATTTTGTAATGATAATATTACTAGGATATTATTTTTCTTGCTGCTGCTGCTGCTGCTAAGTCACTTCAGTCGTGTCCAACTCTGTGCGACCCCATAGACAGCAGCCCACCAGGCTTCCCCGTCCCTGGGATGCTCCAGGCAAGAACACTGGAGTGGGTTGCCATTTCCTTCTCCAATGCATGAAAGGGAAGAGTGAAAGTGAAGTTGCTCAGTTGTGTCTGACTCTTAGCGACCCCATGGACTGTGGCCCACCAGGCTCCTCCATCCATAGGATTTTTCCAGGCAAGAGTGCTGGAGTGGGGTGCCATTGCCTTCTCTGATTATTTTTCTTATGTGGGTTTTATCTTCAGTTAGATACTATAATTCATCACAGGTTTTATCTGGCAGTGACAATTTTGATTTTATCTTTATATATATTGGGTTTATTCAACACTTGCTTCTAACATATTGCTGCTGCTAAGTCACTTCAGTCGTGTCCAACTGTGTGCGACCCCATAGACGGCAGCCCACCAGGCTCCCCCTGCCCTGGGATTCTCCAGGCAAGAACACTGAAGTGGGTTGCCATTTCCTTCTCCAGTGCATGAAAGTGAAGAGTGAAAGTGAAGTTGCTCAGTCGTGTCCAACCCTCAGTGACCCCGTGGACCGCAGCCTACCAGGCTCCTCCATCCATGGGATTTTCCAGGCAAGAGTACTGGAGTGGGGTGCCATTGCCTATTGGGCAAGGGTAAAAACATCTGTAACTAAGAAAGTGAAAATTCAGAAGAAGATTCTTTCAAAATATTATTTTAATAGTCTATTTGTGACTTTCACTTCTTAACATGTGATAAAAAAAAAATACAACCACAATTTTACAGGAAATGTATGGTCAAGATTGAGAAGTAAGATTGAAATTAATAATCTGTATATTAAAAAATAAATAAAATGTTTATTGGGAGCAAGCACTGCATTTGATAAGATCTGCACCATTCTTTTTAGTTATGAAGAAGAAAAATATCATTATTTAGTAATAATATGATATTTACTCTTGGAGATCTCAAGGTAATTTAATAAAAATCTTGCTGAAAAAAATTGAGTGGTCTCTGAGGAGACTGACTGCATAATTAATGTATAAAATAAATTATACATATGAATATATATAATTGAAGAAAAATGGCCTAAAAATTTAACTTAAAAACAATAGTAATTACTCATAAAATACTTGGATATAAATTTAACAATGAGTGTCCAGAATCTATAAGAGGAAAGCTACTCAACTATTGGAGTGAACAAAAGAAAGAGAATAAATGCAGAAACATTACTTTCTTGATGTGAAGCTCAATTTAAAACATTAGTTTTAAATCTAGTAGGTATATTAACGGAGAAGGCAATGGCACCCACTCCAGTACTCTTGCCTGGGAAATCCCATGGGTGGAGGAGCCTGGAAGGCTGCAGTCCATGGGTCGCTGAGGGTCAGGCACGACTGAACGACTTCACTTTCACTTTTCACTGTCATGCACTGGAGAAAGAAATGGCAACCCACTCCAGTGTTCTTGGCTGGAGAATCCCATGGACTGGGGAGCCTGGTGGGCTGCCCTCTATGGGGGTCGCACAGAGTCGGACACGACTCAAGCGACTTAGGTGTTGGAGAAGACTCTTGAGAGTCCCTTGGACTGCAAGGAGATCCAACCAGTCCATTCTAAAGGAGATCAGCCCTGGGATTTCTTTGGAAGGAATGATGCTAAAGCTGAAACTCCAGTAATTTGGCCACCTCACGTGAAGAGTTGACTCATTGGAAAAGACTCTGATGCTGGGAGGGATTGGGGGCAGGAGAAGAAGGGGACGACAGAGGATGAGATGGTTGGAGGGCATCACGGACTCGATCGACGTGAGTCTGAGTCA
>SJYQ01104737.1:1551419-1627395 GCA_006410935.1 Redunca redunca
GTTAAATATACATTTTAAAATATATATTAAAGTTAAAAATATAAATGTATATATATGTATTTAATCCAGAAATTGTACAAAGATGATTTAAGATTGATGAATTTTCTTTTACCATTTTCTTCTATCTTTTGGTCTGACGCACAAATAGGACTCCCTTGATAATGGATGAGATTTAAATGTAGAAATTTGTTTCTGGTATTCAAAATATAACTTAAGACTGTTAGCAGCTAACTTTTTCATCATTGCGAATAAAATACATCTAGAATAATGTGGGAATTAATTATTCTTTTCAAGTTTACTTGTTCAGACTTAGTTGCTCAAATGCGATATTAACACATAAACATGGAATGTACTGTGGCCGTCCTGTGTTAAGTCCTTCAGTCTTGTCTGACTCTTCGCAGCCCCGTGGACTGTAGCCCACCAGGCTCCGTCCCTGGGATTCTCCAGGCGAACATCTGCCCTCCTCCAGGGGATCTTCCCGGCCCAGGGATCAAACAAATAAATGTCAGATATTTCCCATACAAGCAAAAGGTTTACTTTCAATTTGTCAGATAAAAATGGGGATTATTCTTTTCATAATTTGTGTTCCCTTCTGACTGGTTCTGGAAAAGATGTTCCTCCTTTTGGCAAGAAGACAACTATTTGTGATGTTCAACAAATCCAGGTTAAATTTTTAAAAACCTCACTTGTCTTTCATAGGTCACACATGACGAGAGATTATTCTCAAAGTACTTTCCAAACAAGAAAAGTTGGAATTTCTGCTGGAAAAAAACACTGCCCTGACAGAAGCATGTTTCTTTTACTATTAAAAATGAAGATTCTGCGAGTTCAAGAGGCCTAAAATCCATTGCTTCCTTTTTGTGCAGACATCCTTACACCGGAGGCTCCCGGGCGGTAGAGCTGGAGCCTCAGTCCTGACTGTGCGCTGTCAGTTAAGGAGTTAATGGGTGAATCTGCATTTTTTTTGGGGGGGGGTATCACAGTCTTGTAAATATTCTCCAGGCAACATCTGACTGAACAATCATCTAATGCTTTGTTGCAGCCATAACATTATGTGACAGTGACGTGCAAAGCACATGAGATGCAGTATGAACACAGCAGTTGAGGCTTGCAGCAGGCACATGGGGCTGCAGTGGCCTGCTGCTATCCTCTGTGAGGATATACGGCCCTGTGGAGACGGTGTGTTAGCATCCTGGGAGTTCAGTAACAACACTGCTCTGGCAGCCACAGCAAATCAGCGATGTATACGGAGTGGCCGTCCTGGGGGCAGCTGATTCAGGGCTTCCCCAGCCAGGCTGGTCAGTTACCAATATGTTTCCAGTGTGGGCAAGTTCTTTTTAATGTCTTCCCAGATGGCTCAGATGGTAAAGAACTGGCCTGCAATATGGGAGACCCGGCTTTGATCCTTGGGTCCAGCAGGGTTCTTTTTAATATCACTGATATTAAATGAAAGTAGTACTAATAGAGAAGCTCATCCATAGCATTATGCCAGGTCAGAAGGGAGGAGTGTTGTGACGCGTTTAGCTTGGGGCTTTGTATAAGTGAAAGTGAAAGTGAAGTCGCTCAGTGGTGTCCGACTCTTTGCGACCCCGTGGACTGTAGCCTACCAGGCTCCTCCGTCCATGGGATTCTCCAGGCAAGAATACTGGAGTGGGTTGCCATTTCCTTCTCCAGGGGATCTTCCCTTCCCAGGGATCGAACCCGGGTCTCCTGCATCGGAGGCAGACGATTTAACCTCTGAGCCACCAGGGAAGCCTTCGTGTAAAAAAATCTCTGTTAAGCATTAAGCTATTATTACTCTTGCCGCTGCTTCCGCGAAAACTGAGGTTCACCTGGGAAACTACCCTTTAAGTGTGTGCAAACCTGGGCCTTGTGGCGTGTCTGTCGCTGTCACTTGCGGTTACATCTCATTTGGCTGGGAAGCTGTGAGTTGGACAGATTCTAATAATTTGTGGATTGTCAGGTTTTTTTGAAAGCGCAAATGAGATCATGTCAGTGGCTTCCCATTATTCTTAGGATAAAATAGCAAAGAGAGGTGGACATTTGCCAGCCTCACTGGCCTCCACTCCAGCTGCTCTCCTCCACACCACTGTCTGCACACACACACACACACACACACACACACACACACTCCCCTTCACACGCCCACACGTACCCCTGACCCCGAGACTGCAGAGATGTCCCAGGGAGCTTCTTGTCCACGTTCAGTTCTTTTTTGCCCAGATCTTCTCCCAGGCCGTCCCTTCTGGTCCCTTTTTACCTAGCTGGCTGTTCTCATCTTTTAAAAGCAGCTTCTGGAAACCTACCCTGAAGTCCACCCCGTCTCAGGGCAGGACCTAGTAAAGCCTAAGGCAGTCACGTGGGGACCAGTGTGGGGAGTCAGAGTGGGCACACAGAGCTCATCTTAAGTGGTCTGTAATCCCAGCTAGTCTTCCTTTCCTTTGATCCCCTAATGTCCTGCCCATCTTGCTGACTCTCATCATCCTCGAGATCACTTGCCCAGTGACTGCCTTCCTGCTTTGGTGAAGGACGCTGACGGGTGGGCCAGTGGCCACTTTCCACTGGTCCATCTGCAGGGCCTCACACAGCACTTGACCTACAGTCAGCGCTGAATGCCTGAATGTCTGAATGCGGGGTAAACCCACGAGTTCAAGTCAACTTCACATTTTTGTATTTTACCTGCAGCCTGTGGGCCGGATTACAACAAAGCGTTTGTCATGAGCCCTGCAACAGAGGAAAACCCACCAACCTTCCTTAAATGTCTTTACATTTCTTTGAATTTCATAACCTTTCCAGCAATCCCTTGCTTGTGAGACTTCAGTCCAACCATCCATAAGGGCTAAAAAGCTGAGATATAATTTTACTGTTAAAGGAAATATATTTCTTACACATTCTAAAAATGTAGCCTTCCAGTAGTCATATACAGACATGAGAATTGGACCATAAAAAAGCTGAGCACTGAAACTGATGCTTCTGAACTGTGGTGATGGAGAAGGCTCTTGAGAGTCCCTTGGACTGCATGGAGATCAAACCAGTCAATGCTAAAGGAAATCAACCCTAAATATGGACTGGAAGGACTGATGCTGAAACTGAAGCTCCAATATTTTGGCCACCTGATGTGAAGAGCGAATTCAGTGGAAAAGACCCTGATCCTGGGAAAGTTTGAGGGCAGGAGGCAAAGAGGGCGACAGAGGATGAGATGGTTGGATGGCATCACTGACTCGATGGACATGAGTTTGAGCAAACTCTGGGAGACTGTGAAGAACAGGGAAGCCTGGTGTGCCGCAGTCCATGGGGTCTCAGAGAGTTGGACACAACTTATCGACTGAACAACAGGAAAGCCTAAGCAAATCAGATGCCCAGTTTCAAGCATATCCATTGGTAGTTTTTTGACTCTCAGTTTTCTGTACAGCTTCGCACCTCCAAATCTTATTATAGGTGAAAATCTGATCACTTTGGGTTCCTTTGGCTTAGGTGTTTTAAAGTCTCTTCCAGAGCAAATGCCTTATATTGGATGGGAATTGTGGCTCTACACAGATGTTTTTCAGGATATTTGCAGAGTGGCTATGATTTGCCCTGTGTATTTTACTCTCCTCCCTCTTTATAATTTTGAGTAAGAAATATTGGACACAACTAAAGTATATATTCTGAAACTGACTGACATAAAATCAGGTTGTCTATACTCAAGTGTCATATAGAGTCTCATTTACTGTCTCTTCTGAGACACAGTCTTTCTCCCTCTTCTCTACCTAGAAAACATTTTGCATGTTTTAGCAGCTTTAATTTTTACTTATTTGTGTGTGTGTGTTTTGATTCCTTGGTCGTTTCCTACTTTGGTGCAGGTCCTCATAAATGGCCATTCATGGCAGTGGGACATTGTCTGTTTCTCTGGAATAGACCTTTTCAGTCCCAATTTGACTCACATTTGTCAGGTGATTCCTTCAGTAGATTTTACTCAGATGTCTTTTCCATTTTCCACTTGTACTTTGGGGATGGAAAGAACCGATGACGCTGGCAATCAGAAAAGTAACAACAGGAAAGTCTACATATTTAGCAATGGCTGCTGCTAAGTCGTGTCAGTCGTGTCCGACTCTGTGTGACCCCATAGACGGCAGCCCACCAGGCTCCTCTGTCCCTGGGATTCTCCAGGCAAAAACGCTGGAGTGGGTTGCCATTTCCTTCTCCAATGCTTGA
The DNA here is from genome assembly GCA_006410935.1 of Redunca redunca. Classification (NCBI taxonomy): domain Eukaryota; kingdom Metazoa; phylum Chordata; class Mammalia; order Artiodactyla; family Bovidae; genus Redunca; species Redunca redunca. The sequence continues at coordinate 1,555,614 of SJYQ01104737.1, forward strand.
AAGTGAAAAGTGAACGTGAAGTCGCTCAGTCGTGTCCGACTCCCAGCGACCCCATGGACTGCAGCCTACCAGGCTCCTCCATCCATGGGATTTCCCAGGCAAGAGTACTGGAGTGGGGTGCCATTGCCTTCTCCATTAGGAATGCTAATACTGAAAATATGTCATTAAACATGAGACTTTTTGAATATTGTGCCGGTTGCTTACTAGACATGGTTATCATTAAATTAGTATCATTCCTCACCCCTGAGTGCTGTAGTCTCCCTTTCCTGGTCCACTATCGTTCGGGCTTACCCCACGTCCTTTCTCTGTGTGAAAACAACACCGAATAACACAGCTTTCTGAATCCCTTTCTTCTCTCGGCTTTTAACTAAACTTCTTACATTTAATTATCAATTGTTTCCCATATATTTTCCACTAGTTTCAGTTTCTGTCTAATCTTCCTGACTCCAGGATAAACTATATGTCAGCTTTTGCAGTCAGGACTGAACTGAAATGCATCCATTCAACCCGTAAATATTTACTGAGCACATGTTCTGCTCTAGACAGCAGGGCACACAGTGACTAAAACACAACCCTCCCGTCTCAGAGGGCTGACATTCTGATGGCTGGAGACATCGAAGCAAGTCAATACTGTAGCATAAGGTCTGGATGCAGACATGAGGGAAAAAATACCAAAAGGAACAAGAGAGAAGCAGGGAGGTGCTGCTGCTTTACCCAGTGTGGGTGCCAAAGGCCTCTGATGGAAGAGGAGCCGTGCAGACATGAGAGCTGGACCATAGAAAAGGCTGAGCACTGAAACTGATGCTTTTGAACTCTGGTGTTGGAGAAGACTCTTGAGTGTCCCTTGGACTGCATGGAGATCAAACCAGTCATGGAGTTTGTAGAGAAGAGAGATGTGGGCACGTGCGAAGCCCCAAGGATAGGAGGGAGCCTGGTGGGCTCCAGGCCAGCAGAGCAGCTGGCGAGCCTAGAGCTGAGGGCTGTGCCAGTAGAGAGAGTAGCAGGGACCGGGGGAGAGGCGCTCTGAGTCGTGGAGGGGGAAGCCCTGGAGAGCAAACAGAACAGTGACATACTCACACTGGCCTTATAGAAGGGTTCCCCGGTCCTCGTATGGATATTAGATTGTACGGCAGCATTTCTCAGTGTTTTGACCATTAACCACCTTAGCAGATGCATTTTCAAAAGACTGATTGATTGATTTGGCTGCGTCTGGTTTTAGTTTGCAGCACGAGGAATGTTTGCAGCATGCAGGCTTAACTGCTCCGCCGCGTGCGGGATCTTAGTTCCCTGACTGGGGATCTAGCCCATGTCCCCTGCGTTGCAAGGGGAATTCTTAACTGCTGGTCCGTGAGGGAAGTCTCGTAAACTCATTTTACATTGTGACCTAGAATAATATGTGTATGTGCGCCGTGGGTTTATATCAGGAATAATAGTTCCATGAACTAATCATTTACAAAGCCCGATGCACTTTATATCAGTAAGTCCACTCCGGCGTTTCTTTTGCTCTTGCTTTGTGAAGTGACCAGACCACAGTAATGCACTAAGTACATCCCTCCCCCACCCCCGGCCCTGGTGCGAAACATCCCACCAGAGTTCAGGGAGGAGGCTGAGAGGAGAGCTGCTATTTTGAAGGCTCACCAGCCAAAAGCCATTGCCTTGAGTGAGACCACAGTGTGAGCCCGTGAGCATAGGGAAGAGAAAAGGTCCAGGGTGTTTAGAGATACTGACCCTCCCACACCCCGAGTAGGAAGATGGGGAGACCGGCAGGGAGACCAAGGAAATGAGGAAACCAGCAGAAGATGACATCCTGGAAGTCAGCTGAAAAAGATGCTTAGTGCGTAAGAATCACCTGCCATAGGGGACTCAGTAAGTTGAATTGATCTTCATGGTCCATTAACTTAACTAAAAATAAAACGCCTTGAACCATTTATATCTTAAGCATTTACCACCTCTTGGGAAACACCAAGTGTTATTACCTAACATATGTAGGAATAGAGTATTTTCACACATGTGACATGAAACTGTGTTCTAGAAAGCTCATGATATACCTTCCCGTACCAGTAGTTTGGAATTTACAGAAATTAATGTGTATACCTTCATTATGGCATATACTTCTATTAAATCCTCTCTCCTCATCTGCTGTTACAGTGTCTCATTGCCAGCATCTAAGAATGCAAACTAAGATGTTACTGTAATATGGAATCATCAGCAGACAGGAAAGGAGGGCCACTGGTGGGGCTTGCGTGCTGTGCTGTGGGGGTGGGGCGGTCCAAGGCAGAGGAGGTTGTGGGGAACCCCCTCCCCGCTGTCTAACTGTATGGTGTTTTCATGGAACGCACCCCAACTGATGTTATTAGATCAAAATCTGTCATTTACTTTCTGGGTAACTTTATGCACACATAAACTGCTTAAGATTCCTAAAGCCTTGGTTTCCACATATCTATAATGAGAATCATAGTAAAACTATTTTCACTGGTTGTTGTGATTGTTAAATCACAAAGTTCACAGAGCAGGTCCCACTTCTCTAGGTCAGGTTACCGCCGTTGATGTCCTTTTAGTTCTTTGAAGGTGCCAGAGTCATCTCACATTCTCCCTTCAACCTGCAGTGTTCCCCCAGACCTGCAAAAATTCATCACTCAGAGGAGCCCCCAGACCTGTATCTGTTCCTCTCTCAGAGCAGAGCCCAAGCAGTGGTTCTTCAGGAAAATCTCCCTAACTGTCCTCAGATCCTTCACACACTGCTTCCCATGTTTCCTTCTCATAGTTGCAACTTTACATTGTTTACATGGTGGTTCGGTTAACTTTGTCCCAAGACCACAAGCTTGAAGAAGGTTTGCTCCTGTTCTGTGTATCGCTGTGTCTCCACGGCGTCTGGTCCAAAGCCTGAGGTTCCATGGGCATTTGTTGAATGAATGTGACCGTGATTTCACTGTGCTGCTGGCTGGGCGATGGGCCCTTTAAGAGGCTATTAAACTGAGCTGAGAGCTGACTGACATCCTCCACGTGGGGTCCAGCCAGTGGCCACACATCCTGTATGTAAGCATTCTTTTCCACTTAAAGCTCTCAGCCTATTCATGTTGGGTTTTGCTTCCTGACTCATCTCTTTAAATTTCTCCTGATGACTTTGTTCAGTGCTTTGTGCTATTTTTCATGGCACCCACGAGACTCCTTTTGTAGTAAACTTGTAACTCCTGCTGAGGTGTACATGCTGGACAGCCATGGTATATTAGTTTATTATTTAGTGCTGAAGTCATTCCTAAACTTCTCATGATGACTCTTTATTGCGCTTTTTAAATAATTGCCCTCTTAGGGACTGAGTTGTTTAGTTTTCAGAATTTGCTTTCTGTTGGTCCATCGTAAAATGTGTCAGTGCTTTACTTGACTGTATAAGAATGGATAAAATATTTATTTTTCTTTTTAAAAAATAAACCAAATTCTCTGAAGCATCATTAATTCAGAGACGCTATCATGGTGCTTCTGAGAGCACTGCGGTGCCATTTACTTTAAAATTGCCCTTCCTATGGAATAATTAGTGCAAGTCTCAGGAGTTGTTTTTACGTGCTAATTGCAAGCTGCACACTGACAGAATCTGTTACATAATTTGTAAGAATTAAATCTTAGGAGAAAAGTGTTCCAGTTCCATCGTGAGGTGAGGTAAGGGGTGGGAGGACTGTTTTGATTTTACGTCTCTCTCAAAAAGGTGGACTCTCAGGTGGATTTAGGTGGAATTTAGGGTGGATTTAAGATGATCTTTATTATGAAAATGAGATTCCTTCATATCAATGTCTTACAGAAAGATCTGTGAAGAAATGTTTTTAAAGTTTTTGATGATTTCACACTGATGCTTGAAAATCCAAATAAAAACACTGGTGAATCTTCAGCCTTATGTGATATTATCCAACTCAAAAGGTTAGGCACCTCTCCACCTTTAATCCAAGGTGCCAAAACAAATCTTATGACCAGTTCTCAATAGTATAAGACTATGGTTCCCAGGTGGCTCAGTGGTAAAGAATCCGCCTGCCAATGCAAGAGACCTGGGTTCCATCCCTGGGTCAGGAAGATCCCCTGGGAAAGGAAATGGCAGCCTATTCCAATATTCTTGCCTGGGGAATCCCATGGACAGAGGAGCCTAAGGGGGCTATACTCCATGGGGTCACAAAAGAGTCAGATGTGACTTAGTGACTAAACAACAGTTCAGTTCAGTCCCTCAGTCATGTCTGACTCTTTACGGCCCATGAACTGCAGCACGCCAGGCCTCCCTGTCCATCACCAACTACCGGAGTCTACCCAGACCCATGTCCATTGAGTCAGTGATGCCATCCAACCATCTCATCCTCTGTCGTCCCCTTCTCCTCCTGCCCTCAATCTTTCCCAGCATCAGGGTCTTCTCCAGTGAGTCAGCTCTCCGCATCAGGTGGCCAAAGTATTGGAGTTTCAGCTTCAACATCAGTCCCGCCAATGAACACCCAGGACTGGTCTCCATTCGGATGGACTGGTTGAATCTCCTTGCAGTCCAAGGGACTCTCAAGAGTCTTGCCAACACCACAGTTCAAAAGCATCAGTTCTTCCACACTCAGCTTTCTTTATAGTCGAACTCTCACAACCATACATGACTACTGGAAAAACCATAGCCTTGACTAGATGGACCTTTGTTGGCAAAGTAATGTCTCTCCTTTTGAATATGCTGTCTAGGTTGCTCATAACTTTCCTTCCAAGGAGCAAGCATCTTTTAATTTCATGGCTGCAATCACCATCTGCAGTGATTTTGGAGCCCAGAAAAATAAAATCAGCCCCTGTTTCCACTGTTTCCCCATCTATTTGCCATGAAGTGATGCCAGAGTCTTAGTTTTCTGAATGTTGAACTTTAAGCCAACTTTTTCACTCTCCTCTTTCACTTTCATCAAGAAGCTCTTTAGTTCTTCTTCACTTTCTGCCATAAGGGTGGTGTCATCTGCATATCTGAGGTTATTGATATTTCTCCCAGCAATCTTGATTCCAGCTCATGCTTCCTCCAGCCCAGCGTTTCTCATGATGTACTCTGCATGTAAGTTAAATAAGCAGGGTGACAATATACAGCCTTGATGTACTCCTTTTCCTATTTGGAATCAGTCTGTTGTTTCACGTCCAGTTCTAACTATTGCTTCTTGACCTGCATATAGGTTTCTCAAGAGGCAGGTCAAGTGGTCTAGTATTCCCATCTCTTTCAGAGTTTTCCACAGTTTATTGTGATCCACACAATCAAAAGCTTTGGCATAGTCAATAAAGCAGAAATAGATGTTTTTCTGGAACTCTCTTGCTTTTTTCATGATCCAGCGGATGTCAGCAATTTGATCTCTGGTTCCTCTGTCTCTTCTAAATCCAGCTTGATCGTCTGGAAGTTCACGGTTCACGTATTGCTGAAGCCTGGCTTGGAGAATTTTGAGCATTACTTTACTAGTGTGTGAGATGAGTGCAATTGTGTGGTAGTTTGAGCATTCTTTGGCATTGCCTTTCTTTGGGATTGGAATGAAAACTGCCCTTTTCCAGTCCTGTGGCCACTGCTGAGTTTTCCAAATTTGCTGACATATTGAGTGCAGCACTTTCACAGCATCATCTTTTATAATTTGAAATAGCTCAACTGGAATTCCATCATCTCCACTAGCTTTGATTGTAGTGATGCTTCCTAAGGCCCACTTGACTTCACATTCCAGGATGTCTGGCTCTAGTTGAGTGTGAGTGATCACACCATCATGATTATCTGGGTCGTGAAGATCTTTTTTTGTACAGCTCTTCTGTGTATTCTTGCCACCTCTTCTTAATATCTTCTGCTTCTGTTAGGTCCAGACCATTTCTGTCCTTTATTGAGCCCATCTTTGCATGAACAATATCAATATAAAGCTGTAGTATCCTTTAAAAAAAAGAATAAGATCTGAGGCCAGAGTTTATTTTTAAAGTATATTCCCTGGCAGCCTACCATCCACAGGGTTATGAGGAGTCAGACTCGACTCAACAACTCAGCAAGCACAGTGTGACAGTGTGATGGCTGTATGAAGTGAAAAGAAGGTTCTGTTAGTTCAGATAAAATAATGAAGAAAAAGGCTCAAAAGGTGTGTAAATATGTTCAATCATTAATATGACATTCCTGAAGGAGGTGAGTCACTGTTTCTCTCTGATCTTTGTGGGGAGAGAAGGTATTGGATTTCCTCCAGGAGGACCTTGCCAGCAGAAGTTTCTTAGCATTTATTAAAACTATTGACCACTTTCTACCCCTGCTTGGCAGGACTGATGTAGCAATTTGCTTAACTATTCCACTGGGTATGTCATATAAGCTATGAAAAATAGCTTATATGTTCTTTTTTCATCTTCTGAGTACGTTGAAAATGTTGAATTGCACATTTTAAAGACCAAATCAATAGAGTGATGGAGTGCGCTGAACATTTAATCCCTTCCAACATATGACTTTCTCCCAGCTCTGATTTGTCTGCAGAGCAGCTCTTTAGCTGCTCATCTCCAATCAGTCATATGTGTTTGGGTGCAGCAAGAGCATTCGTTACACAGGTAACAGAAGTGTGGGTAAGAGAATTTTAAGCAAAAGCATTAGAAACTTTACTCCTTTCCACAGTCACACTTCTCTGCCTCCAAACCATAAAGGTTATGGGAACAGGGTGCAGAGCCAGAGCAGAATAAAGAAGCGAAGGTGGGAAGAGCTGCAGTCAGTTAACTCGGAGGTTAAATCATCCATCCTGCAGGCACCCAAACCTGGACGTCTTGTCTGTGAGAAGACTCTGACCTTCGGTAGGACAACAATTACCACATCTTTGCTGAGACCCAGCAGCTGGGGCAGTAGACCAAGCTGAAAATGGGAAGAGTTCTCAAGGTAGAATGGCAGAGTGCCCGGAAATAAGGCGGAAAAAATTCCCCAAAGTTATAGATTATAATGTTTTCTTTAAAATTTTAATAGTCGTAACTCCAGTTGACCTGGTAAGAGAACACACTTCTTATACACCCGACAACCCTCTGAAGTAAGAATAATACTGAGGTGGCCCAAAAGTTCATTCAGGATTTTCCATACAATATTACAGAAACATGTAATATTGTATGGAAAAGCCAAATGAACTCTTTGGCCCAATATAACCCCTCTTAGAGGTGAGAAAACCGAGGCCAAGAGAGTTTCAGTGCTTTGCATAAACGCGCCTATCACACATGCAGCTCCGTCTGGCTTCAAAGCCTGTGCCCTTCTGTGCCTCTCAATGAAGAGCGTGGCTGTGGCGTAGTACTGCTACTTGACATATTTATAAGTAAAAACCATTAATAATTTATATAACCCAAATACAGTATCAAGTATTAGTTGTCCATTGCTATATATGAATTATCACATATTTGGAAGCTTAGAGCAACACTCATTTTTGATCTCACAGTGTGTATGAATCAGGAGTCCAGGCACAGCTTAGCCGGCTCTGCTACTGGTCAAGACCGCGCCTGTCAATGCAGGAGACTGAAGAGATGCGGTTCGATCCCTGGGTCAGGAAGATCCCCTGGAGGAGGGCACAGCAACCCACTCCAGTCTTCTTGCCTGGAGAACCCCATGCACAAACAAAGCCTACAGGGCTCCAGTCCATGGTGTCGCAAAGAGTCGGACATGGCTGGAGTGGCTTAGCACCGCTGCTTGAGCCAGAGGGTAGGAGAGGGGTCTCTCCAGGAGTGGATTCAAGGTCTTGGTGGGGCTGAGGTCTCATCTGGCGTCTTGACTGTGGAAGGGTCCATCTCCAAGCTCCTTAGCTGTTGGCAGGCTGTTCACAGGGCCCGAGAGTTGTTGGACTGAAGACTGCAGCTTCTGCTCTCTGCTGGCTGGGGGCCCTGCTCCATTTCTGATTACATGGGCCTCTCCAGCCCATGGCTTCTTGCTTCATCAAGGTCAGCAAAGAAGAGTCTGAAAGGGTGACATCAGTGCTTGTGAAACCTTGGTGTTGAAGGGACAGGCTGTCAGCTTTGCTAGGTCACCGCGCCCTTGGGAGGAGGGGATTATATGTGAGCATGAATGCCGGGAGGTGGTAATGAGGGCCATCTGAGAGTCTGCCCTCCACAGGTGTGGAGGCCTAAAGGACTTTCAGAAGAAATGCTAAGGTTGTGATCTTGCTATTCAGCTAATGCTAAAGTAAGCGAATAAGTAAATTAAATAATTCAGAAACAACTGAAAAGCCAAATCGGTGGTGTAAAGACAGTTTTGGTTCTGACTTTGTCCTAACGTGAATGCAGTCACATACCTCCGGCCACATGTCGTTACAGCAGACTGGCAATTATTACAGCGGAAAGAGAAGCTCCACATGGTTTTTTAAACTGACAGTCCTTTCAGTTGGGTGAGGATAATTTAAAAATAGTCTGTTTATATTAGAGATGCACAATATTTTTTTCCCTTTGACATGGAAATGAGCAACTCCAGAGAAAAGCCCGTCGTACAAAGAATAGTCAACGAAATAATTTGCTTTAATGTATCTCCAGTGTTTTTGGTGATGAAGATATCTTAGATCTGATTTTAAAGGAGACAGCCTAGTCACTGGCAGACCAACTACTGGACTGGAAAACAAAATCCCTTGACTGGTTGCAGACTGGACTTCAGATCTCCCATGTGCAACAAGGATTTATATATTCACCAGGTCAACATATACACATGGTTAAGACTTCATTAATTCTTAATGATGGGCTCTCAGTTAATCCCACTGCGAGCCCATCTCAATGGGATTGAGTGAACCAGGTGTCTGGCGAACTTCATCAGGGAAGGAGTACGTATGTGAGGTCTTGTCTCAACTGGTCCATTCAAGTCCTTCCGAGCACACACTTACATATAGCTCAGTTGGTAAAGAATCCGCCTGCAGTGCAGGAGACCCCAGTTGGATTTCCTGGGTCAGGAAGATCTGCTGGAGAGGAGACAGGCTGCCCACTCCAGTATTCTTGGGCTTCCCTTGTGGTTCAGCTGGTAAAGAATCCGCCTGCAATGCAGGAGGCCTGGGTTCAGTCCCTGGGTTGGGAAGACCCCCTGGAGAAGGGAAAGGCTGCCCACTGAGAATCCCATGGACTGCATGGTCCATGGTGTCACAAAGAGTCAGATACAACTGGGCGACTTTCACTTTGACTTCACTTTCGTACATATCAAGGCTTGCTTTTATAAACTAGATCATTACAGAAGATTGTAAGAGATTCTTAAAGACAAAAGAGTAAAATTGAAATGTTAAGACATGTTAATGAAAGCAGATTTAAATTTGTCTGTGTTCTTTTTTACTAAGAATTCTAAGGGAGGACAATAAAACACGTTATTTTTAATGTGGAAGAGGAGGTAAAAACACAGAAAAATAAAAAGTGAAATTTGATCAACCACGTAATCTGTTCTCAATTGGAGACAGTTTTGAGAATGAAGGAGCATGTTTGAAATGTGTAATGTTTAAAAGTACATATTAATCAATAAAAAGTTCTATTACATTGGAGAACTTATTAAAAGTTATATATATATAAATCATTTTAATGAAATTCTTTTCAAAAATAAAATATAACAAAATATATGCATGTTAAACAACTCCCCCACCAAAATATAGGAATTATTTGAACATTAAATATAAATACACATGGAATGATTATTCTTGATACATTTTAGGTACTTTTAATTGGCACATTCGCTACATTTCTCCCAAATATTTTACCTCTAGTGTTTTCCTGAAGGATGCCTCTCAAAATATCTTAATTTTTTAAAAATATAATCTTGTAATCTTCATCAAAGATGCATTTTATATTTTCTTGCTTTATGTTCACAGAATAACAGCATGTCAGTTAACTCTGACTGCACTGTACTATTTTTAATTGAGGATAAGCTGTCTTTACTGTTGCTAAAGTACCTGGAAAAGTCAGAGCAAATTTTAGTAACTGGAGCTTATTCTCACTTTAACTTTGTTTACATTTTAATGGATAAATATTTGAGTGAAAACATCACATTTATTTGGTTAAAGTCTTTCTGCTTTTGTTTGATAAGTATTTTTGTGACAAAACTGAACAGTTTGTTTCATTTACTATTATTTGAAGTATTTTGTCACTCTTAGATACTTCAAAACTGCCGGCCTTGCAGATGTCATGCAATTCTGGCATAGATTATAAATTTATCCAATTAAACACAAGTTTCTTCCAAAGGCCCTACCTTGAATGGAGGTGATTCAAGGCTCACCACTAGACCAGACAAAATTGAATCTTGAGCACGTTTTAAACTTTTACCACATTATTGTGTTAGGTTAATTTAGTCTATTCCTTCCTTGCTTTTATATAGATATAGTTCTATTTTTTGGCACACAGTTGTCAATTGCTAAAATTGAAAAACACTCAAAAATTGAAAGCTGAAGTGTTTTGATGCTTTAACAAATATTTTTATTAAAAACATCCACTTTATTTTGAGCAAGTACAGCAAAAATTTACAGATTTTATTTTCAAAACAGTTCAAAAATAGTACTATACTTGGAATAATTTTACAAAGTAGTTCCTCAGAAGTTAAAATATTCGTAAGATACTGTCTTTAGATAACTTTTCACAAAGTACCGTAAACTTGGAGTTGAAAATGGCTGCGTAGTCAGTCTAAAAGAGCAACTGATATTTCACTATTAACAAAATTAATTTCCAAAAGCTTTTCTGTGATTTCATGAATTGGCTGAGAAACTTTGAACTGTTACTGGTATTAAGTGATTTTTAATCTGAAACATCTGATGATACTGGTTATAACATTTACCAGTGTTAACTGCTGATGCTCTTTACCTTGACATTTCAGCAATAGCAATTACCCTGAGTTTAAACTTGTCCTAAAGCAGTTCTCAAAGTGTGGATACCAGACCATCAGTGTCAGTATCAACCAGAAACTTTTGAGGAAATAGTTTCTCAAACTACCGCCCCTAGCGTCTGAGTCAGGAGTCTTGCAATTATGTTATTACAAGCCTTCCAGACGCTTCTTATGTTTGAGAGTCACCACCTAAAAGCGTGGGCTTCCCAGGTGGAGCTAGTGGTAAAGATCCCGTCTGCCAATGCAGGAGACGTAGAGACATGGGCTGGATCCCTGGGTCAGGAAGACCCCCTGGAGGAGGCACAGCACCTCACTCCAGGATTCTTGCCTGGAGAACCCCATGGACAGAGGAGCCTGGCGGGCTGCAGGCCATGGGGTCACAGAGCCAGGCATGACTGAGCTACTTAGAATGCACACATGCCAAAAGTATGGTTGGAGGCCGTCTTCTCGCTGTTGATATTTTAAGTGTACCTAAGGTAAGCATAATTATATACATTAAAGGACTGAGTAAGTCGTATATTATTAATAAACTTAACTACTCTAAGTTGGATAAATTGAATAATCCATGCCTCAATTTGCATAACTGATAAAAGGCTAAATTCACATATGTTAATATGCCTAATTATGTTTGAAAAGCTAGAAAATTAGATGACTTGTGCATCATTTATTGAACAATTACATGCATGAAACCAAATATGCAATTCTGAAGTAGAGGTATGAAGTAATTGTGGTATTAAGTGAATGTCATTGCAGACAATTAGCAAAATTCTAATTCTACTATCATTTCTTATTATACATCACCGTCTGGCAAAACTGTTTAAAATGAAATATCACAGTCTTTTAAAAGGAGTATCATTCTGCAATAACTTTAGCAGATCATTTTATATAATAACTCACCTTTGCAACAATAAGGTACACAGAATAATACAATTATTGCATACCTTATTGTTCTTTTCCACTTTTCAAGTTTGTTTTTGTTTGGTCTTTTTATGACAGGTTTGCAAAGGAAAATCACAGCAGTTACATAAACATTTTAATAGAAATTGGAGCTGAGATTTAGGGCATTCTGCTACTTCTTTTCTTGGTAAAGCAGCTCGGGATGTCATATCCCTTTAAACTCTGAGGTTGTCAGTGTGCCATGCATGAAGAGGGTCTGAACTCACAGGAAATGGGAAGCCAGGGGATTGGATTAAGCAGGTTCTGCAGGCCACGACTCCGGGTGGGTGCATTATGCTGGTGACGTGGCGGGGGCCACAGCTGCAAGGAGCACCGGAGCTGAGCAGGCAGGAGAGGCGGACTTTTCTCTTTCATCAGCTGGACTGATCTCTTCTCTGCTAGACACTCTGTGTGTGTCCAGTATTGCTTTAAATAATTTATTTTAAGGAAAGAAAGTGCAGGTTAGGTGACTATGAATGTTGGACATCTCCCTAGATTGTGGGCATTCTGTTTTGAGTGCCAAAGAAACACCCAGTTATATGAAGACACACACACACACACACACCCCTCCTTGCACACACAAATGCACAAACACACATATGCACACAGTCATTCATGTTCACACATACACTTGCAAACACACACTCGTGTAAATTTTATGTATGTATATCTCCATACAAATGAGCACTTATATTCAAGAATATATGGTTATATTGTATAGTAAAATAGATAATATATACAATTATATATGTTTATCTAGAAGATTCAACGTATTTCTCATCTTCCTTGAGTATAGTATAATTTATATCCCTCTTAAGTCTAGAATTGATGCTTTGAACTGGTATTGGAGAAGACTCTTGAGAGTCCCTTGGACAGTGAGGAGATCAAACCAGTCCTTCCTAAAGGAAATCAGTCCTGAATATTCATTGGAAGAACTGATGCTGAAGCTGAAACTCCGATATTTTGGCCACCTGATGTGAAGAACTGACTCATTGGAAAAGACCCTGATGCTGGGAAAGATTGAAGGCAGGAAGAGAAGGGGACAACGTAGGACTAGATGGTTGGATGGCATCATGGACTCCATGGACGTGAGTGTGAGCAAGCTCTAGGAATTGGTTATAGACAGGGAGGCCTGGCATGCTGCAGTCCATGGGGCCGCAAAGAGTCAGACATGACTGAGTGACGGAACTGAACTAAGTCTATAAATGTTGTATATAACCCTCCACATACATTTTTCCCGTTAAGCAAATAATCAGAAAGCAGCTTCTGAAGTTTTTATTGTGAGCCCCATCACTGAAGAACACCAAGGTGAAATATGAATTCCCCATTATTTCTGTGCCTCTGGAACATTGTCATGTGGCTGCAAGAGTGAATAAATATCAGTCAAGTTCCTCTGTAAAGGCATCAATTATGTAACAGAGTCTTAGCCACTCCGATTGTAACTGCTTTTCAGAATGGCCATCATTTATATGGTAAGCCCTCCATGCCAGTCTCTGGGTTATTTTTAGAATGCTGGAATCTTCTATATATAGGAAGACATATTAATATTAAACATCGAAGTAGCTTTCTGACTGCTCTCTTTTTTGCAGTCACTAACTTCAATAGACTGGAGCCGGGCATTAGCTTCCTAGAGTCTGAAACTGGACACTGTCATAGATTATTCTGTTTGACATACATGGAGCAAAGGGACGAGCCCACGGCCGTGTCTTTGGAGAACTCTAAACATCAAATGTGGGGCTTTGCAGGTGCCTCAGTGCTAAAGAATCTGCCTCCAATGCAGGAGACGCAGGTTCGATCCCTGGGTCGGGAAGATCCCCTGGAGAAGGAAGTGGCAACCCACTCCCGTGTCCTTGCTGGGAAATCTCATGGACAGAGGAGCCTGGCAGGCTACAGTCCACAGGGGGGCAAAAGAGTCAGATATGACTTAGCAACTAAACCACAACAAACATCAAATCAGTTCAGTTCAGTTCAGTCGCTCAGTCGTGTCCGACTCTTTGCAACCCCATGAATCGCAGCACGCCAGGCCTCCCTGTCCGTCACCATCTCCCGGAGTTCACTCAGACTCACGTCCATCGTGTCCGTGATGCCATCCAGCCATCTCATCCTGGGTCGTCCCCTTCTTCTCCTGCCCCCAATCCCTCCCAGCATCAGAGTCCTTTCCAATGAATCAACTCTTCGCATCAGGTGTCCAAACTACTGGACATCAAATATAGGACGCCAAATGTTTACACCAAGTAATGCTAAGATACAAGCAGAAACAAGTGCTCTGCACTGAGGCACCGACTCGCCCCACCTTCCTGGGCAGCGCCGAGTAATTCCTAGGAGGCTTCCCATGGCCTTCAGTCCACGGCCTTCATGAGGTTGTTATCAACTCCAGGGCTGACCCGGCGAGTGAGGTCATCGGTCAGTTCACCTACCACCACAGAAGCTGAAAGTGCAGCCCCGTGGGGTGCCCTCATTTTGTGTGGTCAGCAGATCATCTCAGCTCTAAAAATGACTTTTCCTCTGCCAGCTTCTGTGAACACAAGGCAACCAACCTGACTATTTCGACTAGCTTTTTTCTTGTCATGTAAAAGCTGGTCTTCTCTGAGAACATCTCCGTTTCTCATAGACCTTCTCAGTAACTCATTAATATATTTACCAGGGGCAGGGGAATGGAATCTATGCTTTTACATTTTTGTATCTTTCTTAACACCTAGCACGTGTGGGAACTCGGAAATACATCATTTAATTTAATGAAGCAGAACATCATTGGGTGTCCCCCTTGGAATGTCCCACTTGGAGCACGTCTGCACTTTGCGGGCCCTCCTCTCGGGGCCATCTCTGTTTGGATTTTGCGTCTGCCCACTCTGGCTGGACCCTTCTTGCAGCAGTGATCTGGGAGGATGTCTGCATGGAGTGGTCCACCCGGGAGTCTGCTCAGGCCTAAGACCGTAGATGTCACCTTCCAAACTGACACCTAGACCACAGGCGCGTGGAGGAACGCTGCTCTCTGCTCCCTCTGGTGAATCTGGACTCTGAGAGCCTGCCGGGCCACTGCCAGAAACAGAGCCAAGAAATCAATCGCTGCATGAGGGGCCCCTTCTGATGCTCATCCTGTTAATTATGAGAGTTTGACAGGAAAACGGATTCACAAATATCTAGCGTAGGGGCTTGTGCAGAGGACAGCAAGCAAAGGATTGCTTTCAAGCCCGTCAGATGGACCAGCTGAAGGGACAGCAGGGATGTGCAGAGGAGCTGGAGATCCTGCCGGAGGCCTGGATGGAGGGAAGACCCTCGGCCACCCCGCTGGACGAGGGAGGCACTGGCATGCGTGTAGGGCACTCCGGGGTGAAGCCCCAGGGGTTGAAGTCACTCCAGGGAGTTGGAAGGGAGAGGCTCTCTGAGATTCCACAGAAGCGAGAGTTAACAGGAAGGGAGGACAGGAAGCAGGAAAGGGAGAGGCTGCCATTGATGACAGGCAAGGGAGCTGCAGATTTCAAACAAAGTTTGTGACTTCCCTGGTGGCTCAGACGGTAGAGAATCTGCCTGCAGTGCAGGAGACCTGGGTTCATTCCCTGGTCGGGAAGATCCTCTGGAGAAGGGAAGGGCAGCCCACTGCAGTATTCAAGCCTGGAGAATTCCGTGGACAGAGGACCCTGGTGGACTATCCAAGAGTCGAACATGACTGAGCAACTAATGGTTTGATCGTTTTGATTATTACGCTGAGCTGGTACTTTAGTTCCTGATCTGAGACCATGACTTGAAGTGACCAAGTGTCTCAGCCACTTTGTTACAGTCTGAGAGCCAGGAGCCACTTCCTGGAACCCGTGCTGATTTCATCCACAGAGGTGGGAGGGGACTGCCTGCATGGAAGAGGGTGAAAAGGACCCCGAAGAGAAGGAACAAGCCGACACCCCCACGTATCCAACCTGCGCAGGGGGTAGTGGCTTCCCAGCTTCAACCTTGCTTCCTCTTCCTCCTGCGCCTGGGAGTGGCTGTGTTTCTGATGCTTAGCACACATTAAATGCTAAGTAATTTCTTAAAAAATAAACACTGAATGCAGTGAGCAATCTGTCTTTCATTCTTTTTAAAAAGAACCTCTGTTACTACTGCTACTACTTTTATTACTGTGTTTTTGCTTCTTCTGCCCCATTCTACCTGGCTGAAGGTATATCTTGGCTTCTGAACTTTGGATTTACAGAAAGAATGGTATAGCCAGGGCCCTATCGCTGCTTTAGCTTCCTGCAATCCACTGGAAGTCCAGCTGCCATCTTCCTGTGAAATCTGACCCTTTATTGAATTTCTCTATGCCTTTCTTCTCCCATCTGTAAAGTAATAGCATTGCCCAAGTCGGTCTTGGATAGTCAATGATGTATCAACCTTTTCTCGAGTAAATTCTAAAGCACTGGGCTTTAAATATTGTTGCTTGTTCACAACTGTTCTAATGGGATTTTTTGCTTCTTATTTATGCTTCAAGACGTTTAATTGATTCAGGAATTTAAAAGCTTGTAAGCTCTCCAGGGTCGAATTAAGTTTCTGGTCAAAAGGAAAGAGTTATTTTGCATCTTCTACTAAGAGATATATTTTGCCTACCAAAATTGTCCACTCACAATGTAACCCCAAAAATCGTGAGGTAAGTAGATGTATGATTAGGAAAAAAATCAAACCTTGCAAGTTTTACTTTCATGTTAAACATCTGACAAGGCACATTTTATAGGCTATATTAAGTAACTACTGAGCTATTAAGTCCAAGGTCCTTTCCTTAACTTTTAGCCCTGATTGTCACATCGAATTACCTATGAATATGATAGAGTTGGTGCCTTGAAATGATTTATTTATTCAGTAAGTATTCATTGAGCAGTGCTGAATGTCAGGTGCTGTTCTGAGCAATTATGATACTTAGATTAATGGACAGAGTGGATGAAACTTGACTCTGTGAGCTTACAGGCTGGCCTGTGTGTGGGGGTGAGCATTCAGTACACCATGAGGTGATGGTGGGTCACTGAGCAAGGGAGACGCTGTGTGTGTTGGTTTCACGGGCCACCACCATGAAGTACCACCATCTGAGTGGTTAAACAGTGAAAATGTATCATCTCACAGTCTGGAAGCTGCAGGTCTAAACTCCAGGTGTCGGCAGAAGTGGGTTCCTTCTGAGGCCGTGACGGAATGTCTGCTCCAGGCCCCTGTCCTTGGCTTACAGATGGCTGTCTTCTCCATGTCTCTTCAAAAGGTTCTTCCCTCTTTGCATGTGTCCAAATACCCCCTTTTTTTGTAAGGGCACCTACTATCTGATTTATGCCTGCTAAGTTGCTGCAGTCGTGTCCGACTCTTTGTGGCCACATGGACTGTAGCCCGCCAGGATCCTCTGTCCGTGGGATTCTCCAGGCAAGAATACTGCAATGGGCGGCCATTTCTTTCTCCAGATACTGAATTAGGGTCCACCCTAACGACCTGGTTTTAAATTGACCCCCCTCTGTAAAGACGGTCTCTAAATAAGGTCCGTTCTGAGGTCCTGGGAGTTGGGACCTCATCTTTTCTAGGAACACAATTCACCCTCTGCCTGTGGTAAAAGTGTTAGAGGAGGTATTAGCAGGCGAGAAGCTCTTTGAAAGAGCGCTTGTACTGAGGATGAGGATGTGAGCCCCTTGGACATCTGCAGAGGAAGCAGCCTTGTAATGTGGGGACTTCGAGGCATATTCAGATCTCCCCCTGGGCATGTAGCCTGTGTCTGAATATTAGATACTCAAGTGGTGGGGAGAGAGGAGGCAGACAGAGGAAAACACGAGCTTCCACAGGAGGACAGGAGGATCTGAGGTGCCCAGGGCTCAGCTGAATCCTAAAGGAAATCAGTCCTGAATATTCACTGGGAGGACTGATGCTGAAGCTGAAGCTCCAATACTTTGGCCACCTGATGGGAAGAGCCAGCTCATTGGAACAGACCCTGATGCTGGGAAAGATTGAGGGCAGGAGGAGAGGGGGACAACAGAGGATGAGATGGTTGGATGGCATCACCAACTCGATGGACATGAGTTTGAGCAAGCTCCGGGAGTTGGTGATGGTCAGGGAGGCCTGGCGTGCTGCAGTCCACGGGGTTGCAAAGAGTCAGACACGACTGAGCGACTCAACTGAACTGAACTCAGGGCTCCACTAGGGAACCGCTCCACCCCCTGCCGCTGGAGGGCACTGCGCTGACGCATGGCTGCGTCCTGGGAGCCACGCAGGTTGAAAGAGATTTGCAGTAGTAAGGAGCTCGGAAGAGATCGCATGACTGTGTCACGTGATACTTTCCTGTGTCACGTGATACGTTCCTGTACCGTCTGCTACTCGCCGTTCCCGAGGCATCTTCTCCCATGCACAGGGGGGTCTGGCTGCCCCGCCACCGGGGTTTCCTGGTGGCAGCACTTCGTGGGCTCTGATACCTGGGCTCCTCTCTTTCCTGCACAGCCGCTGTATGCACTAGGAACTAGGGGCAGACTAGCAGGCACCATTCTCTCCTAATACATTTTACTTGGTGGAAGGCTTTTATTTAAAGGAAGTTGCCCGTAAAACCTACACGGTGTCCATCCAGGGCAAGAGTTTCTCCCTTTAGACTGTAAAGTCTTGTGTCAGGCCGCACCTGGTTTGTTTTGTGTGGCACTGAGGTCTTGTTTCTTTCGACTTCCTCAGATTAGAGGGCCATTCTTTCCAATGTCTTTAAGTATTTGGAAGGAGGTGGTGTTCAGACAGACGTGCTGATAAGAGCATAATAAATTTTATACATGAGCCCAGGGCCCGAGTCCCCTGTAGGTCTCAGTTTTCAGAGTATTTTAGAATAGAGCCTTTAGCGTACAGCTTTTGAAAAACAGAGATATCTGTGCTTTCATATCTTGGTACAGTACCCTAGACAAAGTTTGCTGGGTAATAAACTATAAATGAGGGTTTTTCTGTTGCCTGAAATGAAAAGCCTGTTTTCAGTAGATTTCAAACGGTCTGTGTTATGGATGATTAAGCACTGTAAGAGAAATTCCAGGAACATTCTATTATTCCTTTGACTTTTTAATTACTAGACCAAAGATTGCTGTTGTTGTTCAGTCAATAAGTTTTGTCTGACTCTTTGCAACCTCATGGGAGAAAGCAATGGCACCCTACTCCAGTACTCTTGCCTGGAAAATCCCATGGATGGAGGAGCCTGGTAGGCTGCAGTCCATGGGGTCGCTAAGAGTTGGACACGACTGAGCGACTTCACTTTCACTTTTCACTTGCATGCATTGGAGAAGGAAATGGCAACCCACTCCAGTATTCTTGCCTGGAGAATCCCAGGGACGGGGGAGCCTGGCAGCTGCCGTCTATGGGGTCGCACAGAGTCAGACACGACTGAAGCGACTTAGCAGCAGCAGCAGCAGGACTGAAGCAAGCCAGGCTTTCCTATGCTCCACTCTCTTCCAGATTTGCTCAAGTTCGTGTCCATTGAGTCAGTGATGTCATCCAACCATCTCATCCTCTGTCATCCCCTTCTCCTCCCACCCTCAATCTTTCCCAGCATCAGTCTTTTTCAATGGGTCAGCTCTTCACATCAGGTGGCCAAAGTATTGGAGCTTCAGCTTTAGCATCAGTCCCTCCAATGGCCAAAGACTAGCCCCCTGTTTACTTCTAAGACTAGACAGTGGGCACAGCAGCTGGTGCTGCTGACATGGTGTGGGCACTAGTGGAAAGGGCCGGTGAGAGGAAGGGCATGCTGAGGGATGCACCGGAGGCCTGCCGCAGATGCCGTTTAAATGTGGAGAGGAGAGAAAAAGCAGGAGCCGAGGAGACGCGCTCTGGAGAGAAGATGAGTGAGGCCCCCCCACCATGAGTTAGGGGCGTCAAGACATCCGTTGTGATCCTGCACAGAGTAACGTAGCTTTAGAAGAAGTGCAATATGCATGAATTTCAACCAACTTTATTCAGAATTTTGGTTGCCTCCTAACCAATTGTTAACGTTCCAGAGTTGCAATTGTGGCACCTTTTTTGCTGTGCAAATTCTGAGTCTACCATTCTGCTGTCAGTCTGGGGCAAGGCGTGACCTCTTCCCGACCCTGCAGTTGGGAAAATCTCGTGTCAGATAGGAACTGGTCTTTGGAGTTGGATCACATTCAGGTGGTGGTTGTGGGGGGTGGTTTCATTTTCCTGACACCGAGCAGATCCAGCGTCTGATCATACATGCTTTCCTTCCTGATAGAAGGAAACTTGCCTTCAGTCTAATAGTGTGCTTGCAACTGAACCAGACGGCAGTAGACGGGCAAGCGCAGACCCCAACCAGCCAGGGTTGACAGTAGCCCATTAAAGCTGTGCAGATACGTCTTGTCTCACTCAGAGACTTCAGCCCCCTGAAGTCAGAGAAGGATTGCATGCTCAGGGCCGCCTGGCGGGGGCAGGACCTGGGACAGAAACTCTCTGTCACGTATCATCCCACCCGTGGTCTCAGAACTGGACAGATTAAACTCCTGCAAGAAGGAATACAGCTCTCTGAAATGTCCCTGAGTTTTGAAAGTTCACATTTGGATCATTTCCAGAAAATAACTTAATTTCTGTCAGAGTTGTCTGAATTTCTAAGATGGTCTAAACAGCCAAATACCCTTGATCAAGGTTTTTCTAGTCTCTACCCAAGTGCAGTGAAAGTCACTCAGTCGTGTCCGACTCTTTGCGACCCCATAGACTATATAGTCCATGAAATTCTCCAAGCCAGAATATTGGAGTGGGCTGCCTTTCCCTTCTCCAGGGGATCTTCCTGACCCAGGGGTCGAACCCAGGTGTCCCGCATTGCAGGCACATTCTTTACCAGCTGAGCCACCAGGGAAGTCCTCTCTCTACCATGGAGGGATTCTCTGTTCATCAGTGCCCTCTTTATTTTACAGCAGCTACCTTTGCTGTGGTCATGCATATTCTGGGGAAGGAGGGGGTCTAATACATGAACTACAGTCTTTCCAGATTCAGAAAATATGTCATTGTTTGGTCTGTAACGCCAGCTGTGACCTGAAGAGCCTGTCTGAAGCTCTTTTTAGTGTGTCATTTTTACCTAAAAGTTAACTTAGCTCTTATCCCTTCCCTGGAATATCCATCATCTTACGTTACCTCCTCTTGGCCTCTAAACTGTCTGCTCAGAAGCCTCAGTGTTCTCTGGGGTACGAGTGACAGCCCTTGGACTGTACATCTCTGATGTCAGTGGCTAGCGAAGAATGTGTGGCCATATTCGGAACTTCACTGGAATAGTGAAACTTTGAGGTCAGCAAGCCCTTTTTCCCTTTTCATAGGATTCACACGATTGTCAAGGGTCATGCAGTTAGCCACTACGATGTAAGCAGGTTGAGGATTGGAGCACTTACCTCAAAATCCAGTTAGAGCTGGGGATTCAGGAAAATCTCCCCGGCTATTGTTGTTCAGTTGTGTCTGACTCTTTGTGACCCCATGGACTGCAGCACGCCAGGCTTCCCTGTCCTTCACCTCTCCCGGTGCTTGCTCAAACTCATGTCCACTGAGTTGGTGATGCCGTCCAACCATCTTGTCCTCTGTCGTCCCTTTCTCCAGTGATCCGTAGCCAGCGCTCAAGATAAAATCCAGAGTGAATGTCTGTGTTCCCCATGTTGGAGATCTGTGTGTTGGGAGGTGGGGCCTTTGGGAGGTGATTAGGTCATGGGGGTGGAGCCCTGGTGAGTTAGTGCCCTAGTAAAAGGGACCTCTAAGAAATCCCTCATCCCTTCAGCATGTGAGCACAACCTTGTGAGTTCACCTTCTACCACCAGGCAGGGAGCGCTCACCTGAACCTGTCCATCCCACACCCTGTCTCAGACCTGTATCCTCCAGAGCAGTGAGAAGTAATCATCTTCTGTGTATAAACCCGCCAGACTGTGGCACTTTGTTCTAGCAGCCACAATAAGCTAAGACATTGAAAAGTGACAGTGAATGTGTTAGTCACAACTGATTCTTTGCAATCCCGTGGACTGTAGCCCATCAGTCTCCTCTGTCTGTGGGATTCTCCAGGCAGGAATACTAGAGTTGGTAGCCATTCCCATCTCCAGGGGATCTTCCCAGCCCAGGGAGTGAACTCAGGTCTCCTGCATTGCAGGCGGACCCTTTATTGTCTGAGCCACCAGGAAAGCCCCAAGACAATGAAGGCACATGCAAAGACTTCCCAAGCAATGCAACAGCAGGGTGAAAGCCCAGTTAGGAGAGAGCAGGTTGCTCACAAACTAAGAAGTTTCATGGATACAATCATTTCACTCTCGGGTCAGAAGTGATCGATTTGACTTACAGAGAGCCAACCAAGGAGGTTTTGTCTACAAATGTTGCCTTTAGATACTTTTTTTTGTCAATAATGTAGAGATTACATTGCTGTTATTTTGAAGAAAACCTATCTTTAGTGCAGATATCCATCTTTGAATTGTTATTTACCCATCCTCCTCAATGCCAGATTTCCCAAGCCAGTTTGCACTGAGAAGACAGGATAAAGACATAACAATCTCATGTTCAATAGTGTTTAATAAAGAATGTGATTTTGTATCATTTAAGGTGAAAGCTGTTCTCTATTTCAAAGTTAAAGATTGTTCTCTGTTTCCAAGTTAAAAATTAATTCTGCAGTTGTGAGCTAGTGGACTGTTCATATTCCAAGAGGTTTTATTTCTTTCTAATTCTGTAACTGGATTCAACTAAGAAAAGTCCTTTCTGTTTAACTTAAATATCATTAATGAGTGAGAACAAAATTTTGCAGTACACTATGAAATACCATTTTCTATAAATGGGACTAGAGTGTGAAAATGTGTAATTTGCTCCTTTGACATTATTTTCTAACAATCAGCATATACAGTTTGCAAGTTATTGAAGAAAACAGTATCTTGTCCTCCAAGTAGCGTGAAAACCTGTTATTTTAAGATACTTGTAGTGCAGTTAATTTCCAAGAACTTAAAAACATTGGCTTTACCTCTCCTCCTCACAGAGTTAAATAAAGGAATTCCTTATTTAGAAAAGAAAGCAAGGGCAGGGGAGATACTTTTTATATCAACTGCACATGGGGGGAAAAATGGTATTCTTGTTAACTTTAGAGTTTTTCAAAATAAGAACGATGGAAATATACCATTTAATTACCCCTTAATATGTGTCAGAACTCTGCTCACCATGTTACTTTGATTATATCATTTAATTTCTATGACCCTGGAAAGTAGGTATGGATATTATTGTCCGCTTTCTGCAGATGGGGAAGCAGACTTACCGGGAGCATTTCGCTGCTGAAGCCCCGCAGCGGGCACAGGACCGAGAGCCAGACCTAGGCTCCCGCTCCTCCTCTTAAAGACGTCCTAACCGGGAGAGAAGCTGCCTGTTCCATCAGACTTTGAAAGCAAAATCAACACATTTTGCATATGAAATTTGGAGAGGAAATAGCAACCCACTCCAGTATTCTTGCCTGGGAAATCCCATGGACAGAGGAGCCTGGCTGGCTGCAGTCGATGGGGTCACAAAGAGTCGACACAGCTTAGCAAATAGACCACCACCGCCGCCACCCTATTAAACTATTTACAGAGTTATTTGATTTTCTTATTCATATCATACAGATAAGGATGGGTCTTTCTTAACCTTCCCTTTCACTGCTCTGATTGAGCTGGTCTGATTTTAACATGCCGACTCTCAAAGAAGGGGAAGTTAATTGGAAAGTCAAGGTATAAGCTTATATAGCTATAAGCTATAAGCACCAAGCTATAAGTTTGTTGACAAAGTGCCTTTTATTATCTGTGTCTGATTTTTAAAAAAACAAATATGTCTTGCTTGGTTTCACGTGTTTAAATGATGATTGACTCACTTCTCATCTGGGAGAAGTACTGTTTCACTTTTGTCACAGTGTATGTGCAGGGGGCTTCCCTGGTGGCTCAGTGGTGAAGCAATCACCCCCAATGCCAGAGACTCAGGACGGACTCATTCTCATTTGGAGAGAAATATCGCTTCATTTTACTCCCTGTAAAGGGATATAAATTATAGAAAACATTTTCTCCCACTCAAAATAAAATTTCAGAAGAGTAACTTGCCGCTCCGAAATTAAGTACTTATATAATAGTTCTGGTACTAAATCCCTAGGCTTCTTGTAAAGTAAAATGAGAGGCCAAAGCTAGTCTTCTGCAGAGACACAGAGGCATTGGAGTTATAGATACACTTAAATTTTTAATCGCACCTAACTTGAATTTATAAGGGAAATGATACCTACCCGAACTAAGACAGGGCCTTAAAAACGAATCAACCAATTTATCATTCAGGTAACTAAATAATTTATTTGCAGGTTTTAAAATTTCATTTCAATTTTCCAAGTTACTTACTTTTCAGTTTTTTGTTTTCTTCTTTTTCAACTTGATTTCAATTCTCTATCATACGTTTGTCGCTGTTGTTTCAGGATAAAAGAGCAAATGTTATTCCCTGGTGGCTCAAATGGTAAAGAATCTGCCTGCAATGCAGGACACCTGGGTTCAATCCCTAGGTTGGGACTCCATGCCCTGGAGGAGGGCATGGCAACCCACTCCAGTATTCTTGCCTAGGGAATCTCATGGACAGAGGAGCCTGGCCAGCTGCAGTCCATGGGGTCTCAAGAGTGTGACACAGCTGAGTGACTAACACTTTGCCAGGTGCTTTGTTTTTCTAGAGCAATGGGAATTATCCCCCAAGTATGATTTTTATTCCCTCAAAATACTTCTAAGCATAACAGTGGGATAAACACCAATTATTACCCACAAAGAAACAAAAACTTTTTTTTAATGCATAGAGCTTTTCAGTATACGGAATTTCAAAGTTTGATAGTTTTAGCATTTTTAAAAAAGATCAAAATCTTTTACATTAATCTTACTAAAATCTTTTATATTAATCTATGCATTAAATACACACGGTGAATATGTACACAGAGACTGGTGTTTATGTAGTTTGAATAACCATGTCAAATTCTAACCAGGTTAGTAGACCACCACCAGATGGAGTTTTCATCTGCAAATGAGGTGAAATCGTATAATAGGTGCTATTAATAGGCTAAATTTGACTAGTTCAATTATGTGTTAATAAAAGCAATGACTATATTTTCAGAGGATGAGATGGTTGGAGAGCATCACTGACTCAATAGGAATGAATCTGAGCAAACTCTGGGGAAAAGTGGAGGACAAAGGAGCCTGGCAAACTGCAGAGTTGCATGTGGTTGCAGAGTTGGCCACGACTTAGGAACTGAACCACAACAAAATGCTTTCCAAAGAGAAAGATCGCAGAATAATTTTGCTGTTTGATTCCTAAAGTTGTGTGATGTACCAGGAATTACGTAATACCCTCAACAGTATTTGCATATTGAAGTAGATTCTTTTTTTCTCTGAAGATGCAGACATCTTACAGGCACATACTGAAAAGAATCTTTATAGTTTAATTAGGTCACAGAATGTTCAAATATGCCCAACTACAAAGCTGTGGTATTCAAACTCCTGGGAGATGCACGGACCCTAGATGTCCCAGGCACAGTCCTGATGTTACCTCTCGCCTCTCCTGCAGCTCGGAGTCCCCGGGCATCATTATTTCATAACACTCACAAATTTACTAATCTTTTAGCGCCCCGACCACCCAACCTTGCTAAATTAGTTCATGGATATGATTAAGTTACAGTTTTACTCATTAAATTATTTTTAATTACTATATAATTCCAATTATGTGTAATTCTTGTGACACAGCTCCATTTTTTAAATGCCTAATTATTCAGATGGACTTTGAATTCAGATTAGCTGTTTGAATAGTTGTACAATTTTTTTCACATTTTCCAATGGATTTTATTTATTTTAAAATTAATTTATTTTAATTGGAGGCTAATTACTTTACAGTATTATAGTGGTTTTTGCCATACATTGACATGAATCAGCTATGGGTGTACATGTGTCCCCCATCCTGAGACGCCCTACCCACCTCCCTCCCCATCCCATCCCTCAGGGTCGTCCCAGTTCACCAGCCCTGAGTTCCCTGTCTCATGCATCGAACCTGGAATGGCGATCTGTTTCACATATGATAATATACATGTTTCAACGCCATTCTCTCAAATCATCCCACCCTTGCCTTCTCCCACAGAGTCCAAAAGTCTGTTCTTTATCTCTGTGTCTCTTTTGCTGTCTCGCATACAGGGTCATCATTACCATCCTTCTAAATTCCATACATAGGCATTAGTATACTGTATTGGTGTTTTTCTTTCTGGCTTACTTCACTCTGTATAATTGGCTCCAGTTTCATCCACCTCATTAGAAATGATTCAAATCTATCCTTTTTAATGGCTGAGTAATACTCCATTGTGTATATGTACCACAGCTTTCTTATCCATTCATCTGCTGATGGACATCTAGGTTGCTTCCATGTCCTGCTATTATAAACAGTGCTGCAATGAACACTGGGGTACCCGTGTCTCTTTCAATTCTGAGTTCCTCGGTGTGTATGCCCAGCAGTGGGATTGCTGGGTCATAAGGCAGTTCTAGTTCCAGTTTTTTAAGGAACCTCCACACTGTTCTCCATAGCGGCTGTACTAGTTTGCATTCCCACCAACAGTGTAAGAGGGTTCCCTTTTCTCCGCACCCTCTCCAGCATTTATTGCTTGTAGACTTTTTGATAGCAGCCACTCTGACTGGTGTGAGATGGTAGCTCATGTGGTCTTGATTTGCATTTCTCTGATAATGAGTGATGTTGAGCATCTTTTTCTGTGTTTGTTAGCAATCCGTATGTCTTCTTTGGAGAAATGTCTGTTTAGTTCTTTGGCCCATTTTTTGATTGGGTCGTTTATTTCTCTGGTATTGAGCTGCTTGTATATTTTTGAGATTAGTTGTTTGTCAGTTGCTTCATTTGCTATTATTTTCTCCCATTCAGAAGGCTGTCTTTTCACCTTGCTTACAGTTTCCTTCGTCGTGCAAAAGCTTTTAAGTTTAACTGGGTCCCATTTGTTTAATTTTGCTTTATTTCCATTACCGTGGGGGGTGGGTCATAGAGGATCCTGCTAGGATTTATGTCAGATTGTGTTGTGCTTATGTTCTCCTCTAGGAGTTTTATAGTTTCTGGTCTTATGTTTAGATCTTTAATCCATTTTGAGTTTATTTTTGTGTATGGTGTTAGAAAGTGCTCTAGTTTCATTCTTTTACAAGTGGTTGACCAGTTTTCCCAGCACCACTTGTTAAACAGATTGTCTTTTCTCCATTGTATATTCTTGCTTCCTTTGCCAAGGATAAGTTGTCCATAGGTATGTGGATTTATCTCTGGACTTTCTATTTTGTTCCATTGATCTGTATTTCTGGACAGTTATTCAATTTATTTTTACATCATGAACAGTGACTGGCCAGATAGAAAATGTTTCATTTTGGGCGGTGGGGTGGGGGTGGGGTGGCTGGCAGGAGAGGGTCAGAAGCTCTGCTCACACCCAGAGGCATCACATTATTTTATTTTTATTCTTCCACCTCCGTACCCCCTCCCCAATAACTATTTGTGACAGTCCTACTGTGTTCTGGGCACAGTTCTAAATGCTGAGTATATACTTGGAAAAAAGATATGGTTTCTGCCCTTTTTGTTCTTTTGTTTCTATAGGAGAAACAGGCGATGAATAAGTGAATATATGTTGTTGTTGTTATTGTTGTAGTTGCTCAGTGGTGTCCAGCTCTTTGCAATCCCACCAGGCTACCAGCTCCATTAGTGTTGCCTGGGGGATCTCATGGAGAGAGGCGCTTGGCGGGATGCAGTCTGTCCATGGGGCCGCAAAGTGTCGGACATGACTGAAGCGACTTAGCAGGCCCGCACACATGTCTCTTTGCTACAGAAATCTGCACCCAAATTGTGTTTCAGTGGCTAAAGCTAGCAGTTCAAACTCTTAATTACTCCATCTTCATATAAGATTTTTCCTTATGACAATTTGTTTATATAACTTTACATTTTCTTGTTTTTGTAATTAATCACATACAAAAATAATGAGAGTGTTTTCAAAAAAATAAAGGAAACAGCATTCAAATATTCAAAGATCTGGTAAAGGTTGGAATATTTGGAATTTTTCAGGCTATGCTGATTACAATAGAAGAACTGGGAACATTAAACATACTAATGCTTTTTTAAAATTGTTATTTAGTAGACATATTCAGTTACTGACTCAGAAATACTACACGTAATGACAACAAATTGTAACTGAATAATAACCGTGAAAGAATCTGTTACTTTCTAGTATCATAGAAGGAAAAAAGGCCATATCTGTCATTAAAAACATTCTTGACATGTGTATAACTTTATTTTCTTGAAGCGTAAAAGGAATTTATGGTAAATTCCCAAGTGAGTGTGGGACTTTGTAATCGAGCACGTATTCACTCACAGCTGTCTTGGCGTTTTTGACATCTCCAAGTGTTCTAGATTTAACAGAGAGACTGCACCTCAGCCTGAGTCTAACCCCAGATGACCCACCCAGTTGCTCATTTCTCTCTAAATAGAAGCTAATTCTCTGATAGGTTGTCTGAAGGCGTGCCATTTGTCTGAAGCTTAATTAGTTCTGAGCAGGTGTTGTTGAATGAAGTACTCAGGCTGGGATGCGGTTAATCAGATGAGGTTTCTTGAATGCGGGGTGGTGAAGAGGCAGACAAGAATTCTCCGGGTGGGTTACAGCAAGTCTGGAGTGAAACTGGCTCACAGATGGCCAGGCTGCCCTGGTGGTGGCCCTCTTCCTAGAAAGGGCAGGCGTTCTGACAGTCCCTTGTGGGCAGGCAACAACCCTCCCTTCTGATCAGAGACCCTTTGCTTTTCCCCGGAGGGACTGCAGACCTGAAATCTTAGCATCCTTGAACTCTGAAATGCACTTGGAGTAGGCAACATCATATCAGTAAATGATCATTTAAGCTTTGTGGAAACAGTTCTGAGAAACTCTACTGGAGAGTTACTATAGCAATAACAGAATCAAGCCTGGCTTGGGACTAGGACATGTAAAGTCACTGTGACTTGTTTTCGTTGTTTCCTTGGTGATAAGGGAAGCTATAACTAATTAACAGCCCACTACTCTGGTTATTTCTGGGTTATCACTGAGCAGAACATAAAGTGATTTTTTTTGAGCTACATAAGAAATGGAACATTTCAATTCTATTTAAAATGATGTCTAACTTGCAAGGTGGTCTATGAAGATAAAATAATTTCCTCTTGGAAGAGGTCCTGTAAGTTACCTGGGGAAAGCAATTATTTTTTTTCATGATACAATAAGGAGTTGGGGTAGCAATGACTTATCAACCTACAGTGGCGATCATTACTTTGGTCAGAATGCTACTAAGAATAAAAGCATTCTAAATTCATGTGATCTTGGTTGTATTTTTCATTTAAAATATCAAGTCCTGATTTTCCTGTGTTTCAAGATAATCAATACATCATTTGTTTTTCTGTCCAAATAGCTGCATTATTTAAAAAAAAAAGAGTAAATGCCTGTATATTTTATTTTTCAGCAATAATATTAAAATTTTGGGGGGAAAATCTGTTATATTACCTAAAATTTCTTGCAAGAGTAGCTATATGTTTTCTACAATAATTCAGATGAATTTTCAGATTTTCAGATACTCAGCTACATGTTTTATCACTTGGAACCAGAACTTGTAGTAATTTCTCATTGTATTTATGGCTAGAAAAAGTAAAACAATTCTCAGAGGAAATGTATTCTCAGAGTAAGCTTATAGATGACTGTTTCCTTCAGAATACTCAAAAGCACTATCTGCATGTGTTTCTAGCCTGAACATCTCGCTAACCATCAAAACTGGCCACATTGCAAATATATGTATCATGTATCTCCAAATTATTAGCTGCTGAAGAGCAGTAACCCGGTAATGACCGTACCCTGCTTGTGTAGATCTCAAATGTACAGACACAATTTGTCTGCCTTATTCAAATATGTAAGCACTGCTTGATTTACTCAGGAGAAAAATCATTTTCATTTTCCTTGTAGCGTTTTACAGAACGTGTACAACAAAGACTGTTCTAACGTGGGCCTTTCAAGCAGCTCTTGTGTGCAACAGTTCAGGATTTACTGTGTGTTTCTTCCAATGAGTGGGCTCTTCCCATCACATGGCCAAAGTACTGGAGCGTCAGCCTCAGCATCAGTCCTTCTGATGAATATTCAGGGTTGATTTCCTTTAGGATTGACAGGTTTGCTCTCCTTGCAGTCCAGGGGACTCTCAAGAGTCTCTTCCAAGGTTGTTACAGAGCCCCAATTTGAGTTCCCTGAGTCATAGAGTGAATCTCCATTGGCTATCCCTTTTACAAGCAACAAGTGCTGGAGATGCATTTTAAATAAAGAAATGATAGCTGATAAGAGCTGGAACAGGAAGGAGAACAAGGAGAAAGAAGAAAAGGTTGTTTTAGGAAAGGAATGTTAACACTTAAATTGTCATGTAAGTTTGAGACAAAGTAGAGTAAGGGCTGATGCTGGGAAAGATTGAGGGCAGGAGGAGAAGGGGATGACAGAGGATGAGATGGTTGGATGGCATCACCAACTCCAGGGACATGAGTTTAAGGAAACTCCGGGAGTTGGTGATGGACAGAGAGGCCTGGTGTGCTGCGGTCCATGGGGTCACAAAGAGTCGGACATGACTGAGTGACTGAACCAAACTGAACTGAGAGTATGGGCAGGGCCCAGAGCCCTGAGTCAGGGAAATAAATGACCTTGGCATTCTCCCCCTCTCTTTCTGTCTCCTCCTTTCCTGTCTCTGTGAACCTCTGAAATCCCTTTGATTTCTGTGACCCACTGAGGAGACCCCGCAGTGCCTTCCTTCAGATTCTCTACCATCTGCTTTGGGATGCAGGGGTCAGGCTTTCCATGCCAGACCCAGAGCTGTCTCCTGTGCTCTAAGAATCTACGACTCCCCTCCCGCACTGGCTACAGGGCTCGTCTAAGCCTTCCTGGGAGATGGGCTCTGCAGGAGGGCGAATTGCCTTCTGGGATTTCTCTCTCCCTCTACTAAATGGGCTTCCCTGGGAGCTCAGATGGTAAAGAATCTGCCTGCAATGCGGGAGACCTGGGTTCAGTCCCTGGGTTGGGAAGATCCCCTGGAGAAGGAAACGGCTAGCCACTCCAGTGTTCTTGCCTGGAGAATTCCATGGACAAAGGAGCTTGGCCGATCAGGAGCCAAAGTGACCTCCTTGACTTGGGGAGGGGAGGGTGGGGACAGAGAGACCGGCTATTTGGCTGGGAGAGTACAGAAGGTATTACAACCATCCTGTGCTGAACAGGAGGGGGTTGACAGGGAAACACAGTGATTCCTGGGCATTTGGAGAGCCTGGCTGAGGTCAGAGACCATGAATTCCCAGAGCAATCAATCTTCCTTGCAGTTCAGTTCTCTCCGCTTTTGTCTAAACCATATGTGATGAAGTAGGTAAATTTTCATCCTCCTTTCCACATGTGGGGCTTACAGTGCTGTCAATGGTCAACAACTCAGCCTTTTCAGGGTTTTGAAACATTTGATGTATTTGTAGCCCATTTTATTGCAGACAGAAGGTAAGGTATATTTGAAACATTAGGCACAATTTGTGGTCTCCGTTACATGACAGTCTTTGGCAACTCCCTGAGAAAGAAGGTGGCTGACTGGTTGCATTTGCAGGGTCTTCTGGTCATTTTCATATTGGACCAGGAGCATACTTTTAATAGAAGATGCTGAATTTATTCAACCTACATTTATTAAGAACCTACTGTGCACCAACTACTTTACTAGGCATACGGCATAGGGAGAATCAAGATGGGGGAAGGTGCTGCTTTGGGGATGCTTGTATGAATTCATGCTAATTGTCTAAATAAATAGAAAATGCTAAGAGAAAGTGGAAGTTCCCATGTGTTTATGGAAGGGTCTCATGAGTGTTGAATATCTATCAAGAGAGAGGATCATTGGGGTCATTTTGGAGCCTGGCCACCACGCCTGTTTCCCACTTCCCCAAGTTCACACCCTACTCCAATTTGGTATATCTTTTCTGAATCTTCTTTAAGAAGAATGTTCTAGAACATTCTTAATTTTTTCAAACTTGGAGCTACCTTGTCATTTTGTTCTTTCTGTTCTTTATAGAGTTCTTACATTATTTTAAAAAATCATTAAAATATTAAACTTTTAAAAATTCAAAATTGGAGCTTAAATCACTTTGCATGTATTTCTGTTCTATAGTTTTTTCTCAGTTGATGGTAAAACTATGCAATATGAAGCCGTTAATCACTGAACTTGGACAAGGCACAGAGATGAGATGTTTCCTGTTTATCTACATGATAGATACTTTCTAAAATGCTTTTTCTTCTTTAATATACATTTTCATAAATAGGTGAGAACATAAACAGTCAAAGAATTTCCATTTCTTTGTTGGCTTAGTTGAATAGAGAATGTCAAGAGCAGCTTTCACATGTTAAATAGAACCTGATTAGGTAGGAAGAATGTTCTTTGAAACTATATACTTGAAAGCTAAATACGCATACCCATGCCTAGATACATGGCATCACAGCCCATTCTGTTCATATAGTTTACTCACCTGTATGCCTTGAATCATAATTGTTAAGATTCTAAATGTGCTACATTTATCCTATCAAAATTAATGCAGTTGAGTATGCTGCTGCTGCTGCTGCTGCTAAGTCGCTTCAGTCGTGTCTGACTCTGCGCGACCCCATAGACGGCAGCATACCAGGCTCCCCCGTCCCTGGGATTCTCCAGGCAAGAACACTGGAGTGGGTTGCCATTTCCTTCTCCTATGCATGAAAGTGAAAAGTGAAAGTGAAGTCGCTCAGTCGTGTCTGACTCAGCGACCCCATGGACTGCAGCCCACCAGACTCCTCTGTCCATGGGATTTTCCAGGCAAGAGTACTGCATGCGCATACTAACACTTTTCCCCTGTAAAACTAGAGAAAATCTAATTGAGCCATTTATGTCTTTAGAAAGAATGTAAAGGCAAGTTTTTAAAAACCAGTATGTGTGTACGTCGTGTCCAACTCTTTCTGACCCTATGGACTGTAGCCCACCAGACTCCTCTGTCCCTGGGATTCCCCAGGCAAGAATTCTGGAGTAGCCATTTCCTTCTCCGGGAGATCTTCCTGATCCACAGATCAAATCCTCTTTTCCTGCTGCTGCTGCTAAATCGCTTCAGTCGTGTCCAACTCTGTGCGACCCCATAGACGGCAGCACACCAGGCTCCCCCGTCCCTGGGATTCTCCAGGCAAGAACGCTG
Source organism: Redunca redunca (assembly GCA_006410935.1). NCBI lineage: Eukaryota > Metazoa > Chordata > Mammalia > Artiodactyla > Bovidae > Redunca > Redunca redunca. Next base: position 1,588,507 of record SJYQ01104737.1, read on the forward strand.
GAGTGGGTTGCCATTTCCTTCTCCAATGCAGGAAAGTGAAAAGTGAAAGTGAAGTTGCTCAGTCGTGTCCGACTCCCAGGGGCCCCCTAGACTGCAGCCTTCCGGGCCCCTCCTTCCATGGGACTTTTCAGGCAAGAGCACTGGAGTCTCCTGCATTGACAGGCGGATTCTTTACCACTGAGCCACCTGGGAAGCCCTATAAAGGTGGATGGTACCACTTTAAGTTACAAAAGTATACCTCTGTGCCAAGCCTAAATGAAAACTAATCAGATGATGTTTCTCATCTCATAACATGTGTCATCAAATTATCTAAGAAATAAATTAGCAAAAACTTAAGACCATGAATTCTCGTTCTTGATTTGCTCATGACCTGTGACTAGGGCAGCCTCAGCTCCTGTCTTGCCTTGATGATTGAGGTAATCATTAGCATCTCAGCATTTCTTCGAGCAGTTCTGGGATGATTACAAGATACTTTTCTCAAGTGAAAGCTACTTAATGATATTTAAGTTGTCATTTTTAAGTACAGTTTAGCCTGTAATACCAAACCTGAAACAATAAGAAATAAATTGTATTCCAGAATTGGCAAAGCAATCTACTTGTTAATCTTCTATTGAATTGAAAACTAGCCCAGTAAAGATGCTCTGGGCTTCCCAGGTGGTGTTAGTGGTGAAGAATCCACCTGACAGTGCAAGAGACGTAAGGGATTCGGCTTCGCTCCTTGAGTTGAGAAGATCCCCTGGAGGAGGGTATGGCAACCCACTCCAGTATTCTTGCATGGAGAACCCCATGGACAGAGGAGACGTGCAGGCTATCATCCATGGGATCGCAAAGAGTCGGACACAACTGAAGCCACTTAGCATGCGGGCAAAGATGCTCTGACGTAGTCATGTGCTGGATCAAGAGTAGAAAAAAATTTCTCCGAAAACAATTCCATGTTCTTGATAGTGCTCTGCTCCATACAGAAGATATGAATGGAATGAAGTCTCGATTCAAGCAGAAACATGTAGGGGAATTAGCTTGCATTTATGGAACGATAACTGCTCTAGATTGACTAAAGCAGAGAAGAATTTGCACAGGAAACAAGAAGAAACAGGACATCAACGACCTCCATAATACACATTCTTTATCATTGTAAGTAGCGTGGAAAACAAAGGAACATCGGAAAGGACAGAAACATCCCAAATGCATTTTTTCCTAGAAATGCTTCATTTTTAAGGAATATTAAATCTGATGTTAAAAATATTGATCATTATGTACAGAGGATGTTTCAAAAATGTTTTTAAATGCATGACATTCCCTATAAATAAGGTAGATTGCTTTGATAGATAATCCTAACCTTCTACCATGCTCAGCCATATTTCCTTCACTTTTATCATCTGAAACTGTGAAATTTATTTTGAGATTTTGAACCTGAGAATCATCTGAAATCTCAGGTTCAAAAAAAAAAGAAAGAAAAAAAATGACAGTGTTGCCCTCTTGTGGCATTTGGAAAGACCAGATTGATGCTTAGAGAGATCAGATCTGAGGAGCATCTGTCACAGACAGATGAGGTAGTCCTGGAATCCAGAGAGCCCCTTTTTCTTTGGTCTGGTTTAGGAATGCGGCTGGACCAGTGTTAGGATACTGGTGAGGCCCCACCTCCCCACAGCTACAGCTGCGTGCTTGCATGCTAAGTCGCTTCAATTGTGTCCGACTCTTTGCAAGCTCATGGACTGTATGTAGCCCGCCAGGCTCCTCTATCCATGGGATTCTGCAGGCAAGAACACTGGAGTGGATTGCTATGCCCTCCTCCAGGGGATCTTCCTGACTCAGGGATCGAACCGACATCCCTTGAGTCTCCTGCATTGGCGAGGCAGGTTCTTTACCGCTAGTACCACGAGGGACGTGCAGGGTAACGCAGAGTGAGCCGAGGGGATCAGATCAAGGTCTCAGCGCTCTCTGTCATGTTGAGCACATCACTAACAGTCTCTCAAGTTGAAACCATTAAAAATAGGGATTTTCCTTCATTTACTCACATCCATCCCATTGGGCATCTTCAGTCCATCCCTGGATCTTCGCTTTTCAGCACATCCTCATCAGCCGTTGCTCAGAGTGAAATCGAGGACCCTGCACCAGCTGTCAGGAGAGGCAGGTGCTGGTCTCAGGGCCGCATTTCATTTACGATCTGTACAAAGGTACTTTCCTCTTCAGCCTCATTCCTCTTTAATGAAGACTGAAGGAAGAGAGAATGGGAGCCCGCAGTTACTGAGCTCCCAGCTAGAACCTTGCTCTCTGATCGGTGCTGTTCCTGCCTCATGGGAAGCCGTTTATTGATTATATAACTCAGACAGCTACAGGAGCTCACCCCCAAAGGAGTCAGAGTTGTACATATTATCCTCAGTTTTCAGATAAAGGAATTGAGGTTCTGAGAGGTTAGATGACTTCGTTGGTGCTTCCCTGGTGGCTCAGACCGTAAAGAATCTACTTGCAATATAGGAAACCTGGCTTCAACCCTTGAAAGTTGGGAAGATCCCCGGAGACGGAAACGGCTACCCACTCCAGTACTCTTGTCTGGAGAATCCCATGGAAGGAGGAGACTCGTGGGCTACAGTCCGTGGGGTCGTGAAGAATCTGACACGACTGAGCTGCTGACAAGTTCACAGAGGCTAGCAGAGAAGGAGTTAGGATCCAGTCCAGATGTTTACTGACAGTGAACAAGTGATTAATGGATTAGTGGCCATGTATTTTTGAGAAATTCTGCACTGAACAAAATTGATCGGGTTTTCTTCCGAGTTCCCGAGGCCTTTGAGATCTAAACGTCCACAGCCACGCCTGTGGCTCCTTCCAGACGCCTCCGCTCTGCAGATCTCTGGGATCTGCCCACTGATTGTTTTCCCTTACTCATCTAATCAAAGATCTTCCCCGGTCATTCCGTCCATCTCGAAGAGCTTTTTGTCCTCATTTGTGTTTCTTTCCATGGTGTGACTCCTTTCTTTCCATCATTAAAGATATCTTTAATGATATCTGCTGCTGCTGCTGCTAAGTCACTTCAGTCGTGTCTAACTCTGTGCGACCCCATAGACGGCAGCCCACCAGGCTTCCCCGGGGATTCTGCAGGCAAGAACACTGGAGTGGGTTGCCATTTCCTTCTCCAATGCAGGAAAGTGAAAAGTGAAAGTGAAGTCGCTCAGTCGTGTCCGACTCTTCACAGCCCCATAGACGGCAGCCCACCAGGCTCCCCCGGGGATTCTGCAGGCAAGAACACTGGAGTGGGTTGCCATTTCCTTTTCCAATGCAGGAAAGTGAAAATTGAAAGTGAAGTCACTCAGTCGTGTCCGACTCTTTGCAGCCCCATGGACTGCAGCCCACCAGGCTCCTCTGTCCATGGGAGTTTCCAGGCAAGAGTACTGGAGTGGGGTGCCATTGTAATGATATCTGGCATATGATTTATTTTAGTGATGTAATTTCAGTGGGCCGCTCTGGTAAAGAATCTGCCTGCCATGCAGGAGACCCCAGTTTGATTCCTGGGTCGGGAAGATCCCCTGGAATAGGGCTTGGCGACCCACTCTAGTATTTTTGCTTGGAGAATCTTGCAGGCTACAGTCCATGGGGTCGCACAGAGCCAGACACGACTGAGCGACCAAGTGCAGCACACAGTTTCATTAAGTATTTCTTCTCTGCTAAATTTCAAATTCCTAGAGGGCAGAAATTAGCTCAGAGATAACTATAGAGCCTTTCAAACAAACAGACACTCTGCAAATAATTGTGAAATATGAGAGTAAGATGATGTGGTTACGCCAATCACATTTATATTTAAGTTTGCCTGGGATGTTCATGGCTGGGATGTCATGTGCCCCTAACGAGTTGTTTCAGCAGAGGCCTGGCATAGGCTGCCCAGAAGGTTTTCTAAAATAGAACCCACAGGCATCCTGACACTGTCAGAGAAGGATTTGATCGAAAGGAGATTTCAAGGTCCTTTAAATCACATTCACGTTGTTAAAACCTCCGCATTAGAGGGGATTATATGAGTCTGCAAGATGAAAGAAATCGAGACCTTAGTTCATCTGTAACGATTTATCATCCCGGCATCTCGCCTTCTTAGGCCGCGTACATAGCTGAGACTTCCCCAAGCTCTGCAGAGCCTCGGAGCAGGAGTTCAGCCAGCAGCGTCTTACTCAGCTCAAAGAGCAAATGCACAGTCACTGACTTTGGGGGCTGGAGGGACTCTTAGAGGCCATCTTGACAGGTAATTTTCAAACTGTGTAGCATCCTGGGGAAGGGGAAGGGTTGGGAACATTTGATTACATTTTTATTCCACAAGATATGTTTACATATTTCTAAAACGCAATAAAATTTTAACACATCAGATGTCTCCTTTTTGACTACTGCTACCAGCTTTTATTTTCAGCTCTTTCTACATGATTAAATGTTATCCTAGATTGAGGTTAAATACTATTTTTTAAAATTGTAATTTCTCAGGGTCTGTACAATCACAAGAAAATAAAGTGGATATTAAGACCAATTATAAAATCTATAAAGTTATATAAAATTGCAGCTCTTAGTCATAGCTACTAATTTCAAAATATCATTTTTGTTCTGGCTGATGGATCTGATCATAATAAAAGGTTGAAGGACAAGTTTATGAAATGCGCTTATTCTAACTCTGCGAGTTGGTGATGGACAGGGAGGCCTGGCGTGCTGCAGTCCATGGGGTCGCAAAGAGTCGGACACGACTGAGCAACTGAACTGAACTAATGAAGCACCATCTTTGCCGTTTTGTATCTTGGATTTTTCCTTGTTTCAGAGCTTTCCGATATATTTGCAGCAGAGGAAACTGAGGGCCAGAGAAAAGCTAACGTTCTCTGGGTCCCTTAATTCCACATGTGACCGTTTGCTTCCCAGTGTCCTCTGCCATGCCTCCTTTCAAAGCCAACCGTACACAGGGAACCGGGAGAAAGTCTGCCTTTACTGGGTGAGAAATTTAAAATGACGGAGCGCCCACTCTCTCCCTTCCCATGAAGCTCCTTTCAGATCAGCCCGCAGAACAGCCTGGGTCTGCCTGATGTCTATGCTACCCTGAGTTCAGTGTCCTTGCCAGGGCATAGACTTTGGCTCTCCAATGGCCCACTATTTACCGGTTTGGTCTTTGTACATCTTTGAAACTTCCCATTTTGAGAATACAGGATAAAAAGCAGGCCTCTGTGAGAGCATGTTGGAACTCTCCTTAGGAACTCAGCAAACTCAAGTGTCTTCTGGAGTCAGAAGAAGTCTGTTCTGGAAGGAGGCTGTGTCCCTCCCGGCCAGAGCGGACTCATCTCCCTGAGTGTGGGGAACACCTGGCAGGGGTTAGTGTTTGCCCCTGAGGAGGTCTGCTGGAAAGCTGACCTCCCGCCCAACTATAACGGGGAAGGAAGAATTGGGGGCTGCATTCTTTGTCAGTGGCACCCCACTCCAGTACTCTTGCCTGGAAAATCCCATGGACGGAGGAGTCTGGTGGGCTGCAGTCCATGGGGTCACTAAGAGTTGGACACGACTGAGCGACTTCACTTTCACTTTTCACTTTCCTGCATTGGAGAAGGAAATGGCAACCCACTCCAGCGTTCTTGCCTGGGGAATCCCAGGGACGGGAGAGCCTGGTGGGCTGCTGTCTATGGGGTCGCACAGAGTTGGACACCAATGAAGCGACTTAGCAGCAGCAGCAGCATTCTTTGTCAGGTTCACAGACTCGTACTCTCTGTTCCTCAGGCTAATAGACATTTAACTTTTGGGAAATAGATTTGTATGTTTCAGAAAGATGGACTTCTGTTTACAAGTTTTCTCTGATCACGTTTGCTCCTGCAGGGAAGTTGATGTTAATTTGAATTCATAAAAGGTAAAAACTCATGAAAGCTTGTTTATTTTCTGTTCCGTCTTTGATTTATTGAATGAATGAACTAGATGTTTCTCATGAGGCCCCAGTTATTAATACTCTCTTTCCACATTTGCACAAGACCATCTTTGGAAAGACCGTGAAGTCAAGAGGGTGGAGAAAACGTGTCTTTTGTTATATTTTAGAACATTGTGAAGAAGAGACAACTTCAAGAATGAATTACTTAGACGAATAAACTATCTTCACTATATGGAAGAATTCTTTTACTTCTACTCCTAAAATCTGTGTATAACCTGGATAGGAAGTAAACACCTTTTGATAAGATCTTAAAAATAAGTCTTTAGGAACCCTAGCCGAGACTTATGTTTGGGCCAAAGTAATGACTTCTTTGAATCTTTTATTCTGTGACCATTGTAGCTATCTTTAAGTGGCAAATTTTTAATTCTTTGATTCATTAATTTATTCAGCAAACATTTATTAAGAGCATGCTGTGTCTTGGAAGGACAAAATATATTTACAGACTGAGTTTAGTAACTTTTTATACACCCTCAAGTATGAACACACAATGAAATAAACATAAATATAGGGAGGATCTATGTGAATTAAAAGTTTCCTGTTTTTAACTTTTGATGGTAGTACTCGTATTAGTCGCTCAGTCGTGTCCGACTCTTTGTGACCCTATGGACTGTAGCCCACCAGGCTCCTCTGTCCATGGGATTCTCTAGGCAAGAATACTGGAGTGGGTAGCCATGCCCTTCTCTAGGGAATCTTCCTGACCTAGGAATCAAACCCAGGTCTCCTGCGTTGCAGGCAGATTCTTTACCATCTGAGCCACCAGAGAAGCCCTTTGATGTTCGGGTTTCAGGCAATCTATATTTTTTTTCCTTTTATGCTTATTTAAATAATTTCAGTTTACTTGTGATATGAAAAAATGTTATTAAAAACATTCCAGAGCACCTGGGACATTGAAACAAACACAAAGTGAGGTTTTGCAATCTGAGGTGAAGGAAACACAGTCAGGTGAAAGCTTTTGTGGAAACACCAGGCAGCCTCCTGACAAGGGCGCCAGTATGTCTGAGCACTCGGTGATCTGCAGGTCAGAGGAAGAGCACCAGCTTCCCTTGGAAAAAGGCACATGGAGGCAACAATTGGAAATTTGGGGCAGACGACGAGTAGGAGGTCACAAGTTGCACAAGAAAGAAAACCACCTTTCTTGCCGTGGGAAGATGCAATGCTGTGTGAACAACCGATGTGTTTGATAAGGGTGACAGGTAGGTCAGTATACAGGGCGTTGCAGGAGGTGACATTAAAGTGAACCCAGTGAGCCACACCGTCAAGGGGGTAGTGGGTCTCCCAAAGATATATCCCCACCCAACCCCCAGAACCTGTTGGTGCTGCTTATTTGGAAAAGGAAACTTTATCAGTATCATTAAGCATCTGTAGATGAAGAGATCATTCTGGATTGTCTGGGTGAGCCCTATATCCAATCTCAAGTGTCCTGTAGAGGGGACCCATGAACACAAGAGATGACACAGAAGAGGCCATGTGATGATGGGGGCGGAGATTGGGGAGAAGCGGCTACAAGCCAAGGAAGGACCAGCGTTTCCTGCAACCCCCAGACATCAGAAGAGTCAAGGAGCAAAATCTCTCTCAGAGCCGCTGGAAGGAGCATGGCCCTCCAGCACCTCCAGAGCTGAGGGAGACTACATTCCTGCGGCTGTAGGCCACCGGATTTGTGGCAACAGCCACAGGAAATGAACGCAAAAGGCACTGCCTGCCATATAATGAGGAGGTTCATATGGATTTTAGTTGGGAGTAAAAGCATCATATTTGTGTTACAAATATGAGTAGAGGAAAATAATCTTTTCCGCTCTTAGATGCAAGGACTTGTAAATTTTTCAAAGAATTATGAGACATCAAGAAGGCAATTTATGTCTGTTTATGAATGTACCTAAGTACATAGAACCCTGTATTTTATATACAGAGAATTACATGCTGAACAATTTAGCTCTGTTTGTAGGCAGCCAGGTGCATGGTGTGAACATGCTCATTTGTGTCCAACTCTTTGCAACCCCATGACTGTACCCTGCCAGACTCTTGGAAATCTATGGGATTTTCTAGTCAAGAACACTGGAGTGAGTTGCCACTTCCTTCTCCAGGGGATCTTCCTGACCCAGGGATCGAACCCACATCTTCTGCATTAGCAAGCAGATTCTTTACCACTGAGCCTCAAGGGAAGCCCATGGAACCAGACTATAATGGCTGTACTGAAATCAAAGTCAGCAGCTTCAGAAGAACATCCCTTTTGCAATAAAGATTTTCTCTGTGAATGCATCTTTTTTCTTTCCGCAGTGAAGTTGTCTACCTGAGTTCCTTAAGTCCAGCCCTGATTTGGGCGTCCAAATCATGGCCTGTCCGAATGTCTGACTAGCAGTTTGTCAGTGGACAGTGCCATTTCCCTCTCTGCCTCTCAGAATAGTGATGAACGTGAAGATGAAATACTGTATGCTTTGGCACAAGGAGATGTGTAACTGGGTTTTTGGCTGTGTAGCTGTGGGTACCCTCAGGCCCATGATGATTAGGTGTCGAATGGTAACGTATCAGGTGGCTCGTCCTGCAGGCCAGGAGGCTCCTGGTGAGGCCGTGGGCTGTGTGTGTCTTCTCCTCCTGGTGGGGCAAAATACAGGCCACCTTCATAATTAATTTCTTCCCACGTTGGGTTTTCTTCCGTCAGCGAGAGGAGATGCTAATCAGATGGGAAACTCATGATCAATGTATCCAGGCAGGAAATGAGGGTGAGACTTTGTCCTCTATCTTCTGATCAATACATCCAGACAGGAAATGAGGGTGAGCTGTGTCCTCCATCTTCTCAGCCGGAAAGAAGACGTTAGGACACTGTGAATTCCAGACGCTGTTCAGGACTGAGCGACCTGTGCAGACCTAGCGAGAGCACCAGCGGGTGGGGCTCAGACCCCCGTGACGGCAGAGAGTGACCCGTGGTTCCGTCAAAGACCTTTGTCTTTCCATGCAGTGTTTTCTCATCATAATTCCTTCCCGAATCCCTTTTTTACATTGGTGGTGATTGAAAGTGTGGTAAGAGGAATTATCCCTCCATTTAAAAAAAAAATTATTTTCCATATTTAAGCAACTGCATCTTAATTGTAGTGTTTCTTTCACTGCCTTAACTTTCACTTTCTCTCTTGCCTTTTCACATCCGTCCTTGACTTAAAGACTAGCTATCCCCAGGAATCCTCCTCTTCCCCTGGAGGTTGTTTGGGCCCAGAGACAATGCAGTGCTAGTGGTAAAGAACCTGCCTGCCAATGTAGGGAACTCAAGAGACACCAGTTCGATCCCTGGATCAGAAAGATCCCTTGGAGAAGGGCATGGCAACCCACTCCAGTATTCTTGTCTGGAGAATCCCATGGACAGAGGAGTCTGGCAGGCTACATCTATAGGTTCGCAAAGCGTTGGACACAACTGAAGCGACTTAGCATGCACCCAGAATCAGAATAAAGACTTCATTTCCCAAGTCACAGAGTTCTGGACAGCAGGATGTCAATAGGAGGGATTTATGGAACATGCAGGAGGTGTCTTAAAGGGAGGTCCAAGTATTGGTTCATGTTGCAGGCTTAAGTATTGACATGATGCCTTGATGGTGAAAAGGTATTGTGGGGGTAGCAGAGGGGCCAGGGAGACAGAGCTGGGGTCCCCAAGGATATGGGGTCTCTGACTAACCCTGGATTGTTACAATTAACTGACAGAGATATAAACTTCTACGTTGCTCAAGCCACTGTCAGTTTGGAACTTCTGTGCCACAGTTCAATGTGTCTTCCAAGGCCAAGGTCCGCTGGCTGAGTTGAAGCTGTGATCCAAATTAGCCGCACTGGCAAGGTGTGGTTGAAAGAGTAACATAATGAGGATATGGCTACATGAGAATCTCTTGCCTCAAAAATACATTGACCTGAGACCTTTTGTTGCTATATGCATTGTGAACTGACTCATTCCACATATATAAACGTCCTTGATTACAGGTTTAGAGCAGGCTTTGCATTGCAGAACTTAATAGCAGAAAGAGACTAACAGAGAAGGGCAGGGGGATATTGCAGAGTCAAAATGATTGTAATTCCCACTTCAAGTTGAGACATTCAAAAGCTTTTCTCATACGCGGCAATGGATCTCTGTCTATAACATAACTCTCTTTTTGTCATTACAATCATAGCACAGTAAGCACTTTCTGCCTTGCTCTCCTGTAGATAGGAATCTAGTTTTCATAGAAGTCATTTGTCCCAGAGAAGTTCTTCATCAATGAGGCTCGTTCACTGCCTTCCTTTCTGGACTGCTCCTCTGCACCTGCTCGGGGTAACTATTGTTTCCCTCAGAATAAACCGTGATGAATTATCACTCTGGGTATCTCCACATGTTTTAGAATGATTTCTCTGCTTGTTGTGTGACTTACTTTGTTGCCTTCTGCAGGGAACTGTAGGGCAGGCCCACAATAGACTTCACAATCTCATTGTTGCTTGGTAATTGAACTTCCACATTTATTGCATTAGAGCAAAATAGCAAGCCCCTGACATGTAAGGAGCTGGTACACTGTCTGGAGGGACTAGTCGTGCTGAATAAGGAACAAGTAGGAAATATATATATATATATATATATGCACATAGCTTGGGCAGTTATTCTCTAAACCAATGAGATTGTTGCTCTGGGAAGCAATACAGTTAGTGATATTTTAGAGGATGATCTCTCTGCTTGGATTTAAACACTGAGTTTACCTTCTGATTCAGTCCACAAATGAGGCCACGAGACAGCTTCATCCTCTTTCTTAGGCAAGATGCCTCTGCAGAAGGAAGTTAACTTCCTCAGCAGCCCAACTGCGGCCCAAGGCATCCATATACCCAGCAGATGGCATCCGTGCATCCACCGTTCCTTGCTGCATCTCCGTCTTTACCACTTTTGCTCAGGTCAGAAACTCTAGAGAAGATGTTCTAAAGTGGAAGACTGAGCTGAGAGATGTGTGTTGGTGGTGTGAAGTTCCTCTGTACCACCTCCAGAGGAAAGGCTTAGAGCAAAGAGAAATTTGCAAGAATGATTTTGAACTTCGGAGCATCGTTAAAGTCCTTGGGCAACAGCAAAGCCTCAGAATGTTCACTCACTGTTTGCTCTCACAGCTGGTCAAGTATTCACAGCTTGCAATGAGGTATTTCCTGAAGTTATGATTCTTCTGCACCTTTTCAAACCTGATCTTGTCACTTCCCAATAAAACTATATCCATCACAATATACGTTGAGGCGCGTCCTCAAATGAATATGCTGCTGTTCTTTTTTTGAGGGAAAGATATGAAGAAAAAATTACAGACCCATCACATATTCAGTAACAGACCGGACTCATGAAAAGCCCCATCTTTTTTTCTCAATGTCAAAAGTCACATCATTCTGAGTCTGTGTGTCAGGCTTTCAGGGACAGGTGTTCGGGAACTTGGGACTGAAGCTTGTGTCTGGCTCTGTTTCCAGATTTGTGTTAAGGTCCTTGTGTGTGCTCAGGCACTCAATCATGTCTGACCCTTTGTGACTCTTTGGACTGAAGCCCTCCAGGCTCCTCCATCCATGGAATTCTTCAGGCAAGAATACTGGAGTGGGTTGCCATGCCCTTCTCCAGGGAATACTCCCAACCCAGGGATCGAACCCAGGTCTTCTTCATTGCAGGTGGATTTGTTACAGTCTGAGCCAACAGGGAAGCCCTGTTAAGGTCCTTAACCACCTTTAAGATGAAGTGGAAGGAGAACGTTGACTCCTTTGCTTAAACCTTAGCTCATTTGGTCAAGAGCATTGAGTACTGAACCTGCACGAGAGGTGCCGTGCTGGTGCTGAGAACTGAGCAGCCTGGCATTCCCATCCTTAAGGAGCAGAAGGGCAGAGCCAGACCATCTGGTCTGGATGCACAGACTCCGGAGTGAGGCTGGGTGCAGGAGAGTCCACGTGAGGCCCGCTGGGTGCGTCTGCACTGCTAACCAGGCTGCTAGTACCGCCTTCCCCTGGTAAGCCCCTGGCATGTGTGTTACACCTGCAAACAGGCTTAGATTTGATAGACAGCCATGTGCCCTGCATCTCACATCCACACACTATGGCTGCTCAGCCTCTGTGTTTTCTGAAGATTCTGCAAAAATGAAATAGTTGGCACTTCTTTTTTGAGATGAATAACAAATTCTTATATCAAAGACAAATGTGACCTCTCTGTATCAACATTACTTTAAGTACCCGAAGAGACCCACCATACAATTTTTTAAGTGTTGTGAGCTATAGCAATTGTTTAACAAACTAAGAAACCTGAGCATCTAGTCAAGGCTATGGTTTTTCCAGTAGTCATGTATGGATATGAGAGTTGGACCATAAAGAAAGCTAAGCACCGAAAAATTGATGCTTTTGAACTGTGGTGTTGGAGAAGACTCTTGAGAGTCTCTTGGATTGCAAAGAGATCCAACCAGTCAATCCTAAAGGAAATCAGTCCTGAATATTCATTGGAAGGATTGATGCTGAAGGTGAAACTGCGATACTTTGGCCACTGATGTGAAGAACTGACTCATTGGAAAAGACTGTGATGCTGGGAAAGATTGAAGGCAGGAGGAGAAGGGGATGACAGAGGATGAGATGGTTGGATGGCACCACCAACTCAATGGACATGAGCTTGAGCAAGCTCCGGGAGTTTATGATGGACAGGGAGGCCTAGCATGCTGCAGTCCATGGGGTCACAACGAGTCAGACATGATGACTGAGCAACTGAACTGAACTGAATTGAAGTAGCTTTTGTTTCTCAGCAAAAAGAGAAATATTCCAAATATGATGTTATGAATGGTATTCCAAAACATAGCTTATTATTTACTCATTAGAATGTTCAGAAAGTATGATGATGAAAGTTTTTATTTCTGCCCATTTATGCCTGTTTTATTTCATTTATGCCTATTTTTTCTCAAGGACACTTTCACTAAAAGAAGCCACTTGTCATTGGATTTCCAGGTTACCTTTTATCACCCCAAGAAGACAGGAAAATGCAACATAAAATTTATTTCACTGCACCCTCTCTTTGAAATAAAATTAAATGTTTTACAACTTTATTTATAAACACTATTGAGGAATTTCTGATCCAAGAAGTATTTAAACCCAACTTATTCATAATCCTGAGGCCAATTTTATTTTTTATTTTTCTGTTTTGATTATTTTTTATTTTTTTTAATTTTTATTTTTACTTTATTTTGCTTTACAATACTATTGGTTTTGCCATACATTGACAGGAATCCACCATGGATGTACATGAGTTCCCAGTCCTGAACCCCCCCACACCTCCCACCCCATATCATCTCTCTGGATCTTCCCCGTGCACCAGCCCCAAGCATCCTGTATCCTGTATTGAACATAGACTGGCAATTCATTTCTTACACGATAGTATACATGTTTCAATGCCATTCTCCCAAATCATCCCACCCTCTCCCTCTCCCACAGAATCCAAAAGTCCATTCTATACATCTGTGTCTCTTTTGCTGTCTTGCATGCAGGGTTATCATTACCATCTTTCTAAATTCCATATATATGTGTTAGCATTCAGTGTTGGTGTTTTTCTTTCTGGCTTACTTCACTCTGTATAATAGGCTCCAGTTTCATCCACCTTATTAGAACTGATTCAAATGTATTCTTTTTAATGGCTAAGTAATACTCCATTGTGTATATGTACCACTGCTTTCTTATCCATTCATCTGCTGATGGACATCTAGGTTGTTTCCATGTCCTGGCTATTATAAACAGTGCTGCGATGAACATTGGGGTACACATGTCTCTTTCAATTCTGAATTCCTTGGTGTGTATGCCCAGCAGTGGGATTGCTGGGTCATAAGGCAGTTCTATTTGCAATTTTTTAAGGAATCTCCACACTGTACTCCATAGTGGCTGTACTAGTTTGCATTCCTACCAACAGTGTAAGAGGGTTCCCTTTTCTCCACACTCTCTCCAGCATTTATTCCTTGTAGACTTTTGGATCGCAGCCATTCTGACTGGTGTGAAATGGTACCTCATTGTGGTTTTGATTTGCATTTCTCTGATAATGAGTAATGTTGAGCATCTTTTCATGTGTTTGTTAGCCATCCGTATTTCTTCTTTGGAGAAATGTCTGTTTAGGTCTTTGGCCCATTTTTTGATTGGGTCATTTATTTTTCTGGAATTGAGCTGCATAAGTTGCTTGTATATTTTTGAGATTAGTTGTTTGTCAGTTGCTTCATTTGCTATTATTTTCTCCCATATTGAAGGCTGTCTTCACCTTTCTTATAGTTTCCTTTGTTGTACAGAAGCTTTTAATTTTAATTAGATCCCATTTGTTTATTTTTACTTTTATTCCCAGTATTCTGGAGGTGGATCATATAGGATCCTGCTGTGATTTATGTCGGAGAGTGTTTTGCCTATGTTTTCCTCTAGGAGTTTTATAGTTTCTGGTCTTACGTTTAGATCTTTAATCCATTTTGAGTTTCTTTTTGTGTATGGTGTTAGAAAGTGCTCTAGTTTCATTCTTTTACAAGTGGTTGACCAGTTTTCCCAGCACCACTTGTTAAAGAGATTGTCTTTACTCCATTGTATATTCTTGCCTCCTTTGTCAAAGATAAGGTGTCCATATGTGTGTGGATTTATCTCTGAGCTTTCTATTTTATTCCATTGATCTATATTTCTGTATTTGTGCCAGTATCATACTGTCTTGATGACTGTGGCTTTGTAGTAGAGCCTGAAGTCAGGCAGGTTGATTCCTCCAGTTCCATTCTTCTTTCTTTAAGATTGCTTTGGCTATTCGAGGTTTTCTGTATTTTCATACAAATTCTGAAATTATTTGTCTTAGCTCTGTGAAAAATACCGCTGGTAGATTGATAGGGATTGCCTTGAATCTGTAGATTGCTTTGGGTAGTATACTCATTTCCACTATATTGATTCTTCCAATCCATGAACGTGGTATATTTCTCCATCTATTAGTGTCCTCTTTGATTTCTTTCATCAGTGTTTTATAGTTTTCTATATATAGGTCTTTAGTTTCTTTAGGTAGATATATTCCCAAGTATTTTGTTCTTTTCATTGCAATGGTGAATGGAATTTTTGCCTTAATTTCTTTTTCTGCTTTCTCATTATTAGTGTATAGGAATGCAAGGGATTTCTGTGTGTTGATTTTATATCCTGCAACTTTACTATATTCATTGATTAGCTGAAGTAATTTTCTGGTGGAGTCTTTAGGGTTTTCTATGTAGAGGGTCATGTCATCTGCAAACAGTGAGAGTTTTACTTCTTCTTTTCCAATGTGGATTCCTTTTATTTCTTTTTCTGCTCTGATTGCTGTGGCCAAAACTTCCAGAACTATGTTGAATAGTAGCGGTGAGAGTGGGCACCCTTGTCTTGTTCCTGACTTTAGGGGAAATGCTTTCAATTTTTCACCATTGAGGATAATGTTTGCTGTGGGTTTGTCATATATAGCTTTTATTATGTTGAAGTATATTCCTTCTATTCCTGCTTTCTGGAGAGTTTTTATCATAGATGGATGTTGAATTTTGTCAAAGCCTCCTCTGCATCTATTGAGATAATCATATGGCTTTTATTTTTCAATTTGTTAATGTGGTGAATTACATTGATTGATTTTCAGATATTGAAGAATCCTTGCATCCCTGGGATAAAGCCCACTTGGTCATGGTGTATGATCTTTTTAATGTGTTGTTGGATTCTGATTGCTAGAATTTTGTTAAGGATTTTTGCATCTATGTTCATCAGTGATATTGGCCTGTAGTTTTCTTTTTTTGTGGCATCTTTGTCAGGTTTTGGTATTAGGGTGATGGTGGTAAGACCAATTTTAGAACAAATCAAAAATTATCTCATTTATTGTGGATCTTAAATGTAAGCAAGTCCTGAGTAAAACCAAATATTTATTCTGAATGAATCAGATAAACTATATTTATCAACCTCATCTAGGATAAACAATGTTCTGTGTAAGATTGTATAGAATCCTCTTTGACCATTAGTAAACTACTGAAGTTAGTACTTAGTAGGAATACTAGGATTTTTAGAGGAATATCTGACTATCTGATGGTTTAGATAGGAATGGACAAACCAAATACAAATGCTTGACTTGAGGATTTTAAAGCATATGCAGTATTAAATGGCTTAATTTATTCTAGTATAAGTTCAATGATTAGGCATGTGATCTGTTGTTTTCCAAATAAGATTTATTTTTCACTTTATGATTCCAATTGATGTATGATAAGACTTTGAATTTTGGGATCAACATGATTCTATGAAAGAGGATATAAGATATTGTATCAGTCTGAATAACGAGCAAAAAGTCATGTTTAGAGAACAAAACACCTCACCAACTGCAAGTATACCAGTCTTGCATCACCATGGCTGTGCTGTGTGTGTACCCACGTGGACATGCACATTAAGCACTCAGTGTCACGTGGGTGCCCGCGTGGACATACTCGTGAACGTTCAGCGTCATGTGGGTGCCCACATGGAAACACACGTCAACACTCACGGGTAATTCATGTCAGGACACATAGTGCTTTGCAGGGATGTAGGAGCTCCATCTCCCTCCAAAAGCTCTTATTTTGGCTTGAATTGTGTTCCCCAAACAAGATATTTTGAAATCCCAACCCCAGAACCAATGAAAGGGACCTTATCTGCAAATATTAATTCCTTCCTTTTTTACCTTATTCCTGTATCTTTTTTAAACTAACCTTCTGCCATGCCATCCTCTGATTGCAACATTTTCCACCAGTCTTATTTCTTCTTCTTCTAATTCACCTGTTCCTATTCTTAGCTCACATCTTTTTCCTTGGCTCACCTTCCTCTTCCATATTCTTAAATCCTGGGTCTTTCCAGTGTCTTCTTTTTCCCCACTGTGCTTTCTCCTGGGATGTTCTCCTTGTCTGTTGCCACATTGACTATTTTTATATTCATGTGTCTGGTCTTCAGCTTTCCCTGAGCAATAGATTCCAACTATCTAATACTCACTTCCTGAACCAGGTACATTCTTGGCTCTTCTGTGAGCTTTTTGCAACAGCCTTCATCAGAAGGCCTCAAAGTTCTCATCAAGTTCCTTTTGTCAGCATTCCCTGAACCCCTCAAGCCTAGCTCTGCATGATATGTAAGTAATTAGTACTTTTTGTTTGTCTATCCAAGTACACGCTCATGATAGAGGAGGGCTGGACCATCAATTGGTAAGGAAAGGAAGTTCTTGGTTGTTGGTCTACAAAGTAAAATATTTCTATGTATGTAAGATTTGACTGCAAAAAAAGGGAACCCGAAACTGATAAAGCCTATAGATTTAATTACTGATTTCCAGGAAATATGGGAGAAAGAACTATTAAGTAACACCCTTGATATGCAGTCAGTGAACTGAGACTATAGGAAATCCTACAGGAAAAAGAGACATGGATTATTAACCAAAACTATTGCAACAGAAAAAAAAGAGAGAAAGACAGCAGGAGAAGACAGAGAGAGAGAGAGAGAGAGAGAGAAGGGTAGCTGTAAGATTAGAAAAAAGCTTTCAAAAATCAGCCTATTACAATCTTTACATTATGATTTGACCATACTATTAAAAAATTATGAATAAGAAATTTGATTACAAAAAGCAAGTTACTATATGTTCTAGGTATGATAATTGATGATGCCGATGTGTTTTTTAATGTTTAAAATGTGTTTTTTAAATAAAATATATCAATATAATGTCTAACATTTATGTCAGAATAATCCAGAGTATGAAAAAGTAGGTGGGAATACAGATTAATTATAATTTGCTATGAGTTAAAATCAGTTGATAAGATGTGAGGGTTCATTTATTCTCTTTTCTTTGTATTTGAAAACTTTCATAATTAAAAAAAAAAAGTTGGTTGAATTTGCCAAATAACAACTAAGCCTCCAATTTTCATGATGTGAAAAGGGCGAGATATTTCATTAGCAGTTCAACTCTGTGTGGATTTGATGATCCCAATGGGGTTTTGATCCGAAAGTGAAGAGGAAAGACTACTTAGGCCTGAATTCTTCTGGGATCTGGCCACCATAGACTGGTGGAGGTTGTGTTAACAGTTTGAATCAAGATTAGGCTGTAATATACTTTTGAGTCCAAGATAATTAGAACTCTACCCAAACTTCCTGTGGCTCTGATTCATTTTATTTCCCATGCCATTTTTGTTGACTTGTGGATGCATACAAGTGCCTACTTTTATTGTCTTTTTTATTAGTGCCTAGCAGGCATCATCAGAGTAATTATTTCCATTGTCATGCATTTAATTTTACCTTGTCTTCCACATGTTGCTACAAGTCATTTGGAAATTCTCACGTCTATGCAATAGCATAACCACATTTGTGATCATCAGCTTCAAAAATCAATTTCTCCCTTGTGCCCATAGTAAAATAATTACAGGTTATATAAATGCGAGTCTTATCATGACAGGAGAGCAGAACTGATGTGGCATACTAATTTATTCATTAAAGTGCAAATGAACGAATGACAATTGAAGGTGGCTGCCTGGTTTCCTTCTGCCTCTGTTGTCCGGAAACGCACACTCTGCTCAAATGGGAGGCCGACAAAGATGGAATCTTTGGAGCCCTTGAGGGCACTTGGATTTCAACCCCACTTAAAAAGTGATTAAAATGCCACAGTCTAGAGGCAGCAATATTTCTTATATGGGTCCTTAAGTGGAGAGATACTGATCCAGTGGAAAAAGGAAGGAGAGAAGGGAGAAAATAACCTTTTCGGGAGTAGATTTAAAAACTTGTACCAACATGCCACTCAATGCTTCTTTAATATTAATTGAATTGGCCGCTTGTAAAGGCGTGTCGTTTGTGCCTTTGATAAAGTGACACCATAGCAGCTGTTCTAAGTGGATCACGAATTCCATTCTAAACAGGGGATGCGAGGGCAAAGACCAGACTAACTCAGACCCTGAAGTCCAGTGGAAGAGGAGGACAATCACCAATATATCCAATAGCAAAGCACCAGCCATCAACAGGACAATATAATCGTGTTCAGGTGGGAGATGTTCACTGTGGCACTGGGGTCGAGGGGAAATCCCAGCAAGAGAAAGAGGCTAAGAGAAAAGTGGGATCCATCTGATGTGGAGGAAGAGAGAAGGAATTCTCAGAATGAGAGGGCAGTGAACAGAGTCCCAGGGAAGGATGTGTCTGAGCGTGTCCGGAGGGGTCCTGGGGCCAGCCTGACTAGGGCAGAGAAGTTATGATTAAAGGGAGAGTCAGTGACATCGTTCAGGGTCTCCAAGGATGCCCAGGACTTGAAGCAGTTTTCAAAACCAGGAATTAACACCAAGTGGGCTTTAAGGGCAAAGTGCTCTTGTGGTTGACAAGCTGTGGTGGGGAGCTCTCTCTCCAGGCGGTTTGTCTCCACATCCAGAACCGAAAAAGCCCCTACATAGACAGAGAAAAGACATGTTGCTCATCAGAACCAACATTTCAATTATGTACATTGTGATGGTTTCAAGCTCGCACATTAGCATGAATCTCTCTTTGGGGATGTTGACTAAATTCACTTGCGTAATACATTGTGTTCAATGGTGCAGGAGCCAGACATATGGTTTATTCTCCCGGCAGTGGCAAAGGACATTGTATTTTTAATTTCGACACTGTGTTTCTTTGTGTATTTTCAAGAGACATGTTTCTGGGAGTATCTTCTTCAGGCTTCATATAAGGAGGCCTGGTATTTCAAACAGCTGAATTAGCTTTCCTTATCTCGTGGTGTGTTGTTGACATAACTTCACAGCTAATGCTGCTGCTGCTGCTAAGTCACTTCAGTCATATCCGATAATGTGGGTTTAAAACGCTGCAGAGCTTTGGTTCCCAGCATTTACCAAGTGCCATGAGCTGCAAAGCATTTCTTGACTTGACTGGTCAAATGCTTTGTGTGGCAGTTTCCACTATTCACTTCTTTTGGCAGTTTGGGAAACTGCCAAAATGTACCATCAGGAAAGTTAGGTAATTTTCTGATGGTAAAACAGCAAAAGAAATGATGACATCAGGAATCAAATTATGCCAATATTATTATTATGACAATAATAATTTTATTAACTTATTAATAAATTTATTGTGTATGCACGCTAAGTTGCTTCAGTTGTGTTTGACTCTTTGTGACCCCTTAGACTGTGTAACCTGCCAGGCTCCTTTGTCCGTGGGATTCTCCAGGCAAGAATATTGGAGTGTGTTGCCATGCCCTCCTCCNATATACATTACTATATAACTCTTTTGTTTTTTCATTTATTTCCTTATTGCAAATGCAGTATAAGTGCCCATTCCAAATGGTTCCCTGAAACTGTGAACTACCCTTGATATTGTTCATGCAATTAATGGGCCATGGGGAACTTCACAGTGACCCCTAAACGATAGTGAGCTGTGCTGAGCAGTTTATTCGAAAACTCTTCAGGAAACTAAATTCTCCAGTTTTTGCCCATCTGTTACTGCATCGCTGTCTGCAAGAAAGTATGAAATCATTTGTCATTATCATCTCCAGATTATGTCTCCATACTTCGGTGGTAACATTTCTTTTTCATAGGAGTGAGCAAAGTACTCTGGAGAATACAAAAGGGCCCTTCCCTTGGACTGTCCTTCCCTCCGGCCATCTGTTAGAGACTCCAGAGCTACTTCCTCTGGGATGTTTTGCTTGGTCCCTCACCCAGAAGTTATCTCACTTGCTCTCTCTCTCAAGACTTGTGATAACATGCTTCCTACATCCGTCTCCTTTCTACATTGCACTGTACGTGCTCTTTCTTTATGAGATTTCAGGCCACTTTACGTCTGACTCATCTTCCTGCCCCTCACTGCGTCTGTGTGACACAGGGCACCTTGGGAGTCACCACACATTTTTAGAAACTGTAGGACTGTAACATAGAAAAGGTTTGAGTTCAGCAGAATCAGTGACTTTGGCATGGTTGGCGTTTGTTTTCTCAAATTGGTGTTCTAAGGCAAACTACACATTTTCTCGGGAAGTTCAACGGTTTCCTGGAAGTTTGTTTTTGCCCTTGTAGATCTGACCACAGAACATGCCCCTCTGCAGCATAGGTAACAGGAGAACTTAATGGGGATTGAGCTTATTTTAGCAAGAGTTAGCTTCTCTCTAACAAGAGAATTTCACTTTCAAAACCTTTATTAACTGTGGCTTAGAGTTTGACAGTGAACTTTTAAAAACACAGTTGCCAGCTGTTACTGGAGTCCTTTAACTTCCAAAGCTTTGCCCTGGAGGCGTCAGTTTCAGGATCCGCGTGTTTACAGCCCCTTCCTGATCATAAGTGCTCAGCAGGGAGGCAGGATGGGCAAGAATCGAGAGGTCGGCAGGCTTCGAAACAGAGTCGTACTAGAATAGGGCAAATAGACCCTTCACTTTGAAGTGATAAAGGCTACGCACACTGTAGTTTTGCTTCCCAAGCAATTTAAGTCATCTTGGTCGACAGACACTGATCTGAAAGAATCTAAAGTTTTGGGGAACCATTTTGTACTGAGCTCACTCGAGACCTAAATTCTGGTTTTGCTGTAGACCCTTGACAGTTTGGAAAACTTAATTAACTGAGTGTCCCTATGGTGTCGTAGAGTTCATATTTTCATTAAACCCACCCCTGCCTAATATGGCTAACGTAGACTGTCTTGGAGGACTGAACTGCAGATGTGAGTCAGCACTCAAATGTGGTTACTGGTTGATCCGAAGGCGTGTCTACAGAGCTTCATGAAAGATCCACGAAGCTTCTGAGGTTTTAGATTCTGCTTCTGTACCTATCCCAGGATCACATCAGACTGTGTGTTTGTTAGCTGAGGGGGCATGTGGGACCCTGTATCACAGGCATTCAGAAAGGCAGTACTGGTCACAGTAAGGAGGGCCTTTAGACAGACAAGGGCTGTGTAGCAACCCATCCTAGATCTTCACTGAAAGGTTTCAGAGCCAGGAGTCTCAGTGATAAAATGCACTAAGGTACCTTGTCCTCTGATGCTATTCTTCACCTTTCTCAATTTCCCGGCAGCATCTTCTGCACAGGCAACTTCTTTAGAAAAATACAGAATAAATATATTCTAGGACTTACCATCATTTTGCCAAAACTACTGATTGCCAAGACCAATATTTCTCATATTGAAGTTAGAGACTGATTCCCTCCCATAGCCTTGCTTGGAGCATCATGTAGCCTAATTTATCCCTCTCCCTTTGTTTTTTGCTTTTTAAAAAATTTCTTTTGCTTCTGCTTCAAAAACTCTCTTTTTGTGCATGATTATTCTCTGTTCCCTAAGATGACATACTGGTGGGTTTGAGGCTGTAAACCTAGTATAGAGGCACTGTTTTCTGCGAGACCTGCCACCTCAGTGTAAACCACTGTCTCCAGATCAAGAAGATCAAGCAAGGCAGTCCTAAAGGAAATCAACCCTGAATATTCATTGGAAGGACTGATGCTGAAACTGAGGCTTCAGTACTTTGGCTACCTGATGCAGAGCCTACTCACTAGAAGAGACCCTGATGCTGGGAAGGATTGAAGGCAGAAGAAGGGGGTCACAGAGGGCGAAATGGTTGGATGGTATCATCGACTCAGTGGACATGAATTTGAGCAAACTCCAGAGATGGTGAAGGACAGGGAAGCCTGGCATGCTGCTGTCCATGGGGTCACAAAGAGTCGGACACAACATAGCGATTGAACAGCAACAGCTTCGTGAGTTATGGTCCCTTTTTCTCTGTGAGTGAAAAGATGATTAATACACAGGTTAGTAAGGGACTGTTCTCCTAACTTTTGAAAATACTGTTGCTTTTCTGTGAACCACTTACAATATGCCCATCATGGATTTTCCTAAGCGAATCAGTAGTTTTCGTATATACAGCTCTATTTTTTCACAGGAAGTCATAGATGATGTATCTTTTCTCTTTTAGGTTTATGAAGATGTATTTGAGTTTTAGTAAACGGATCTGTCTTGATGTTACAACTCTCTGTGTGATCCCCAAATGGAGAACATACCAGGGCAGCACACACTGACCTCGAATCTCTAGAGGTCAGAGGGTCGGCTTGTGGGTATCAGGCAAGAAGAAGCAATTAGATGGGACGCTCCGTTTTCTTATCTCCTCTCTCTGGCTTGTCTTGCACAGAACAGTTACTCTCCTGTGGGCCGTGCAAGGACATTGAGGACGGTCTGATCTGACAGAGGACCTCCGGGGCCCCTACTGATGGGCCGCAGAGCGGCCACGGGGCCAGAGGCCACAAGTGAAGCAGGCAGAAGCCGTCAGTAAGCTTCTGAGTAGCTCAGCAGAGAACACTAGCTGGTGGGAGAAGGCAGAGATGAAGAAGGAAGCCATTTTTCTCTTTTGCAAATACATAGACTAGAAAATATCGGTGTAAGAATCAGGCTAAAGGGAACACCCCAGGACGCCTCCTTCACCGTCAGGAGTCACAGATATGTGCCCAGTGTCCACCACCGTGTTCCACAGGTGGTATTCCGGTGGCCACTTACACTACTCAACTTGCCATCTCGTTTGGCAAGGAGCAGCAAGTATATGATTTAAAAAAAAAAACAAAAAACTTTTTTATTTTAAAAATATTTTAGGTTTTTATTTTTAATTGAAGTATAGTTGATTTATAATGTTGGGTTAATTTCTGCTGTACAGAAAAGTGACTCAGTTATATGCATATGTGTATATGTCCATTCTTTAAAAAAAATATTCTTTTCCATTGTGGTTTATCATAGGACACCTTTTTTTCCCCTTCCCCAAAATGTATTTTTTTTTTCCTTTTTAGCAAAAGCATTCTTAAAGAACAGATGTGTCTGGGTCAGAGCATCTTTGCTCTCTACATCTTACAAAGGAAGAGTTAGTGTCTGAAACAAACCAGAGGCTTAGTAAGAAGGAAATGGAAATGAGCGAGATATGAAGGGTTTATTGTAGCTAAGTATATCGATTTTCATCCTTATATTTTTAAATGGTCTAAAAATAGCATCCCATACACATCCCTGCCTCGAATCATTAAAAGATTAAATGCCTGCTTCCTTTGAAAATATGACTTGTTGTCAAATGAAATAAATGCACACTTCTCATTAGTGATTAAGAAAAGAATGTTTATTATATGCATTTTAAATTTCCCCTAAATGATTTGACACATTTATTGAAATCTGCTCAAGTGTTAAATTTGCTTCTGAGTAAACTCACCCTTTTAATGCCAATGAAATGCTTCTTTAAAAATCCTGATCGCTCATGACTTGGATGAATTAAATTATTTGATCCACGAAGTACACAAGTAGTATTGTTCTTTCTCCTAAAAGTGTCCCTGGCACAGCAGTCAGCCAATCAAATATCGAGAAGCTCCTTTATGTTTTCCACAGAAGTAAAATAAACAATATTCAAAGCTAGCCCAGTGTACAAACGATTGAGAAATGTTTCTAAGTAATTAAGTGTAGCCAATCGAACCACCGGAATATTCTGAAATAGGTGTGTAGGAAGCATGTCAGTGGTATTCAGGACTTCCTAGAATCAGCAGGGGTGGGGAGACCTCCTTCCTTTCTGCTCTGAGGAGTAACAGACAAGACCAAACCCTGCCTGGAGAAGAGTAACTGCTGGTTTGGGGGTGCACCCCCCACCGCATTTGCGTCATAGAGCCCGTGCATTCTAAAAAGCCTGGAACATTTCACGGACAACCAGCAATTAACTCTCTTTGTGGTGACATGCTCAGAGGAGACCGTTGAAGTTGAAGCTTAGACGCTGTTATTAGCGTAAGGACAATATTTGCAGTCCCAGATAGAGGTGTGGCTAGTAATTAGAAAGTCTTTTTCATTTCATTTGACTCAAACACAGACTTTTTTCTATTTGCACTCTGTGGTACTATAAGGGTCCAGAGACAAGGACGAACTGGGCATTTGCTGCTCTTCAGGATTTGACTTGGTGAGAGAGCTGGCCCCTGAAGGAGAGATGATGGAATTGTAAAGTAGGCTGTTGTAGCTGGATAAACAGAGCCTGTCATGGGCTTGTAATAATTACACAGACTGTTTTGTATACCTTGTATAATAACTCAAAATGTGTTTCCTAACTCCCTCCTGAATCCTAGAGCTGCCAAGACAAAGGGCCACACTGAGGCTTGTGCCCTGCTTAGTCACGCAGTCATGTCCGGCTCTTTGTGACCCTGTGGACTACAGCCCGCCAGGCTCCTCTGTCCACGGGGATTCTCCAGGCAAGAACACCGGAGTGGGTTGCCATACCCTCCTCCGAGGGGGATCTTCCCAACCCAGGGATCAAACCCAGGTCTCCCACATTGCAGGCAGATTCTTTACCAGCTGAGCCACCAGGGAAGCCCAAGAATACTGGAGTGGGTAGCCTATCTCTTCTTCAGCGGATCTTCCTGACCCAGGAATTGAACCAGGGTCTCCTGCACTGCAGGCAGATTCTTTACCAGCTGAGCTACAGGGAAGCCCAGGGAAGCCCCTACACTGAGTCTTAAAGCAGCAGAAGTCTCTCCTCTTGCAGCACTGGAAGCCTGAGGTCTCTGTGTCCATTCCTGCTCGGGGGCTCAGAGGGAGAAGGCATTCCGCACCTGCCTTTGTCCCAGTTTCTGGTGCTTGCCTGCGACCCCTGGCGCTTGCTGGCCACACCCCTCCAGTCTCCGCCTCCGCTGTTACATGTCTTCCCTCTGAGTGTCTTTGACTCTATGTTACATACATGTGTATGCCAATATATATGTATATTTGCAAAATGAAGGACACCATAGTACCCACGTACTGTGGTGAGGATTACAGAGCTCACATTTATTATAGACACAGAAGTGTTGGCTTCCCCCTCTCTCTGTGTATATCTATATACGCACACAGAGGCTTCCCCGGGCCACACTGAGCCCTGCGTCTCCGTCACACAGTGTGATGGCCCCGGAGCCGCCCTGGCAGCCTGTCCTGAGGCGGAGACTGCTTCACATCGCAGGCACTGCTGGAGTGAAACTCAGGAGAAAATGAATCCAAAATAAAAAGAAAGCATGAACAGGCTGACGCTGAAAATGGACCACTGTGGACTCGAGTGGCCGCTGCAGATGTGGAAAGGGACCCCGGGGTGCACGGGCAGAGTGGGCCGCGCACCTGCAGACCTGCCCCGAATTCTCCGGGTTGACACAGAGGTGGCCTCTGACCTGGTCTGAGCCCGTCTGCAGGCTTGGCCAGGGAGGCCGCTCTGTCTGTCTGCTCACGCTCTGGTTTCCACCTTCAGCAAAAAGGAGAGAAAAGAAGGAGGCACTTAAGGAGCGCACGGGACAAGATGCTCCCATGGAGGGGGCACACGCGGGTGGGGATGGCCGTCCGGGAGGACAGGATCTCTGAGGACGCCTGGCATCTCTGAGGGAAGGGGACGGGTCGCACGTCTCAGCAGTGATCACGTGGTCTGTTGGGACTCGTGCTTCAGTATTGGCTTAGCTGCATGAATCAGAAAGGAAAGCGTTTTTCTTAATTATGGCAAAAAATTGTAGGGGAACACAGAAAATGTTATAGGCTGATACATGCATGGACACAGACACACAGACACACGCACACATGACACAATGAGCCGGATCCATAGAGCAGCGGGTTGAATTGCTTGTACAGGGTCAGTTCAGTTCAGTTCAGTGGCCCAGTCATGTCCGACTCTTTGCGACCCCATGGACTGCAGCACACCAGGCCTCCCTGTCCATCACCAACTCCCGGAGTCCACCCAAACTCATGTCCATTGAGTTGGTGATGCTATCCAACCATCTCATCCCCTGTCGTCCCCTTCTGCACCTGCCCTCAATCTTTCCCAGCATCATGTTCTTTTCATAAAAGCACAGTCTATTCTGACTGGAGCACAAATCAGGTTAGTGGTGAAGGAGAAAGAGAACGGCTTATTCTTTACCGTTGGTTTGTATCTTAGCTGAGAAGTGTTCCTCCATGACTGGGAAGTAAAGGATGAAATTTCTCATTTTGAGGGAAGAATTGATACAGTTTGTGCAATGCCATCATCATTCTAACTCCCCCAAATTTGTGACTTGGTGTGCCCTGGTGGTTCGGATGGTAAAGAATCTGCCTGCAATGTGGGAGACCTGGGTTTGATCCTTACGTTGGGAAGATTCCCTGGAGAAGGGGACAGCTACCCACTCCAGTATTCTGGCCTGGAGCATTCCATGGACAGAGGAGCCTGGCAGGCTATAGTCCATGGGGTCGCACAGAGTCAGACATGACTGATCGACTTTCACACACACACACACACACACACACACACACACACACACACACGTCATTGCCTGCACTTAGGTGACACTGGTGGTAAAGAACCTGACTGCTAATGCAGAAGATGTAAGAGTCAAGGGTTTATCCCTGCATGAGGAAGATGCCCAGGAAGAAATTACGGCAACCCACTCCAGTATTTCTGCCTGAGGAATCCCATGGACAGAGGAGTCTGGCTGGCTACAGTCCATGGGATCACAAAGAGTTGGACACATGGGGTCACAACTTAAGTGACTTAGCACACAGCACATGTCATTACCACAGAAATCACGGACTCTTTTGTCTCTTCTGGGTGTGATTTTTATGCAGCACTTTTGAGGAGCCCTGGGCTAGTGTTTCTTAAAGAATGGGCCCATGGACCAGCAGCGTCTGTGTCACCTGGGATTTGTTAAAAATGCAGATTCCCAGGGCCCCAGTTCAGACCTTAGAACCAGAATGGGGGTGGGGGGGGCAGGAGCCTCTATTTTGACATACCCTGCAGGTGGCTTGTACACTCATTACGTTTGAGAAGCACTGTCCGCAGAGGTAAATAGGATTGTCGGACCACCCGGCATCTTTGCCTCCCCTCTGAGCACCTGGTTAGAGTTTGCTACGTTTTACGTAAACCCAGGACATACATCTCTAAGACAACAAAAGATCAGCAAAAATAATCAGATCAAAGACTAGTGTGGAAAACCTTGTGAAGTATTTCATGATGGTTCCCTGTTAGGCTGTTTACATGCACATCTCCGTGATGTGGGATCAACAGGCCCAACGATGCACAGCAGACGTTCCTACACAAGCTCTCCTTTAAACATCACGACCGTAGTAGATAGTAAAAATAGTAATTGATCTTCACCAGGGCTTAGTAGGCGATAAGCACTTTTCGAGGAACTCTGCAAATACTAACTTACCTAATTCTGACAACATCCTCATGACATGCTATTTGATTTTTAGCTCCATTTTACTGAAGGGAAAACCAAGACTCGGAGAGGAAAGGGCAACGGGCAATGTCACATATGTCTTATGTAACAAAGGCAGTAACCAAAGGCCAACAGGCTAGCTCCAGATGCCACGTCTTTACCACTAGGTATGGCGACTTTACTGTAAGCAGGTTTATGTGATATCACTGGTGGGAAAGCTCATCTGTTCAATGCTTTCTCACGGTTACAGAGTGACTGACTGGCAACCCAGCTCTGCCTTACTCCTCAGACTGGTTCACATTCTCCTATGCCAGCTCCTCCCTAAGTACCAACCACATCAATCAGATTTAGCCTTTTGCATAAAGGGATTCTACCCCATAGGAGTTGTTGGAGGAAATAGGTGAAATAATCCATAATCCAGTCCAATAATCCGCTGAACTGAAAGAGTTCAATTCTTGGCAAATAGTGAGAGGTCAACTTGAGCAAAGATTATGCATTGTTATACTAAGTAGACAAAGATTATATCGTATGTCATAGAATTTAAGATGTTGTTATGCCTAAGAAACATCCCACCTCAGAGATCCTAAAATATGAAAGTGTGTGCATCTTTATAATAGATGAAGTACGGGACTCGATACATTTTAGACTTTAATCAGTGTTGAATGTTGGATTGTCCTGGACTCAGCAGTTAAGAATCTGCCCGCAGTGCATGAGATGCTGCAGGAGGCATGGGTTCCATCCCTGGGTCGAGAAGATCCCCTGGAGGAGGGCATGACAACCCACGCCAGTATTCTTGCCTGGAGAATCCCATGGACAGTGAGGCCTGGTGGTCTACAGTCCATGGGGCTGCAAATTGTTTAGTTGCAATGAGTAAACAGCAACAATTTTTTAAAGTTGTTAAGACGTGTGTGACAGGGTTGTAGGCAGGTATGTTTTTAAATTTCTCAGCCATCTGCTAAGGCATTATTTTTATTTCTTCTTATTATTCATTGCAAACACGAAACAATTGGGACGTAGAAAAATTAAGCAACTCAATCACAATCAAGCCACGAAATGGTGGGGTCAGGATGGCCGTTCGGTGCCTCCGATCCCAAAGTCTTCGTGCTGTGCTGTGATGCATCGACCGTCTCGAATCCCCAGATGCTTTTCTTGATTCTTCTTCATGCTACTTGTTCAGCTCTGGGATCTTGACTTTGTCACAGAGGGAATAACTGTAACGAAAGACTGAAAGCTTCCGCAGGATGGAGGGAGAGAAGGGACGCGAACACTGGGGAATGGAGTCCCAGGCGGAACGCAAAGGCAGAGGTGCCTCCTCTGCTCCTTCACCAGCCCTGACCTTGCTCAGCAAACGCATCGCAGGACGTCAGGCTCCAGCCCTTCACTGAAGAGTCCCAGCGCCCCCCAGCCCCCTCAAGCCTTCAGCTGTGCAGGAAATCATACAGGAAGAGCTTGCGGTGGAAAGCAGTACAGGTTCAGGCCTGGGCTCCAGTCTTGAAACAGTGACCGCAGCACATTTTATTCCACAGCAAAGTAGTCACCCTATCATTAAATTTAAAGAGATAATAGAATTGTGAATTTCCGTATCTCACTGTGGTCTGAGAGAGGGACACCCATGCCCAGCATTTTAAAGGGCCAGCCCTAGGCTTTCTGACCTAACAGAACAAACTTCTGACCGTTCAGATACCTCATTTTCCAAAGGGCGGGCTACATCATGAGAGCGGCCATACTCATCCCTGGCCTTTTCTTCTGACGTGTTTTCATAGTCAGCAGAAGGAGATGTTTTATCTCATTTCCAGGATGGCCTACTATTTGGTATAAAAAAGAATGGCATTGGTTTCCCTAACTGACCATTATGCATGAGTACATGAATACTGATTAGTAGTAACAGCCGCTACTGAAGAAGTTCTTGCTTTTCTAAGCTGATTCTCTTGTCACCGTCAGAGTCAGGGGAAAGAAAAGGACTTGTAGACGTGTCAGTCACTCAGTCGTGTCCGACTCATTGCCACCCCATGGACTGTAGCCTGCCAGGTTCCTCTGTCCATGGGATACTTCAGGCAAGAATACTGGAGTGGGTTGCCTTTTCCTTCTCCAGGGGAATCTTCGTGACTCAAGGAGCGAAGTCGGGTCTCCTACATTGCAGGCAGATTCTTTACCACCTGAGCCACCAGGGAAGCTTGAAAAGGGCTTGGGGACACTCCAACTCAAGCTCAGTTACACACCTAAAATTAGGTTTTCCATTCAGAAGAGTCTTGCTTGAATTAGACTGTTGGGGGAAAAATGCAGATCTGCTTTATAGTAGATTGTGTTTAGGGAAGTTTCATAATAAGGAAAATAGTACTACTGATAACTGAGCTCTACTCATGGTTTTGAGTTCAAAGGCATTAACAAGGGGCAAGTGAAACTTGGTAGGTTGATAACGTGTAATGAGTTGCCCCCATTTGACTTCCTGATGCCGCCTTAGGAAGCAGATTGTGTTCTTCTCTATGTGATTTTAACAAACGACTTTACAGCGCCAGTGGCTGTTGCACTAGTGGCAGCCAGAAAATTAAATATATATATACACACATACAGACACACACACACACACACACATATATAAGAGTTCAACTATTTTAACATTTATGCTGTGAAGAATCGCTAATGCAATTTCCCCATCCATGGGTTTATTAGATTGTAATTACTAATAAGATACCAAGTGTGTAAGAAAGAGGAATACTGTAAGCAAAATCCATCCCCCCTGCCAACCTTTCCATTACCTTCCACAGTTTTCTGCCACATTAGCTGACTGGAGATGCATTTTCTAAAGCTGAAAAAAAAATGATAGCTAAAATTTGAAGATGTGCAGTGTATAAAACTGAAAACAGGGACTTGTTAAACTTTGTAAGTATATCTTTATTGATTAAGTAGAAACAAGTATATTGTCATTGGTGGGAAGAAAAAAAAATGAGTGCAACTTGAGGAATCTAAAATGAACTTATCTAGAAATGAACTTATCTGTGAAACAGACTCACAGACATAGACAACAAGACTTGTGCTTGCCAAGGGGTGGGGGTATGGGGGGGAGGATGGATTCGGCGTTTGCAATTAGCAGATGCAATCTAGTATGTACAGGATGGATAAACCACGAGGTCCTACTGTATAGCATGGGGAACTATATTCAATATCCTCTGATAAACCATAATGGAAAGAATATGAAAAAGAATATATATAGATAGCACTTTGCTGCATGTGCAGTAGAAATAAGCACAACATAGGAAGTTAACTGTAACTTCAATGGAATAAATTAAAAGATGAGTATAACTTGCTTGAGGTTAAAGGAAATGTAATAAATAATATTTCCAAGCGGCTACAGATTTTGAGATAGTCATGAAGAAGTCACAAACGTGCCTTGTGGGTGGGATTTTAAAATGACTTTGAAAGCAGTGGCAAATTAAAAGGAGAGGTTCAGTGGTAGATGAAAGATAGGAAAAGGTCATTGCTCTGTGAGATGTAATAGGAGAGTCTTGAACGTGCCTCCTCCAGCACTTTCTGAAGACTTGTGAAGACGGCTTATAGCCCTGAAACACTTGATCGGTTTTATTCGTGGTGCGTGTAACACAGGAGATTCAGAAGCTGCTGTTCCAGTGACAGTGCTCACTGGAAGTTGTCAGCTGTCACCGAATACAACAAATCTCCTGGAAAGGAAATGTCCTCTGATAGCCAAGGCCCCAGGTTTTCATTTCCAGGAGATTTAGGTTGGGATTGTCTTGGCCCCTCTTATTCTCTCTCTCATTAGCAGGGCAGAGCAGTCTCTCCTTTCTGTGAGAGTATGGATGCTGGCTTAGGGGCAGGCTGGTGGGGAGCAGGCTTCTCTCCAAGTCCCTGCTTCCACGCCTCATCCCAACTCTGCTGCGGAGGAGATTTATAAAGACTCTGGGCAAGTAAGCCCTTTAGATTTTCTCATCTCCTCATCTTTAACAGCAACTCTCAAAATCTCCAAACCAAAACCCTGTAGCTTCACCACGAATAACAAGCAGTGAGCTAAGCCTCCCTTGAAACCGAGCCTGAGCCTAGGAGCCTTTCGTTTCACCCAGCAAAGCCAAACACCAGAGAATTGATAGGCCCGACAGCGGCTTAGTAAACAAACCAAGGGCTTTGTTCCCAAATCCTGTGTTTAGGTGGCTTCATTGTTTTCCCCCTTAAGTTGCTTTCAATTTGTGTAAAGAGCCACTCTAAAAGTTAAAAAAAAAAAAAAAAAAAAAAAACACACCCAGCCCTAAAGGTAAACAAAAGCTCCATTTCTAGTAAGAATTGCAAAATTTTAACTACAGTGTGTTTCCCTGCTTTCACTAAGGTTAAAAACACAACCTTGTGTGTGAGTGTGTGAAGTCACTCAGTCGTGTCCGACTCTTTGCGACCCCGTGGACTGTATGTAGCCTGCCAGGCTCCTCTCTCCATGGGATTCTCCAGGCAAGAATACTGGAGTGGATTGCCGTTTCCTTCTCCAGGGAGGAAACACAACCTTACCTCTAGTCAACTCCTGTGGTCTTTCACGAAGAGGGTGATGGAGCTTCTAGAAGAATGTGTAAATCAAGGGTGCTGTAAAGGGACGTTTTAGGGAGTCAGAGGTCATTTGTCAGGTGGTTATGTAGGGAGCATTGGACAATGCTCCAGAGGGGTAAGGATGGAGCTGAGGTGCTGAGGTTCATTCTTGGTTCTATGGGCCACGTGCTCTCAACAGAAAGATTGAATCAGATAACCAGGTTCACCAAAATCACATATTCATGGGTTTCTATTTTGGGAAGCCCTCCCCGGATAATATTGCTATCCTGCTATGCAAGTCTCAGAATATTACTGCTATGTGAAATAAAGCATTGTTGAAGTTGGATTCCCTTGAGTTTGATCCGCCATCACCTTCATTTAAATACAACAAGGATATTTCATTAATATTTAGTTTCCTTTCCAATGTGGGTTTTAAAATTTGCTGAGGCATTTCTTACCTTCTAAACATAGCTTCATGAATGAAACAGTGATATGAACGAACAGAATACATTCCCTTTATTTGAAGGAAACTCGGAAGGAAATAAACACACAAAAATAAAGATACATCCTTTTCTCTGAATTATTCCTCCGTGGGAAATTCTGAAACTTGCAAATCACAGTAAGTTCTTGAATAGCAAGGAAAAAATGCAACCCGAATCGACCAGCAGAAGCACCCCCTTCTCCAGGCTGGAAGCATCCCCTGTCCTCGTGGGAAGATAAGGCAGGAGCAGTGGTCATTTCCGTTTTCATCTTCATTTGCTCTGCATTTTAGCCCTCTGTATATTCGCAAGCCTTGTATGAAAATCTCCCACAATATCTCAGGTATTTGACTGTTTCATGGGCTTTCTCGGGTTCTGCCAATCTTTTTTTCCTTTTAAACTGAAGTATAATTGACATAAAATACCGTATTAGTTTCAGGTGTGCATCACAGTGATTCAGTATTGGTACACATTTTGAAATGGTCACCGTGATACAGCCAGTTACCATCTGTCACCATGGGAAGTTATGACAATAATTTGCTGCACATAAGCTTCCAGTTATAAAGTAAGTCACAAGGATGTAATGTACAAATTTAACCATGTTCATTGTCTGCTGATCTTATATTTGCAAATTCACCTACTTGCTAAGATTTACTTCTAACCGCCCCCCCCAAATCGAATACCTGGGTGCTTTCCTGGTCTCTAAGGGACTCACAGAGCAAGTTTGTCACCCAAGGGGCACGTTTCCAGCTCAGGTGGTAACTCTGCCTTCTCGTTTCAGCTGTAATACTGCAAGCATGTACTCTCCCCATGATCTGTTTCGTGCCACGTCTTTGCATATTTTTAATACTTTTCACTGGTGATTTCCCTGTTTAAAATGGCCCCCAAGCCTGGCGCTGAACTGGTGTAGGAAGGCTGTGATAGGACTCACAGAGAAGGTCATCCGTTAGACGGGCTTCATTCAGGCACAAGTTCGGTGTCAGGGCAC
This sequence comes from Redunca redunca, assembly GCA_006410935.1. Lineage (NCBI taxonomy): Eukaryota > Metazoa > Chordata > Mammalia > Artiodactyla > Bovidae > Redunca > Redunca redunca. Next base: position 1,622,494 of record SJYQ01104737.1, read on the forward strand.
CAACATTAGGTATTAAATGTGGCATCTTTAAACAGAAGCACACACAAAACCAGGTCATGTGCTGGTTGGTTGATGAAGACATGACCAGAAGCTCGCAGGAATGCAATCTCGTGCTCCCCGCTAGGAGCTACGGTCAGCATTCCCCACCTCAGTGTCCACAGCATCAGAGTAGAACATAATTTCCACAAATACTTTCCAGGTGGCTCAGATGGTAAAGAATCAGCCTGCAGGGTGGGAGACCTGGGTTCGATCCCTGGGTCGGGAAGATCCCCTGGAGAAGGACTACTCACTCCAGTGTTCTTGCCTGGAGAATCCCACGGACAGAGGAGCCTGGTGGGGAGACAGGTGGGCTACAGTCCATAGGACTGCAAAGAGCCAGACACGACTGGAGCAACTTAGCACGCACACCATGAATAAGGAGCATCTGATTACTTTTCACTGTTCAAGTTGTTTATCGGACACAGAATTGTCTTAACCTTGCGTTGTGTTAGAATCGTTTTGGAATACTGATAGGAGTTCAGTTTCAGCACCAGGGTTCCGTGGAGCCAGGCTCCCGTTGATCTGTTCTTCAGTCTGACCGTGAAGGGAAGATGCTGTGTTTGCATTCTGGGAACCTGGGCCTGGGCTCTGGCGGTGAAAGGGCTTTGCTTCTCCGAGCAGCTCTGAGGACGACCATCTGTCACAGCAGGTGAAAGAGAGAACCTCCAGCTGTGTTTTTCCACTCTTGCTGCACCTCTGTAAAAATTTATTTCACTGTTTAAACAGTTTTGATTTAATTCCCTTCCAGGTTTAAATTCCCTATTTGAATGCCAAGTGGCATTATGGCTCAATGGAGGTGTGACTGTCCCTTCTGCAAACTGGGCAATTTGTACAAGGAAGGGAGGGATCATTCCAGACTTGTTATGAAACCAACAAATGAGTATTTTTGAAAGTCAGCTGTTTATTTCCACTTTAAAAGCATCTGCATATTAAAAAGCAGATTGTTTTATATACATAAAGGAACTATTTGCAAAGGTCCACTTCCAGGAACTGAGTATTCATATCCACATTTAAGAATTCTTCTTTTATTGAAATTTAAATTTACTGACAATTTGCTTTGGGAAGGAAATATTTTGCAAGTAATTCTCTTTTTGAAACAGACAACAGAAGTAGGCTACTTTGTGATTTTTACTCATTCTTTCAGGGACTCTCTGGATGTCCTTGGAACCATGCATTGTTCTTCATCCCTAAGAGTTAGTATTCTAGGACATATAAAATTGAAATGTCTTATGAAAGCATTTATAAACGTTTTGATATTCTTTTCTCAGTGTCTGACCCCTTCTGAATCTTTTAAATATACATAGTAATTTCCTCTAAGTATTAGTTGAAAGAAAATTGTATCTGTTATGTAAAAATTGCTTCATGAATAATTGTCTAAAAGTTACTGGTATATTTTGCTCAAGTTTAGAGGAAGAGCCTGCAACAACCATCAGGAAAAGTCTAGTGCTCACTTTGCTACTAGGTCACTATACAAACTCCGACCGATTGCTCGATTCTTTCTGGCCCTCAGTTTCTTCCATTTAAAATAAAGTGTTGAGACTGGGTTTCCTTTGTGACGTATCATCTGGGGGGAAGGTATGATCATATGTACACAGTAAGCACATTCATCTTGCCCCAAGAACTTTGCCTTTATATCATATATTGTTATTATTATTTATGAACAAATCATTTCTCAGAATTCACAAATGATGGAACAATTGTTCTATAGTCTTCAAAATAGTACACTGTTGAGAAAGGTTAGGTTTGAAATTCCTCTAAACACTAATGAAAATGAAATCAATATACAGCTATTTGTGTTCAGTATCATAAAACTAAAGTTTCCAGATTACTATTATATTACTATTTTTTGTAAACCAGCTTCAAACAGTTTAGAAAAAGTGAATATTTAAAACTATTAATCTCTTGTTTTCTTCTATAGTTAATTTTTCATCTTATTCTATATCATTGCAGTTATAAGATATTTTTTGTAAGTTCTGGGCCATTTTCTCATTTAGTGATTCAGGTTACAGTCAGCCATTGAAAAGATTCATTATGTAAGTAGAGGAGAGATGCTGAAGTAGGAAAGGAGATGACACAGGGGATAGGCTGGTAGACAGGTTTTCATGTATTTGAAAAAATTTTGTTGGCACAAACCTTCCTTTTTCTTCTTGTGTGGAGCATTCTGTGACATTCTTCATAACAAGGCTTGAATTTAGACGGATTGCGTTTGCAACTGAAAGGTGCATTTCAGCTGTTTGTACACAAATAGGAAACAAATATTGCTCGAAGCACATTTATCCCAGTGTCCCTGTGTAACCATGGTGACACAGCCCTGCGACGTGAAAGATGGCACTGGACCTGCATCTGTGAACAAGCCTCACGCTGTGGTTCTGGACGTGAAAGAGAGTGGAGAGAGATGAGTAGAGCTGGCTGCGTGAAATCCGAGAATATGCAGCACCTTTTATGTTAGGATTTCTCATTTGGGGATTTAAATACAAACCGCTCCTCTCATAGGGGCCAGATTCCCAGAACGCAAGTACAGCATGTTCCCTTCACAGTCAGACTGAAGGAAAGCTCAATGGGAGCATGGTTCTACAGAAGCCCGGTGCCGGTGGAAGCTTCCTCACCAAGCTTCTCCTTGAGTCTCTAGAACCAAAGGTGTCTCCCAAGTGAAAAGCATGTGTTTCATTCCCCACACTTCCCTTCCCCAAGTCCTAGGACCTTGTCTTCATTGGTCCGGGCTGCTATAACAAAATACCACGGACAGGAAGGGTTTGAGCAATAGATGTTTGTTTCCCGCAGTTCTAGGCTTCACGTCCAAGATCATTGTGCTGCCGTAGGTTCTGGTGGTTTACAGGGGGCCACCTTCTTGCTTTACCCTCACATGTAAGAGAGAGAGAAAGAGAAGAAAAGAAGCAAGCTCTCTGATGTGTCCTGTTACAAGGGCACTAATCCCATTTATGAGAACCACCCCCTCATGACCTCATCTAAATCTGATCACCTCCCAAAGGCCCCACCTCCTAATGCCATCACAAGGGGGTTAGAGTCTCAACATATGAATTTCAGGGAGACACATTCAGTTCATAACAAACCTGAAATAAAGGTGAGGGGGAAGAAATGGGCCACCATTTTTAAAGATGAAGTTAGGCATAACCTATCCTAAACCTGTGGGGACAGTTTCTTTCAAAAAGTAAATCAAAGACTCAAGCCAGATTTTCTTAAGAGATAGTTGAAAATTTAGAAAATTTAGATAGTCGAAAACTAGGCTTGTTAGAAAACACTGACCTGGGTCAGGACATGATGTTTCCAGGATACTTGACATCAGATTGCATTTGCTAAAAATGCTTTTTTCTACTCCATTTGGCTATTAAATTGCTACATGAATTTCCAGAAAAATACTTCGGACTTTGTTGCATCAAAAACGTAAACTGTTTTATCAAAGCAAACTTTATAAGATCTACTAAGATTTCATGCTTATATTGTGCTTTCCTAAATTCCTCAAGACATATAATCCGTTCCTAACAAGTGTTACGTTTCAAACAATATTTTATAGAAATACAGTCAGTTTGTTTTCATGGCCTTGAATATTTCATAGCTCAAGATCCTCATAATTTGGCTTTGTTGAGAGCCCTCTCTTCATTTATAAAAGGTTACCTCTTATATTATCATACAGATGAAACATCTCTAATTTTACATTTTTAATTAAAAATCTAGTTAACAATATTTGCTGTAGACTGTTGGCCTGTTGGCCCTGAAACACCTCTTGGTTGGCACTGGAATTCTGTTTGCTTGAGAGTCTGCAAAAGAGGTAAATTTCTGATGATTTAGACAAGCAGTGTGGATGAACCCCGAAAACATCAGTGCTCTTCATTTATTTCCTACGTGAACCGGAGAGGCTTAGGCTGTGGATTGCAAGTTTATCCCTCAATTTCTCCCTTTAACAATGAGATTAGAAAATTGTTTTCCCAGAACATGGGTAAAAAGATTTATGAGACATTAAGAGCTGTTTCTTTAGAAATACATTTTGTTCTTCCAAACTCCTGTGCACCTATAGAAGCAAGAGAGGCAGCAGAGGAACCAAACAGCATGTCAAAAGCATCCCTCTCAAAAGCCCTGCAAGAGCCGACTGACAGAGGAAAATGCGCGAGACGAGGGTTTGTGATATCCAGCTGGACTCGAGCTGAAGTTGAGATCAATTAGACAGTTATTAAAGAAATCTGAACGAATGTCAGGAAAAGTTTGCTTTAAGCACCTAAAGCATGCTAGGTCCTGGGCTCGAACTGTGACAAGTCTAGGGAGGAAAATTATACATTGCTGGGAGAGAGTAGAGAATACTGTAGTGAGAGCTGAACAAAGTGTGTATCTGTGTATGTATCTGTGTGTGTGTGTGTGTGTGTGTGTGTGTGTGTGTGTCAGAGGGGAGGGAGAGAAAAGTCACTTTGGACTAAGATGTGAAGAATGACCTCGAGTTGGGTAGATGGTACCACACTCTCAGGAAGAAGTGACAGGGACGAAAGTGTGTATCCATTGGCCGGTACAGTCGCTAGTCACGTAAAGTTAACCATTGTTATGTACTCACTTCAGTCGTGTCTGACTCTTTTGTGACCCCATGGACTTTCGCCTGCCAGGCGCCTCTGTCCATGGGATCCTCCATCAAGAATACTGGAGTGGGTTGCCATTTCCTTCTCCAGGGGGTCTTCCTGACCCAGGGATCGAACCTCCCCCATGTCTTCTGCACTGATCCACGAGAGAAGCCCAAAGTTAACCATAGAGCCCTGAATATCTGATGGCTGTTGAGGCTAATTATCAAGTACTTAAGAAGAATTAACTGGCCTTTTGAACACTGGTATTGCAACCCCGTCTAGTCAAGGCTGTGGTTTTTCC
>SJYQ01104737.1:1628194-1656107 GCA_006410935.1 Redunca redunca
TTTGGCCACCTCATGCGAAGAGTTGACTCATTGGAAAAGACTCTGATGCTGGGAGGGATTGGGGGCAGGAGGAGAAGGGGACGACAGAGGATGAGATGGCTGGATGGCATCACTGACTCGACAGACGTGAGTCTGAGTGAACTCCAGGAGTTGGTGATGGACAGGGAGGCCTGGCGTGCTGCGATTCATGGGGTCGCAAAGAGTCGGACACGACTGAGTGACTGAGCTGACTGAACTGAACTGATTGCAACCCCAAACATGTAAAGAGAAGAGCAAGTGAATCCATCACCCACCCTGAGAAGCCTTTGCAAGTCTGGCGGGCCAAGTCAGGTAAAGTTTTAAAAGTACAGCTATCATCATGTTTTGCCGACCTGAATGATATATTACCGTATCTAGGACACTCAGTGACATTTGATTAAGTGGTAATTATACCAAAAGCTTGATAATAGGAAAGAATGTATTAAGTATGTGAATGACAGCCTATTAGAATATTACCCATTATAGAATAGTTCAGCCATGGTGATCTCATTCATATTGCATTTATTTCATAAAATGATTTCTCTTAAATAAGTATAGTTCAAGAAAGCTTCAAGTTTCAATGCCTTTTGTTAGAAATATTCTCAGAGACCTGAAATGTTTGATCAGATCAGCTGTGCTTGGCACATCTGGTTTATCTGAAGGAAAATTGGAGAAAGTGTTTTTGGTGGGTAAGCTGGGCTAACCCACCCAAAACTTTGCTTCAGGTGTACTTGTCAAGGAATGACTGATGCTAATTTTCCCAGATGTTAGATGACTTAGAGAAGACTCACACCCCAGCTTCCTGATTTCCGCTTCCTAGCTTCTCAACCTTCAACATTATTTCCACTACCACAAATTTTTAAAAAATATTGTTTGAAAATTTGAATATTCCTTTTTTCTGCTGGTTTGATGCTAGTGAAATGATTTGATGAGAAATAGATTTGTTTTCTGAAAAAACTAGTAGCTACTGTAGAAGACGATGTTAGAAGTCAGAGGAAAGAAACTGACTTCCCACCTGTGTTTTGCTCTCAGCTCTGAAACTGACAGGTTTTGTACAAGTTGTTATTTTCCATGCATTTCTTTTTCCTGGTCAAATCAGGACTATAAAATATGTCTCACAGAATTTTCTGGAAGATTAATTAGGAAACAAATGTGAAAAAACTGGAAACATAAACCCTTGGAAAACTTAACTTGTTATTATGCGTTATATTATTAGGTCATTATGTTGCATTAAAGTATTTGGATTATTTTATCTGTATGGTATCATATTATGCCATTGTGTATTATAATGATACACACTGTGTTTTTCAAATTATATAGTACTTGTTAAGTGCCATGAAAAATTTAGACCATGACAAATAATTCCCATGTTAACAGTGCATGTCCATATTTTCAAAGAAGCCACTGACAATTTCAAGATAGTATTTGATAGACCAGATTATCTTTGGCAGGATGGAGGGATTTTTAGTCGTCATCTTTACAACTGATTTCATTGCTTCAACAAATCCTTTTTGTGACAATGGACAAAATCATTTAAGATGGTTAAGGTGAACAAATCGACCTGTCCAGGTTTTATTAATATCATAGTGTAGATACAGTGTACATGGCATTAAATAATATACCTTGAGTTATTTGATAGTAGATTTTTTGGCATAACTGTCCTGTATCCACACCTTTTCTGCAATAAATAATTATTTCTTTAGAAGTGATATAAACTACTGAAAAATGGGAAATATTTCTGGAAAATCTGGCCCCTGTTTCATGAGACTACATGTTCATCTACTGCACATACAAACACACATGTCCCAGATTCACACACAATATACCATGAGTTAACGTATATGCATGGTGATGAAATGGAATGCTTTGGTCAAGCAATGAGTATAACTTTATGCAACAGTATCATCTGGCATAAGGATACTTTCTTGGAATTTAGAGACTTCCTTAAAGAAATTGTCTCTGAATATGCAGACAGGGCCCTGAAGTCTGTTTAAAACAGAAGGATTTTTTTAAATGTATTACTTTATCTGTTAACTAGAAAGTTAAATGCAAGGTCAAGCATTTTAAAGAGACCTCAGAAATGCAAATTTGAAATAGTTCCTGCTGAGTTTAGGTAAACATATTAATCCTAGAGGAAGGAAAAGTTAAAATGAGGTTTAAAAAGCTATTTATGGATAGAAAAAAACAAAATGTTTTAAAATGACATGATATTTTATAATAAATCTTTGATTAAAAATATAAGATACTACGAGTTAATCACTGCAGATAGTGATTGCAGCCATGAAATTAAAAGATGCTTACTCCTTGGAAGGAAAGTTATGACCAACCTAGACGGCATATTAAAAAGCAGAGATATCACTTTGCCAACAAAGGACCGTCTAGTCAAGGCTATGGTTTTTCCAGTGGTCATGTATGGATGTGAGAGTTGGACTGTGAAGAAAGCTGAGCACTGAAGATTTGATGCTTTTGAACTGTGGTGCTGGAGAAGACTCTTGAGAGTCCCTTAGACTGCAGGAGATCCAACCAGTCCATCCTAAAGGAGATCAGTCCTGGTGTTCACTGGAGGGACTGATGCTGAGGCTGAAACTCTAATGCTTTGGCCACCTCATGCAAAGAGTTGACTCATTGGGAAAGACCCTGACATTGGGAGCGGGAGTAGAAGGGGATGACAGAGGATGAGATTGCTGGATGGCCTCACTGACTCGATGCACATGAGTTTGGGTAAACTCTGGGAGTTGGTGATGGACAGGGAGGCCTGGCATGCTGCAATTCATGGGGTCACAAAGAGTCAGACACGACTGAGCGACTGAACTGAACTGAACTGATGAGTTAGAAAAATAATAGGCAGTCTTGGAAAATATTTGTCAAAGTGTTGGGACAATCATAAAAATGAATCTGCTATAAATTAGTTTTGTCTCTCCTACTTGTGACAAAATCCACATAGGATATAAAGGGCAGATACATCCTAACAGTCTCTTTGATAAGTTCAAATTCAAAACAAAAAATTAAGGAAAAAACTAAGGATGACCAAGGGAAAACATAGAGGTATGTTTCATAATTCAGTGATCGTGCATTTATTTTATTCAGCAAGTATTTATTGCAGGCCACTTGCAATACAAGCGCTGTAACAGGCTCCCTGGCGGTGAGGAAGAGCAGAACCTCATCTCTTAAAATCTGATTTGAGAGAAACACGTGTCATTAGAAGCCACTGATAGATTTTCAGCAGAGAAAGTAACAATGAAATTTGCATTTTAAAATGCTCCCTCCAAAGACAAAGTAGAGAAAAAATTGGAAGGGGCAAAAGTCAGAAAATAACTCAAGCTGAGTATAAAGTGACCCCTCTCCAACCAGAGTGACCTTTGAAGTGACCTTCCCTCCAAAAAAAATAAAGAACAACAGAAATGTGTGTTAGTCGCTCAGTCGTGTCTGACGCTTTGTGACCCATGGACTGTAGCCCCCCAGGCTCCTCTGTCCATGGGATTCTCCAGGCAAGAATATTGGAGTGGGTTGCCATTCCCTTCTCCAGAGCATCTTCCTGACCCAGGGATTGGACCCGGGTCTCCCTCACGGTGGGCAGATTCTTTACTGTCTGACCCATCAAAGAAGCCCAAATAACAGAAAACCAAGTTTGATGCCATTCATTCAAGGGCATGCAGTCCTTGTATTGGGGAATAGGGTGGAATCTTCCTGTGTAGGAATGAGTTTAAGCAAGAGGGACTGTACAGAGCCTTAGCAGGGCACCTTGGAAATGGCACAGGGAGGTCGTGCATCTCCCTATAAGGCATCAATCAGGCCCTGTTTTCTAGGGTCAGGTGAGCTGGCTAACACTGATCTGTAGGGTTGTGATTGGTCTCTTTGACAGTGAGGACCTTCCAGTGAGTGCAGGCTGACCTACAAGTCGATTCCTGAGCTGGTCCCCAGGGGTGGTCTCCATTTCATGGGCCTGATACATGAATTTCCTTTATCAGGCTGAAAATGTGGAAGCAATACAGATGAACCATCGCAAAAATTTTTAAGTGATGACCTGAAGATGAAAGCCCTAAATGAAGCAGGATTTTCGAAGTGTTCCAGCATCAGAGTGGAGCTTGTAAGTCTGCCCAACAGACACTGGGGATTTACAGATACAATATTCTTGGGTAGAGCTGTTGTAAAACTAATCAGAAGTGGCGTAGTACAGGGACATCTACAGCTTTGTGGGAAGATAGTCTTAATCCTGCAGCTGCAAGTTTGGAAAGTAGGGAACCACAGTTGAGCTGTCCCCGCTCTTCAGGTCTTTGCTTGTCAGTGCTCCTCTGATGTGTTGATGGAATCCTGAACACTGTGACGTTAGTTGGAAATTAACTGTGCTTACTGTTAGTGAGTACAGTCAGTGGTGGTAAAACCAGCCTTGGGCTTTATCCAGAAACAAGAGGTTAGTTGGGGCTGCTGCAAAATTAGAGGTAAAATATCTCTTCAAAATTCTCAGTGGCAGAAGAAAGGAAAGCAGGTACCATGATAATGCTCCATAGCTGATTTCTCACATTGAATGATTGGTCTGTGGTTGTGTAAGATATCAGAAGTCATCACAAGAGTCCACAATTATTTTATCCAGCCTGATGTCATAGATTATCTTACACCCTAGAAAGTTTTCATTGTCTCCCATGAGGCATGTAACAAGACGCCTTATGACAGTCTTTTAGATACCATATACATACCCCAGTTCCTACATGTAGGTAGGTTTTGTTTTATTCTGGAGAATATTGTTTAAGGGGAAATACTAAGCTGAGGGCAGTGAGGTTCTACATACTAGGCTTACCCAGAGGGAGGTTTATCCAGAGGTAAATAAAGAGACTCTGCCAATGTTCAAAATAAATAAATCTTCACATACACAAGACAAGGAGACCTGTTTTAACACAAACTCTATATTCAGTATACTTGCAAAGAACTGACTCATTGGAAATGACCCTGATGCTGGGAAAGATTGAAGGCAAAAGGAGAAGGGGGTGGCAGAGGATGAGATGGCTAGATAGCATCATTGACTCAATGGACATGAATCTGAGCAAACTCCAGAAGACAGTGGAGGACAGAGGAGCCTGGCGTGCCGCTGTCCATGGGGTCAAAAGAGTCCGACTGAAGCACAACGACAAACACACCCACCCAATAGACTGGCTGATACGGCTACTAAAAAATAATAGTAATAAAGCATAGCCTCCAATCACAGAGGAAAGGACGCAAAAATCTCACTCAGCCTGAATTGACCGAATACATCAGAAATATGTGGGACTTCCCAGATGGCTCAGTGGTAAAGAATCTGCCTGCCAACGCAGGAGACACAGGAGATACGGTGGAGAAGAGCATGGCAACCCACCTCAGTGTTCTTACCTGGAAAATTCCGCGGAGAGCAGAGCCTGCTGGGCTGCAGTCCCTGGGGTCACAGAGAGTCGGGCACAACTGAGCGTGCACACAGGCACGGATCAGAAATATCTGCATTTTTGAAGTTTGAGAAGTCACATTTTAAACAGTGAGAATGGTAGAAGTCGAATCAAAAAAGTGTTAACCGGTAAAAAGTCTATAGAAACAGCTGAACTGGTGTGTTAATGAGGTCGTGGACGGATTCCGTGTATTTCTAGACTCAGGACCAGGAACAACCCACAGAAATTGCTAGAAACAGAGTTCAGGTCCAGATAAGAACAAGCTTCTCAGCGCTTAGAGAATCTGAAAGGGTCGTGGACTCCTTTTCCAAAGAGAAAAAGTTGGCGAATGTCCTGATCCTCAGAAAGTCATCTCACTCATTATTTCTTGAAATCAGCATTTAGACACTTGGAACAAAATAGCTAAGCGTAGCTTTTTCTTCAACTCACAAAGCAGATTTAATGTTTCCAATGGAGTCTGACATAGTCTTCTAGCAGTGAAAACTGCACAGACTACAGGGAAAATGATTAATACTCAGCATCCGTCACTTGCAATGTTCTCAAGTTTTTGTCTCGATATTCAGAAAAATAAAATTGCTTGTTCTCTTCTTGTAGCCAGACTGTTCCCTTCAACTCATTAATTTATCTCAGAAACTCCACTTTTCAAATTTAAAGACCCATAATTAGAATGCTTAATATTGATGGAAAAAGTAAAATGAATACATTACCAACAAAAATAAAAACATTTGCCATCCTTCTAAATAAATGTCCTCTAGATTTGGTTCATCCGCTGTAACTTTTGCTTTTTAAAATTCAGTAAGCAGTAATACTGTAAATTTCTCCAAGTTTTAAACATCCTTAATCTATAAACTCACATGAAAATTTTTTATAGTTCTTTTCTTTAAACTTTATTTTATTTTTAATTGGAGGATAATTGCAATATTGCGTTCTGCCATACATCAACGTGAATATAGTTGGAAAATATTGATAAATAATATTCTTAAAGACATAATAGTACCTGTTAAGAAAATCCGTTCAATAAAGATTCATATCCAGATCTCACATCCAGAGATCGTACCACCTAACCATGTGTTACAATTACAAGATGAAAACTTGTAATCAATAAAGCGGGCCCAAGTAAGCCAGCCACATCACCAGTGAAGTGCCCAGGATACAGAACTTAGTGACTGCTCATTAAGTCATTGTTTTTTACTTGAAGGAAGTGTGATTCTTGCAACATTAAACAAGTATTTATTACTAGTGGAAGGCTTGTAGAAATAATTCCTGATTGTCTCAAGGTTTGCTTTGTAGTACTGATTTTTTTAAATCCATTGCAGATCCTGCGTGATTAACAATTTAATTCCGATTTGGTCCCTTGGCTTCATTCTCTATAACTAAAGAGTCAATGTGGAGAAGTAATTCTATTAACTCACGCTATCGGGTTTTGCATGCTTTCTAAACATTTTTCCTTCCAGAAATTCAAATTATTTTATGCCCTATTCAACTATTTTTTTAGCCTTTGCTTCTTTTCTTTTATTAACTAGAAGAATTTCTGTGGCCGTTTTATTATTTTTTAATTCTAAAGTTAATATTTTAATACTTTTCTTTGAATTTTATCTATTTTGTTTTAGTTATTCTAGATTATAGTGTGGAGGTTGTAGTTCAATAATTACTGGTTAAGAGTGAAAGTGTTAGTCACTGAGTCACGTCTGACTCTTTGTGACCCAGTGGACTGTAGCCCCCCAGGCTCCTCTGTCCATGGAATTCTCCAGGTAAGAATACTGGAGTGGGTAGCCATTCCCTTCTCCAGAGTATCTTCCCAACCCAGTGATCAAACCTGGGTCTGCTGCATTGCAGGCAGATTCCTTACTATCTGAGCCACCAGGGAAGGCTCCTGCCTACCCTACCTATCCCCCCTCCCCACACCCTCCCACCAACCCCTCCCATGAAGCTGCATAAATCTGAGAAGGCAAATGAAAACCAACGTGAATTTCCACATTGTCTCCTTTGATGCACAAAAGGGGTACTGAACAAAGGCCAAGTCTGAAGGGAAATGTCATACATTTAGTTTCTTTCAAGTTGATTTTAAGATGAGGGCAGGGAATTCTCATTGAAAGTGTCCATTTAGCCACTGGAGAGTTTGCGGCAGTCCATGAACCACCACATCAAGTGTTTGGGTTGACAGTGTCATGGAGAAATGAAGGTGTACAGAAGATATGTCTGGCTAGATCCCTCACTCCATCGGCTGACAGCTGTGCTGCTTGGATTCCATTATTTGAATTGCGTGAGCTTTCTTTCATTTTTTCGTTTCTTAATTCAACTATCATTTTTGAGTGTTTGCTAAATGTTTTGCATTGTGCAATGCCCTGGACATGTTCATGGAGAAATAAACAGGCTCCTTCCAGGTTGGATAGTCTATTAGGAAATATTAACACATAAAGGGCAACAAAAAATCCAGTGGGGTAAGTTCCATGTCAAATAAACTGTATACCTAATCCAACCTTGGCAGGGAGGAGGTCTTCAGGAGGAAATGCTGAGATGACCGGGGTAAGACTTGGTACACAGAAAATGCAGGGGAAAGTCAAGTTCAAGTTCACACCATATGTGAAGGGATGGGAGGGGCAAAGGAGCACTTGCTCAGAGTGCAACGGAGGAAAGTTCAGTGCTTCTGAGCTAAGATTGGGTAGAGCTAGAAGGAGAGAAAAGGAGGGTAGAGAGGGGTGCTGAAAAAAAAAGCTAGAAAGTGCTAAGTAGGGTCGTATCATGAGGAATCTCATTAAGGAATTAGTACATTATCCTGATGCAGAAAGAAGATGAAAGGCTTTGCCTCTGTAGATTATTGAGACCGTCAGGTGGGGAGTGGATTCTGCGCGGCCAGCTGAAACCAGAAGCCTAATTAGAAGGCAGTCACCATGTTCTTGGACAGGAAGGAGGGTGGGCCTTGCTGGGGTAGAGGCCATGGGGCTCAAGTGGAAGTTAGTAGATTGAGAGCTATTTACAAGATTGTTGGTTCCCTGATAGCTCAGTTGGTAAAGAATCCACCTGCAATGCAGGAGACCCTGGTTCACTTCCTGGGTTGGGAAGATCCCCTGGAGAAGGGATAGGCTACCCACTCCAGTATTCTTGGGCTTCCCTGGTGGTTCAGATGGTAAAGAAAATGCCTGCAATATAGGAGACCTGGGTTCAATCCCTGGGTGGGGAAGATCCCGTGGAGAAGGGAAAGCCTACACACTCCAGCATTCTGGCCTGGAGAATTCCATGGACTGTATGGCCCATGGTGTCACAAAAAGTGGGACACGACTAAGCGACTTTCAATTTCACTTTTTATGTGAGTGTATAATTTTCATAGTATTGCTATTTTCTTCTGCTCTTTGTATCATGACACCCTTTCCAAGTTTTCTCTTTTGGTTTATTTTGGTTTCATTTTTGTGTAAATAAGAAACATTCTCAAATATCTTATGATGCTTGCCTGTGTGTGTGTGTGTGTGTGTGTGTGTGTGCGTGTGCATGTGTGAGATTAGGAGAGAGGCACTTAAAAAGCTGACTGGTTAATTTTTTACTGGTGGACGGGTATTTCAGAATCTGTATTGAGTTCTCTGTGCTAATCCTTCAACATAAGCATCTGAGGTTTATCTTTCTTATTAGGTCAGCAACCACTTCTCCACTGGCTTTTACTTTTTGTATGGATTGTGGTTCCAGGATTTAGGTGTCTTCGGGTTTCATAAAAGATTATATTACTGTTCTGATTCTCCTTGATGTTATTTTTAAGATTTCCAAGTGCAGAAGGCAGTTTTAGAAGTGTCTGAAATATGCCATCTTCAAATCGGAAGTCTGCTATTGAATTACTTTTAGATTTTTACTGGGCACTCCTTGGGAACTGAATTATGATGAACTTGCTCAGATTATCACAATTATCAGTAATTTAAGGAACAATTAAATACAGTTTATTCTTAAGAAAACTCCCTCTTGACTGCTGTGCCACAGTGCTCCCTTCTAAGCCAGTAACCCTGATGAATGCCACAAAAACAGACGTTTTAATAATTAGAATGCTTATAAGTCCTGAGATATATGTTTTAAGATCTGACCGTTTTCAGATTGGAGAAGCAGCACCAACCATTTTACTTTTCAGATGGTTCTTTTAAAATTGATGTACGACTTCAATTACAGTTAAACTGGAACGGTAAACATGTTTATCTTTAAAAGAAGCCTTCCAGGAGGTAGCAGGAATTATTTTTTGCACTAGACCTGTTTCACCACTTGTTTTTTTTTCACTTACACTGTAGAGGAAGTACCTTCCAGCAAAAATAATGCACTCGGTACTGAGAGCAGAAATGGTAACAGCTGAAGATTGAGCTCATTTCGTAGGGAAAAAAAAAAATTGTTAGAGCAGCATTCAGGATATCTGGCTCCCTCAGAGTTGTTTTCTTATCAGACTGATACCCTGGTGTCTCTCAGACCACATTTTCTAATTTCTCAGCAGTCTTTTCACTCATATGTGGTCTTTAATAATGACGGACGACTTCATTGTGTTTTAGGATAAGATGCTTGATAGAGTTACATAACTCAGTAAAGAGAAAGTCCTGGGTTTTGCCATGGTCATTATTTCAGCATCATTTTCATGTCAGGAGAGCTACCGTTCTCCTGTAAATGTGATGAGATGAAATTCATCCTGATATTTTGGTATGAAGAAGCATCACCGGTAAAAAGGAAAGAAAGTCTGTTTCCTTTTTCAGTGTTTCAGCAGAAATCACATCTTGATTGATAATGAAGTATCAAGATATTAATGTCAAAAAAACAAAACACAACAAAAAACAGCACGCACACGCAAAGCCGCAGAGAAAACAAAACAAAAACCGCATCCCCGCCTTTGCACCCCGTGCGCGCAGCTCGGGAACCAAAGTGCCATCTGGAATTCACATCTGGGATGTTTGAGGTAATCTGCTGGGTGCTCTGCTCTTAAAATGAAGAAATAAATGGCTTCAAGTGTTTACTTTAGATGAATCCTCTCTACAGTGAAACTCAGAAAATAAATGGACTTGTGAAGGAGGAGCCACTGAGCCACAGTGAGTGAGAAGCTGAAATCCGAGCTGCGTGCTGACCAGATCATCAAGTGAGCAGTGCGTTTTTAAGAGGAGCATGTCAGATGCCCCAGTTATACTATACTCAGTGTCCTGGTAAGTGAAATGAGACTCATACAACAGTGAACTGAGCCATTCTACCGCGCACCAGGCTCCACATTAAGCCACGGGGACTCATACCTGACCACGTTCACCGGATTCTCCTTTCTGGAACCTCTTCTTGCCGTAGGCTCGCGTTTTGACCTCCTGTCATGGTGATGTGTGTTCCGAGCCACCAGGGAAGCCCCCTTCATGTCCTGTGCCCACTAACTTTTGGAAACTCGGAGTCTCTCCATTTGAAATTCATGGGAAATTATTGGTAATATTTCACATCATTACAAATATCTCTCTGTTTTTGAAAACTTTGGTCATAATTGCTGTGGATGCTGCAAAGAATAAAGGCATAGATACGAAGAAGAGGAAATACAGAGGAAAAGCGCCGCAGAAATCTAATGAGGCTCCCTGTGATTTCTTGGGTAGGAAATAATGTAGAATGCTGGTATGAGCAGCGCAAACAGTGTGTTTAGTGCCCCACCCACCATCCGGCCCCTAGGCAGGTTAGCATTATACTAAGGGTGTGTATTTCATAATATTAATTGCTCCTTAGAAGATAATCATAACACCATCAATGAGGGTTATAAACTGCATCATGGATTACAGTCTAATATATCACTTCTAAGGAGCTAACTGCCCACGATCATTAATCACAGCAAGTTTATTAGGTCCACTCGAAACATTCGTCTGAGTCAGTGAAGACTGCTCCTTTCTCAATGTCTCCTGAGCATTCTTTGTGAGATAGACAGAAAGCCATTCTATCTGTGTTTAAGGATTCCTCATTCCCTCAATTGTTCAAGGGTGAGCAGACCATCCGCAATGCTACCGAGAACGACAAGGAAGAGCGGGGGCCCCAAGACTGATTCCCTTTACTGGTTTAATTTTCTGACATCAAATTAAATGTCTGCCTTTATGGTTCCAACAGCTTCTTCTTGTATTAAAAAAAAAAAAGCCATGAAAATACTGAATCAATCACACTAATCGGGAAAAATTCTTCTCCCTTGAAGCAACTCTGTTCTGCTTAGTCCGTGTCACTGCCCGGTGGACGGGAGTAAGCTGGGATTTTCCACTTGCTGTCTCTGTCCTCTCCTCTCTGTCCTAAGAAACAGGCATCTTCTTAATGGAGGTAATTGTTTCGTTGTCCACCGCAGACAGACCAGAAAACAGAACACCGTTTCCAGCTAGTAAGGGGGAAAGAGGGTACGAAGCACACCCCACTGGTTCTCCAGCTTGGCTGCAGATTGGGTCCTCCTGGAGCTTTAGCACTCCCGCCTCTGCAGTTCTGATTTAACGGGGCAGCCTGGGCACTGGCTGGCTGAGCTGCCAGGTGATTCTAAAGGCAGTAAGTGTGGAGAGCTACTGGTCTGGGGAACCTCACCTCATCACAGGTGTGCACTCCATCCACTGACGTGACTGAGACCCCAGACGTAGCAAGACTTTGATCAGGGGAGTGGGCACATATGCTTTGGAAGAAAACAGACATACCTATGAAAAACACCTTATTTTATTGTGGAAAAACGTCACCAGGGCTTTCAGGTGTCAGCATCCCAAAGACTTGGTATTGATTTAAATAGGAGTTACTCAATTCATAATTCTCACAGTAAAAATATCAGGTGAGATGGTTTTTCTAATCAGTTCTTGACTGAAAATGAAATGTCATTCATTTTTATTGTGCAGTGGTAGCGGTGGCTTTGTTGACAGAACATGATCAGAGCCTCTTCCTTTAGCCCCTCACAAATTATAAATGATAATTCATTCAACATTCAGGGTTTGCACATCATTGGAATACCAGATTTCATCATGGACACTCGGTCATCACTGATGCTAAACAACAAACTCATCAGTAGGAATCGCCACGAACAGGACTGTGGCCGGGGTGGCGGGCCTTGACTCCTACCGCACCGTTGCTGTCTGGCACTCCAGAGAGGAGGTGGAGAGCAGCTTTGTGATCCAGCTCGTGGTCAAGGTCCCATGTCAATCTTATGTCAGCATGAGAGGTCATACCCCGAGTTTTGTTTGTTTGTTTTTGGCATGTCCAGTAGCTTTTCTTAACTTTCAAAGAAGTTAATTTTAAAAAGGACTTTGGGATAACAAGTAATGACTTTGAGATCACTTATAATTTATCATCTAAATTTTTCATTTAATTTTTCATTGTGTAATATGTTATAGTTTTCATTTTTTAATTTATAAATCTGGACAACTTTAAACATGTACAATGAGAATAAAACCGAACTAATGAATCCCCATGCACACATCACCCAACTTCTGTAGTAATCAACATTCTATCTCATGTCATCTGTGCCTCCCCCCACCCCCCGCACTGCTTCTTGATTTTTTTAATTGTTTTTTCCATTTTTAAAGTAAAAATTACAGACAACAGGATGCACACATCTTAGCAGTACGGTTTTTGACTAACGGATATACCTGTGTAACCGCTCTCTTTTCACAGGGTAGAACATTTTCTCTTGCAAAAGTCTTCCCTCTCCTTACTCCCCAGCCTTCAGTGGCAACCACTTTTCCAGTGTTTTTCACCCTAGATTAGTTTTGGCTTTTTCTAGCATCTTTTTTCCTAGCATTTCAGACGGAGAAGGCAGTGGCCCCGCACTCCAGTACTCTCGCCTGGACAGTCCCATGGACGGAGGAGCCTGGTGGGCTGCAGTCCATGGGGTCATGAAGAGTCAGACATGACTGAGCGACTTCACTTTCACTTTTTACTTTCATGCATTGGAGAAGGAAATGGCAGCTCACTCCAGTGTTCTTTCCTGGAGCATCCCAGGGACGGGGAAGCCTGGTGGGCTGCCGTCTATGGGGTCGCACAGAGTCGGACACGACTGAACCGACTTAGCAGCAGCAGCAGCATTTCAGATGTAAGAGAATAGTCAGTATATGTTCTTTTGCTCAGCGCAAAGTCTATCAGATCCATCCATGTTGCTCTGTGGATCAGAATTTCATTCCTTTTCATGCTGTGTAGTTTTCAAAGAGAACGTGTGGGTTGGTTTGGTAGCTCAATGATGTCATAAAAGAGACACCTCCTTCCTGCCAAACTATGTCAGAGTCGTCATTCTTCACGGAGACGTGATGTCTGCTCATAATAAGTCTAAAGCATAAGAAAGGCATAAGTTGAAAACATGTTGAAATTTTTAAACAACCCTCCAAAATAAAATTAGCATTTGGATAACAAATAAATGAATCAGGAATAAGTAATATAATAATAAATGTGAATATATTAATGTCATTGGTTTTAGAAATCTATAGGCAACCGGCATTTTAATTTCATCTTTATGCCCTAACAATTGCTACTCTGAATTTCGTTGTAAATAATGAACAGATAAATGTGAGGTTTCATGATCTGTTATGTCGTTTTTCTTAGTATAATCAACCTAAATACAGTAAAGAAAAAAATTATTTATGCTTCTTTTTGGTCCCTAAAACCAATTGCTGGACACATTGCAGACCCAGTCAGTGTTTTTAACTTGACAATAAGAGATGGTGTGATTTGCTAACATACGAACAGCTAGCTAATTGCTGAGTGTAAGGCTCGGACTTAGAGTCGGGGGCATAGAGTTGCATGAGTGTTGTTTTGTTCAACCAACTATTGGTTTGAAAACTCCTGACTGCATTTCTTTTAATAGCTTATTGTCTTCCTGTGCACTGAAGGACCTCTTTCGAGTTCTTATTATTCTGTATTCAGAAAAGGGCTCCAGTGAGACCTTGGAAGACTTCTGCATTTATTTTCCAGGAGTTAGCTTGCACTCATAATTAACTAATGGTCTTTAATGTGTCCATGACACAATAGCCACTGTGGTAAGT
This sequence comes from Redunca redunca, assembly GCA_006410935.1. Taxonomy (NCBI): domain Eukaryota; kingdom Metazoa; phylum Chordata; class Mammalia; order Artiodactyla; family Bovidae; genus Redunca; species Redunca redunca. The sequence continues at coordinate 1,642,584 of SJYQ01104737.1, forward strand.
AACAGAGAACATTTGCACAGGGTTACTGGGCTGACAGAGCTCAGACCTCCCTCTGACATTCCTATCACTGCCATCTCTTGACACTGGTCTCCCCTGGTTTGCCAGCACGTCGTGGGTCTCCTTTTTCACTCCACTCTGTCTTCTTTAATTGGATTTTCCTCCTGCTCTTAAGTGTAATTATTATTCACGGTTTTAAGAAGCAGTAGACTAGACATGGGAAAATAAGAATTCTCGTCTTGGATCCATATTTTAAACATTTATAGTGGATGCCATTAAACCTCTCAAGGTGCAGTTTCTTCAGCCATAAAATGGCTGTTTTCATTTTTCCTTTGTTGATTCTGAGGGTTGTTGTCCCCGCCCACTGATAACCAATGCGTCCAGCATTCTGAACTCAAAGTCTTTTTTAAAGCACCATGCAAATTCGAGGCACTGCACTTGCTGAGCTCTCTGCAGACTCTCAGCAGTCTTCAGTCTTCTCTCTGCTTCTCCGCCCCTTGCACGCATGCACACACATTGTTTTGTCTAAACTCCTGTAATGTGTCAATAAGTCATTTCCCCTGAAACCTTTTCAGTCCCAGTGAAACTTCATTTCAGTATGAAGCTCACATTAGTTTGTCTGATCTGCTCAATACACCTAAATCTTTCAGGCTCAGTCAGAAACTTCCATTATATATTTATCTAGATGTAAAAACCTCTTGGTTCTCAAATACCAACAGCATATTGGGTTGGCCAAAAAGTCCATTCAAGTTTCCCATAAGGTGTTACGGAAAAACCCAAACGAACTTTTTGGCCAAGCCACTGCTTATACTAAATAAATTTAATTAATTTAATGTTAACTCAAAGCACAAGTGGTATCTAATTTGAGAGAAATTTTGTTTGACAGGGTTTTGGTAAATGTATTGTTTTTAAATGTAAATTTTCATATTCCCAATTCTTAATTGTAGCCTTTTTCTAAATACCCTTCTCTAAGAACAGGCATCGGGGCTCTTTGNGGTTCTCAAATACAAACAGCATATTGGGTTGGCCAAAAAGTCCATTCAAGTTTCCCATAAGGTGTTACGGAAAAACCCAAACGAACTTTTTGGCCAAGCCACTGCTTATATTAAATAAATTTAATTAATTTAATGTTAACTCAAAGCACAAGTGGTATCTAATTTGAGAGAAATTTTGTTTGACAGGGTTTTGGTAAATGTATTGTTTTTAAATGTAAATTTTCATATTCCCAATTCTTAATTGTAGCCTTTTTCTAAATACCCTTCTCTAAGAACAGGCATCGGGGCTCTTTGGAAAATGGCTAAGTCATGGTTTGGGGTAGAGAAAATACAGGAGAGTCTGGACCTGTGGGCGTAACATCATTTCTGGGGGCATCTTTTTGACCATCAGTCTAAGCATGAGGAAGTATCAGGCAAACCCCAAATAAGAGACATTCTACAAAATCACTGAGCAGTGTTCATCCAAAGTGTCAGGCTCATGACAGATGAGAAAGGACGGAAATTGTCACAGGCTGAAGGAGAGGAAGAGAGACAACAATTAATCTGGGTCCTGAGTTGAATCTTAGAGCAGAAAAAGGATGAGAAGGAAAACATGGGTAAAATCGGAATAAATTCTAATACATATTTAAGACTACTACATAAAGCTAATTACCTGGCTTTGAGAATTGGATTTGGTTATATAAGGTGCTATGATTAGACTGGATGAATAGTATACGAGAAAGCTCTTGTGCTATTTTTGTAATTTTTCTATAAGTCTAAGGTTCTTTCAAGGGGAAAAAAATACTTCTATGTGTTGTGTGTGTGTGTATATATATGTGTGTGTGTGTGTTTATTGATACATTTTAATTCAAATCTGACCTATCAAATTTGCCCAAGTTTCAGCACATAAATATAGAAAGATTTTGATTACAGTTTGGGATGTATTTGGGTGGACAGCAGATGGCTTCTACTGTGATAGGTGCTCCCTTGGATTGTTCAGAATTTTCTCATGGAGTTGGATGACACTATTTGACCTGTAGGTCCATGGAAATATTTATAAATGTGCCCTGTCTCTCATTTTGCTCCTGATGTATGCACACACTCACGTCGTTATATTCTATTCAGCCGTAATTCATTAAGTCTGCTCCATGTTGCCATCTGTGCAATAACTTTAAAAGTTTTCATTAAAATATAAAAAATAAGCCTCATTATTGAGGTAAGAAATGCTTCAGTAGATGAGTTCAAGTTAGAAACATATTTGCCAGACTGGACGAGTTCTCACCTTTCCATCAGTTACTCTGACAATCATCCATCCCTTTGGAGAAACGTCTGGGAAGAAGTCTGAGATCCTTTGATTTTCTTCCTTTCCCCCTGTAAGTTACATTTTCTGAAATCTAGCCTTTTGGAAATGACTGGTTCTCTCCTTGAGAAAAATGTCAAGTTCCCCCTTCCCTTTAACATCCTGAGGTCACCCATCTGTCTCCATAAGCTTTAAACATAGTGGTAATTTCAGGGATATACTAAATTTTAGAGGGAAACCAACGAAACTCAGGTAGATGCATTGCATAAGGTCACAATTATTTTACCAGCAAATTGAGAAAAATGCTACTTCTTTTCATTATCGAAGCAGTCATTAATAGATTCAGCAGACATTCTTACGTGGTCCTCAACACTGGAGGTAAAACAATGAGAAAACACGACCCTTTTCCCCCAGACAGCCTCCCATCTCGTGAGAAGGGAGCAAAGAACAGATTATAATGGAGCCCAGAAGGAGAGTCACAGTAAAAGGCTTTATTCAGGAGTGGCCCTTTGTGCCGACTAGCACGACTTTCATCTGTATTTTCTGTCACAGCTTTATTAGTCAATGAAAAGGGAACTCTGCAGCCTACATGCGTCTGAGCGGGGACTGATAATGCTGCCTTCAACTTCTGATCTTTTTCCCAAGGACCTTTGCCTGGAGGCTGACTTCAGGTGGCATCTGCCCGCCCCGTCCGCGGTGGGTGTGGTCCTCCCTGACCCTGGCGCTGAGCCCAGCTGACGGCCCGTCTCATCCTCCTTCGGAATCTTGTCTGCACGCACTTTCAGTCGCATTGCCTTGCTCTGATCACCTCTAGCCACTCCCTAAGGTTGCAGATTACGCACACACACAGACACATTTTTTTCCCGAGCTTTTTGGTATTTTTCTACTTCTGGGAGCATTTTTTCTACCTTATGCAGCATGTGGGATCCTACTTCCCCAACCAGGGACTGAACCCGTGTCCCCTGACATGGAAGTGCAGAGTTTTAACCACTGGTCCTCCAGGGAAGTGCCCCTAAGATTACATTTTCATTCACTTTCTACCTGCCAGTGTTCTCTGTCCCCTATGAGAACCTCCGTGTCTGTACACTGTGATGACCTGGAAATGGTCTGACTAGACATTCTTTACAAATATTTGTTAAAATAATGAAAGCGAGGCATCAGCTGATACATACTGTTGGTCAGTTTAAAGTGAAATACTTTCTCGTGACAACTTCCTCCATGGAGCCTACACAAGTTGAAGTCAGAGCTTCAGTGAAATGACTTTTCAGGGCCCACACCAGTCCGGAGTCCCCCTTCATCCTTGTTTTGCTCCCCTCCTGACCATCCTGGACGCAGCAGAGTGTGCTTTCATAGGTTTTCAGTCTCACTAATATTCACCAGATATTCTCTTAAGAGGTAGTCCTCCAAAACTCAGCTGTGAGCAAATTTAACTGTAGCTATTTTTTAATAGTACTAGGTAGCGTATCTTCCAGTTACTTTTCTGATACATTCAAAGCAAGTTTAAAAATAAACACTATAATGAAATTGAGTTGGATGCAGTACAAGTACTTCTTTGGCAGAGTTCTTTTGGCAGAGAAAATATAATTTGTGGGACTGCTATTAATTTGATGATATTATGCACATTTTTTGTTTTCCTGTTAAATTATATCCTATTAAATTAGATAAAGAAACGTACATGCAACTGGAAATATAGTCAAATTGACAGTGTTTTCTTTTTAATGTTTTTGAATATTCCCCTGTATCTTGCTTAACAATTTTCAGCTTTTTCCATAAGTTTTTTTAAGCTCTTACATTTCAGAGGAATTCAGTTTTTCTTTTTGTTTTTGTTTTTTCTCAAAATTTGCACTGACGGTTCAAAACACCAACTTTCAAGGGTACTGAGATAACCAGTAGTTTTTGCAAACACTTTAGGGAAACTTAAATAGTCAGATTTTGACAGACAAGGTGAATTTTATGCCCATAGGGTTTGATTCGAAAAATAATAAAATTTAATTTAGAAAATCAATAGTTCAAAATCAAAGGAATTTGATGCTTCTGTTTCAAAATCCAGCAGGCGCCACTCTTAAGCATGCATTGCCTCAGTTTTCACATCTTTAGAGTGGGATGGTCATAGTACCACTCTGACAGCATCGTCAGGGATCCTAAGAGTTAAGACATGGAAAAATGTTCAGATTATTTGGCACGGGTTAGGTACTAAATAAATACTTGTGGAACGAATGGGTTTTCCAATAAATTTTGCAATAATTTTTCTTGTTGTTATTGTTATTATCATTAAGTAGCTTCCCCAAAGTTTCACAGATAGTACAAGATAAAGATCTGAATGTGAATGTTAGATCTGATATTTTGTAACTGTATGACCATGGACTAGTTACAAAGAATAAAATTCAGTTTGTCTACAATGAGTGAAAACAGCTGCTGCTGCTGCTGCTAAGTTGCTTCAGTCGTGTCCAACTCTGTGCGACCCCATAGACGGCAGCCCACCAGGCTCCCCAGTCCCTGGGATTCTCCAGGCAAGAACACTGGAGTGGGCTGCCATTTCCTTCTCCAATGCATGAAAGGGAAAAGTGAGGGTGAAGTCGCTCAGGCGTGTCCGACTCTTAGCGACCCCCTGGACTGCAGCCCACCAGGCTCCTCTGTCCATGGGATTTTCCAGGCAGGAGTACTGGAGTGGGGCAGTACCCTTCAAAAAGTATGAGAATTAAATAGAACAATGAATGTCACAAAAGGAAGAAGCTAAAAAGAAATGCAAATCAAAACTACAGTGAAATACCACCTCACACTGGTCAGAAAAATAAAAAAATCTGCAAACAGTGATGTGGAGAAAAGGGAACCCTCTTGCACTGTTGGTGGGAACGTAAATCGAGACAGCCACTATGGCAGGCACTATGGAGATTCCTTAAAAAAAACTAGAGATAAAGCTACCATGTGACCCAGCGATCCCACTACTGGGCACATACCCTGAGGAGACCAAACCCAAAAAAGACACGTGTTCTCTGATGTTCACTGCAGCACTATTTACAATAAGCAGGACATGGAAGCAACCTAGATGTCCACAGACAGATGAAGGCATAAAGGAGCTGTGGTACACACAGACAATGCAACATTACTTAGCTGTAAAAAAAAAAAAGAACGCATTTGAGTCGATTCTAATGAGGTGGGTGAACCTAGACATTATACAGAATGAAGTCAGTCAGAAAGAGAAAAACAAAGATCGCATATGAACACATACGTATGGAATCCAGGAAGCTGGAACTGATGAGCCTATTTGCAGGGCCGCAGAGGAGACACAGGTGTAGATAAGAGACTTGTGGACACAGTGGGGGAGGAGAGGGCAGGAAGGATGGAGAGTCACACGAAAGATGCACACTGCCATGTGTAAGACAGGAGCCAGGGGGGTTTGCTGTGTGACTCAGGGAGCTCAAACCCGGGGCTCTGGGAGGACCCAGAGGGCTGGGATGGGGCGGGGGGTGGGATGGAGGCTCAGGAGGGAGGGGACACGTGTGCACCGAGGGCTGAAACCAGCACAACACTGTGAAGCAATCATCCTTCGATTAAAAATAAGTCAATTTTAAAAAAGAGTCAGTCATAGCCAGCTGAGAAGGAGCCACTGCCTTTCGTCCTGTGATTCGCCTCACTGTCTCCAGTGAGGACTCCAAGACCCTCCACCCCGTCAATTAATAACTGTTTTCTGAATGTGTCTGTTCAGATGGGCACTGGTTTTTCATTAATTCTGTGAGATGCAAATTTGATGTTGGACCCAGAAATCCATGCCAGCCTATGTAAACCTACAGATGATATGTATATTTAAATATATCTATGTATATATATTGGAGAAAGCAATGGCACCCCGCTCCAATACTCTTGCCTGGAAAATCCCATGGACAGAGGAGCCTGGTGGGCTGCAGTCCATGGGGTCTTGAAGAGTCGAACACGATTGAGTGACTTCACTTTCATTTTCATGCATTGGAGAAGGAAATGGCAACCCACTCCAGTATTCTTGCCTGGAGAATCCCAGGGATGAGGAAGCCTGGTGGGCTGCCGTCTATGGGGTCGCACAGAGTCGGACACGACTGAAGCGACTTAGCAGCAGTAGCAGCATGTGTTGCTTTTCTAAATTGAAACAAATCCTTTTTGAAATAAAATACTAATATAAGAAATACCTTTCTTTCCTCCTATTCCTGGTTTGTTTTTTTTTTAAAAGAGAGGAAGGAACTACACTGGTTGGTTCCTGAAATCATTAAAGTTTAAGTGTCCTGATAGGAGATCATTCACCATCATTCTGTTGCAAAAATGCACTCCAGTTTCCCGCCTCTGTGGGAGAGTGGGTGTGTGAGGAGGTTTCTGAGGTTGCGGATAAGTAGCAAATTCAAGAGCTCAATAAAGAAATTCTGCCAAAAACGTCTGCTGAAGTCCAAGCATCCTCCAAACACGGGATAATCCTACCAGCGCTCAGCACTCGGCGATGCCGCCTGATACCTTCACCCGCCGCCCGACCTGCTGACCCTTCCTGGACCAGATCACTGCCCCAGACACTGCCCCACATTGGAAACAGCTCATCCTTGTCCCTGCTGGTCCTAGGAAGGGGCTTGTTTTTTGAATTCATTTAGTCTTTGAATTCATCTGTTCATTTATACTTTGTGACTCACAGGAATGACCGTGTGGTGTTTTTTTTTTTTTTTTTTAACGTTCTTTTAGTCATTGAAACATCTACGTTCCAAGCTATTCTGGTAGAGGCTTGGTGACGAATTCATCCAGGAAATAGCTCGTTTTATTTTCAAATGGCTCTCAGCTGGAGAACAGCAGATGGTGACTGACGGGTTGGCATGTGTGCCCCTGAATGTCCAGACTCCCTGAAAACATCAGCGGGTCTGGATCTGATGATCCTCTAAGTCACTGAAGTCTGAACCATCTGTAAACAGCTTTGAACACACCTCCCCACAGGTGCATGCGTGCGTGTGTGTGCATAGGTGTATGGTATAACATAGCAAACATCTATGTGTTATAAAGGCATACCATGGTAGACCTCAGCAACGTATTACAGTCTAAAATAAAAGGGGCATAACATCGAGTATTTAAAAGAAATAAGGTATCACTTCTTTTAGTGAGCAATTATTGAGCACCTGTTTTGTGCCAGGTAGGATCCTAAGTGATGAGTATTCAGCACTGGACAGGACACTTTGATATTCCATGGAGCGTATATTTTAGTGGGTAAATGATAAATACATAACAGAGAGCCAGTGATAAGTATTTTGAGAGGAAAGTATGGTATGTTGTTAAGAGACGGATGGGAAATGAAGTATCATTTCAGCTAAGGCATTCAGAAACACTGGGCAAAGGCCTTAGCAGTCAGAGGGGAAGAAGAAGATATTTGCTATAACGGGGGGGAAAGTCCAATACCTTGAGACACTGAGGTGAAGATAAAATCAACAGAATTCATTTAACAGCTAATGAGACACCGAACTTCCCCAGTGGCTCAGCAGTAAAGAATCTGCCTGCAATGGAGGAGCCGCAGAGGTGGGTTTGATCCCTGGGTTCAGAAGATCTCCTGGAGGAGGGAATGGCCACCCACTCCAGTATTCTTGCCTGGAAAATCCCATGGACAGAGGAGCCTCGCTGGCAACAGTCCATGGGGTTGCAGAGTCGGACATGACTGAGCAGCTGGGCACGCAGAGACGCCATTTCACATAATCTTTAATATATTTGAGATTTTTTGACCTGCTTGTTTTATCCGATGGGTTTGTCATTGTTTTAACTTCAAAATGTAGCTAACAGAGAACTTGTACCGGGAATGTGAGAGACTATCAGCTGTCTCACTGTTCTCTTTTAGTCACACATTAAAAAAACAAATGTTTTCAGATCATGTATATTTCCTACGGAGACGTGAGACCAGCCTGCTATTAAATATGCTGTATATGGGTCAGCTGAGGTACGACTTCAAATCTTTGAAATGACAGCCATGAATTTTGATTTAGGCAGAATTATTTTATGATAAAAGGACACAGTTAGCTATTAAAATTTTACATTTGGTACTTTATTATACAATATTAATAGAAAAAGAGACCTAGAAGGCAAGGATGGAGTCTTTTGAAGTATCTGCATTTCACAGTGAAACCACAGAACCAGAAACACACCGGAGCTTCAGTTTATTAATAACGGCCTCATACAGTTCAAGCAAATGTCAGACGATCATTTGGGTTAGTGTACAAATCTCCTATTAGGTCATCAGAATTCCGTGTAATGTAACACACCTGTCTGCAAAAAGAGCCCTGTGAATCCTGGAAGAAAACTGAATTGCTTACCGCTTATCTGACCAGTTCAGATGGTCAGAGAGGCCCTAACAAAGTCAGAAGAGCCCAGACTTCGAAGACAGCACTGTGGCACACCAGCATCACACCTTTTCCCCCTCTGTTGTATCTAATACTTTTCTTCATTCCCTCTGATTGTTGAGGTCTCTGCTCACTGTTCCTGAATGCCTTAGCTGAAATAATACTGCAGAAACACACTGGCTTGCATTGTGTACAGTTTGTGTAGGTCAGGTCAGAATGGGAAAAGACTGAACGAGGAAGTGTTTGCCAAACGCACCCATAAAGAATGGGGCCCAGATTGATTTTGGATGCTGCTGTATTCACTGTAATATTCTGCAGACAAAGTCAGAACTTCTATGCACCGGAAGAGCTTGCCAAAAAGTAAGTGTGGATGGATGGTAGTGAAGATGGAGTGAAGATCGTGGTTACCAGTCTATTTTAAAAAGTCATGAGCAGCTCTTGCCGATTCTTTATTTTTTATTTCTGTTATTGTACTTTTCAGCTCCAGAACTTCTAGTTGGTGACTATCTTAGTTTTTTGGGGCTGCCATAAAGGATATCATAGACTGACTGACTTAAACAACTAAAATTTATTTCTCACAGCTCTGGAGGCTGGCAAGTCTGAGATCCAGGGGGCACACAGCTAGGCTTTATTCCTTAGCGTCTTCTCTTGATTTGGAGGCAATGCTCTTTCTCTGAGGGTTCACATGCCCTCCTCTCCCTGCTCATATGGAGAGAAAAGGGGAGAGAGGACCCTGTGGTTTCTTTTCACACAAGGGCGCTGACCCCACCAAGAGGCCAGAACCAGTGGGGGCCTAGGAGGCTGCCTGCTGCGTTGAGTACCTGACTGGTCACAGGTCGCCGGTTCTGCCTTCCCTAGTCCACTCATCCGCTCCAGTTCGCTCTCTCTGTTGTAGCCATTAGCCAAGCCTTGTGCAAGTGACAGCTTTATGTAGTTTACTTATAGCATTTCGCACAGGTGACATCAGTAGTGAATAGCCAGTAACCGCTGGGAGTAGACACTCTCTTGTTTCCCGTAGGATTTCAGCCTGACCTGAAGGCCTGTCTGGGATGGACTATTGATACTAATGATGGCAACTTGCAGTTTGGGCATGCGTGCATGCCCAGTCGCTTCAGTCGTGTCTCACTCTTTGCAACCCTATGAACTGTAGCCCATCAGGCTCCTCTGCCCATGGGATTCTCCAGGCAAGAACACTGGAGTGGGTTGCCATGCCCTCCTCAGGGGATCTTCCCGACCCAGGGATCAAACCAGCATCTCTTACATCTCCTGCGCTGGCAGGGGAGTTCTTTACCACCAGCGCCATCTGGGAAGCTCCCCTAATGTCCTAGGAGTCCCTTAAGAGCAGGATTTCTGTCTAATTAATCTTTTTATCCCCAAAGCACCTAACAGTACCTTGCATGCAGCAGGCAATCAATAGATACTTCTGAAACAAATTAAATTAGTCACCAGTGAGTATTCAGAGGACTACAGCCCCCACATAGGCACAGATCTTCATATTTGCAAGTGTGTACGGCTATAGAAAGATAGATAGGCATCATAGAACATCCTGTAGAAAATATTCAATTAAACAAATACAAAGCTCTGCCATGCTGTCAACACAAAGGGCTACAATACTGTTTCTGATGAATGTCTTCTCCTAGCCAATTAGAAAAACTAGAGACATAGTTTCAGTTGTGAAATTTTCTAGTCTGATGCACAGATTCCTATTTCTATAGTCTACATAGGCAAGTGGTACAAAAGACAAACATACAACTTGCTCTCTTTTATTAATATTTGACCTTTAATTTGAGCTCCATAGCCACAATTTACATAAAAGTGGCAATTCAGAGTGTAAAGTCTTATGTTTCTTTGGTTTGTAGCTAAAGAAAGGTATACTGGAGACAGAATGTACAAAGTTTAAATTATAGTTTGCCATCAAACATAAAGGCATTTAAACTATAGGTTACATTCTGTTTATACCTTCTGTGCTTATATATTGGAAGTTAATCAGTCAACAAATGTTGCATGTATTAATATTATTCGGTAACCTCTTCATGGTTCAATATAGAGCACTCCTGGGTGACTGATGAAACCCCAGTTACCAAACTATTGATGCAAAGTAAAAAAGACCTATAAAGTTGATCAGACCTCATTCAATTCACAGCATAAGTGAGATGTAATATTTGCACAGGTAACTAACAACACCATTGAAGTTTCTAAAGACACAATGAGGAGAGCTGAACTTTCAGAGTAGTAAGAGATCATTTTCATAGAAAAAGCATTTGAACTGGACTTTACATGGCAAAGAGAGAAATGTAACAGTTGGAAGTGGTCAGTGGGAGAATTCCAAGGCTCAGAGGCATCAAGTGCTATATTGATCATGTAATGGTTCAGTCTGATGAAGAATAGGAAATTTATAGAAGAGTTTAGGTGCTACAGAAGACAGCAGAATAAGAGATGAGAAAATGCCATCTTAATTGGCACTTAGAATGTAACTGGCTGTTGGGAAACTGTTATTACTATTAAATTGTCAGCATGGATTGCAAGTCATTATTGAACCAGTGAAGAGAGAATGAAGGTGCAATAGCAAGTGGAGATTGTGGAGACTGATGATAGAAAACGCTTGAAAGATAAGGCTGTGTGTTGCAAAGATGCAAGACCAAGGGTAGGAGGTTTTAGAACAAGGGAGCATTTGTAGGCAGAGTTGAGTATGTAGAGATGGAGAGATTAAAGACAGATAACAGGATAATTGATGGTGCAAGGTCTGGGAAGAGGAGATTTCAAGAGCATCTCTGGAGGATTTTGCATTGGCAAGCGTGGAGGAATGGGGCAACCATCTCTTCCTCTTGTCAGGGCAAGTGGAGAGTAGATGAATGGTTTGAGGAAACGAAGAAAACTGATACAGCTCAAGGAAAGATGGCCTTGATCTCAGTCAAGTTAGAGGCTGATACAGAAACTGGGAGGTCAAGAGGGGAAGACGATTTGTTTTAAAAAAATAAAAAGTCCTGAAAAAAAACAAATAGACTGGCAAACAGTTGAGAATGGATGACCTTCATTTACCTTGAATACAATCAGCTTTTTTTTTTTTTTCCTGACTTGCTCTGGTAACCTTGCTGCAATGTGGAAAGGAGAACTTTGCATAGCAGGAGAAGTTCAGCACGATCTTTAAAGCAGATCACAAATTCCACGGTACTGGGGAAAACGTTATTCAAAATGTTCACAAGCTAATTGTCTTCTCTTAGCAGTTCTGCTTCATAGCCAGTCATCCATGGCTTAATAGGATCAGGTAAAAGTACTATCATTATCAGATATTTTTTAAAAAACAGCAGTTCATGTCCTGTCATTAACTGGTAAGTGATTTCATTCTACATAAACAGACTGGGCATCCCAAATTAGCCAATCTGGTCAGAATGTATGTTTTGTTGTTGTTGCAGGCTCTTAGAGTGGAAACATGATAGACCCACCCACCCACTCACTTGTTAATTTGTTAATTTATCCATCACAGTCTAGGTGCTGATGAGGGTCAGGGAACCGTTGTAGAGAAAGAAGAGGAAAAGCCTGTATAATCCCTGAGTCCAGGGAGTTTACTGTGTGTGGTCTTTAACAGATCATCTTTATTCATAGGCTGCGCAAATACCAAATAACATGGACTTATTAGGAATGATTTTCCTTTTAAAAGAAATCCTGCTTTGGCAGATAATTAACAAAGAACATTAGAGCGTGAGTTTGGGAAGGGCAGAGATCAGTGGGTCCAGATCTGTCTTGACTATGGATGAGGCTAAAAAATACACACGACACTCCAGTGAGTGACTGACTCTTCGTCTACTGATCTCTCTCGAAATTGTGAGTGTCCTTGAATGGTGAGTGGACATTACCGTGACCGGTGATTAACTGGATGACCAATATTTTTTGACACATTTTTAAACGTTTTGTAAAAACTGTTGCTCTGACCGGTAAATCATGGTAGAAAAGGGAAACACATTGGCTGCTCTTGGCCAGTATTTCCCCTTTAATTATTAAGCTGGCAAAGTCAAAGGCACAGAAACCAAAACTTTGCACCCTGTGCAGGGGACCAGCAGGTCCACTTTAGGGACTGATGGAAGACTACGCGAGGAGGTCATAGGGCAGAGCATGTCACAGCCAGTGCCTGTCACAGCTGTTAAACTCCCTGGCTCACTTGGCCCTTTAAAACCGTTTTGATTTGATGCTGATATTTTGAATCATCTCCATAAACTCTCTGACTGACGCTTTGTTAAATAACAGGTGAGTAGAAGAAATGCTGGGAACTGGTGGATCGGCCGTGGGTGGGGACCAAAATAGAGGCTGGGGACAGGGAGAAAGAGACAGCCGGAAGCAGGAAGCATGCAACATCTTTTAGGTACTGGCTTTAAAAGCCAGTTTCGTTCGCTGGATGAGTGACTTCAAGTAGCCATTTTCTAGCACGATGCTAATGAGAACCTGACTGTCGAGATCCAGATTTAGATCCTGATGATGGCTTTTCTCGGCCTGCAGATAGCTTGAAACAGCTCAATCTTGACCAAGGGAAGGCGTGGAAAGCTTCCCTTCTGGGTAGTTGAGTTCTTAGAGGAAATTGCCTAAAGTAGGAATGAATTTGTCACTCTTCCTTTCCTGAAAGAAAGAAATTGAGGCAACGCTAAGAATAATACCTATTATCTAACTCTTAAAGTGGCATGGTATTTGCTAACTGAAGTTAGAGTTTTATTAATAACTACAACAATTATTTATGGAAAGAAAGAGACTGGCACAAATAATTAAGGCATCTTTTAAGGAGGATACTCAAAATGCCCCTAAGATCTGAAGGAAAAAATGCCTTTGTAATTCTAAAGACGTAAATTGGAAGTTTTCTGGCTGATACCATAACTTATTTCCAAATCACAGTGGAGGAAAACAATTATCTTAGATTACCAGAAAGTTCAAATAATTTCCT
>SJYQ01104737.1:1656162-1669980 GCA_006410935.1 Redunca redunca
TCTTGGTGCAGTTTGGAAAAATGTTTAATATTCTGTCATCTATAAAAAGATACAATAGAATATGCTGGTTTTCTTACTACTCATCATAAGAGGAGGCATGTAAATATCATTCTGTATTGAACTAGGCCTATAGAAAGATAGCTTTTAAATAAATTTTATTAGACCCAGAATTCATGTATATGAGTTTCAATGTCTCTCTCTATATATATATAGCCATTCTTCATCATTAATTCTACAAAATGCAGTTAGCTGTTTGTGTGCTAAATCATGGTCAGGTAACCTATTATTTCTTATTTTGGATATGTTTTGAAGGGAGAGAGGAATAACTAAGGGAAAAAATGAGCTATGTTTTTAAAGGCTGCTCTGAGCTTAGAAAATTTCATTTTGGGGGAATACACCCACTGTGGGCAGCTTCCGTGATATCTCCATTGATCCCTGCTTCTTAGAAAGGGCCTTGGGTAGCCCCCTCTCCTGGATGTGAACCGGATTGACTGACTGCTTTCTAGCAAATAGAATATGGCAGAAAGAATGGGCTGTCCCTTTCGAGATTCGGATAGAAATGGGCAGTGGCTTCCAATTGAACCCTCTCTTGGATCTCACGCTGGGGAAGCAAGACAATATTTTGCAAGCAGCCCTAGGGAGAGGTCTGTGTGGTCTGGCCAAAACCTAAGACCCTCTGTCTAACAGCTCCCAAAGAAGTGAGGACCCAAGCTCATGAGACCCTGAGGCCCACGGGCAGCCACGTGGGTGTTACGTCTTGAGACATCACAGACCCAGCCAGCATTTCACTGTAACCTCCTGGGTTCGTAGCTAAAAATACAAAATGCTCTGATGTGTCCAGATTTAGTAGCTAAACATACAAGACGCTCTGATAAATCAGAATTTCAGATAAACAACGGTAAATATTTTTAGTATAAATATGTCCCTTGCAATGTTTGAGACCCATTTAAACTGAGAAATTATTTGTTATTCACCTGCTGACATTCAAATTTAATCTACATTTTATCTGGCAGCACTAGAAATGAAATACCTTGAACTGCAGGCATAGCAAAGTCATGATTCCAGTCCTGACCCATAGAAGCTGTGAGGTTAAAAACTTTGCCACTTTAAGGTGTGAAGTTTGGGGACAATTCGTTCTGCAACAACAGATAACTGATACATTACCTAATGACTGGATGAGGGTCCTGACAAGTTGATTGACTGGTGTTTTAATTGGTCTCTCAAATGCAGAACCAATAAGGAAAGATATATTATTTGCATGTAAACACTATTGACTGAAACACAGCTTTTGAGAGACAACTTGTCTAGCCCATCTATATAAATAATTTTGAAATTTTAATTTCTAAAATAATTTACCCCTTTAAAATACTGTGGTTAACAAAAATTAATAGGATGATGCCAGAGAGAGAGGGTTTGTTGGTAAAACAAAAATAAAAAAATACAAAAGGGTATTCTATACACTTTTGAAGCTACAGTTTTGTAACTATTACTTTCAAAGCTACGTGCATATTTTATACACATAACCAAACTATATGAGGCACGTTACCCATCAGTTATACAGATAATCAGACAGTCAGAGGGGAGCCTCTGATCTGAATTGCCTCTTTTCTCACCCTCCACATCTAATCAGTCACTAGGTACTATCAGGCCATTCTTTGCAACATTTCTCAAATCCTTCCCTTCCTTCTCTTACTTTTTGCTTTCACCCAAAGAAGACCTCTATTAATTCCACCTGCTCCACCACCACAGTCTTCTAACTGATCTCTTTGCCAGTTTCTCACATGACCAGTATTCCCCTACAATGCCAGAGTCCATCTTTGCATAACATTGCAATCGTTACATCAGTCCCACACTCTAAAAGCTTTGTCTGTGTTGCTGTTTAGCTGCTAAGTCCTGTCCGACTCTTGGTGGCACCATGGACTGTAGTGCGCCAGGCTCCTCTGTCCACGAGATTTCCCAGGCACGAATACTGGAGTGGATTGCCATTTCCTTCTCCTGACTCAGGGATCAAACTCAGGTCTCCTGCACTGGCAGGTGGATTCTTTACCACTGAGCCACCAGGAGAGCCCCTAAAGCTTTCACTTGTTTCCTGTAAACTAGAGAATGGTTTCAGCTAAAAGAAGGTTATTTCCCTAGGAAATCTGATTATCATTCTTCTCTGTGATAATTCTTTTATGACATATTTTTCTTTCTCCTGGGATCTGTTGCCTTGCACCCCAGAAGATAGTAAGCATGTTAGATGTCCCAACTCAGTATTTGCAGTTCTGTGTTGTAACCAAATTGAATGTCTATCATAATATATTGTTAATGTATCATCTTAATGACACATCCTAATTATGTTAATTTTCCTGGTGGGAAGCAAAAACTTTGTATGATGTGGTAATAAATCCTTTTTAGATGGGCAGATAAATGTGTCAGTGGCTTCTTTTTTCTTGTTTAGTGACTAAAAATATACGAAAGATAATGCCGTTCAACCTAAAATTTATTTTTGTGTCATGCTGTAAGACTGATTTATTGGTCCAAGGGTAGAAATTTTCAGTAAATTTAAGAACCTGCATTAATAAACATCTGGGTAACTAAAAAGATACTTCAAGCCTATTGAAAATAAGAATATTATATTTATTCACAAAGATATTCCCCCTCATGAATGAATGCTTCCTTTCAAGCCATCAGGTCCTGATGTTCTATTAATTAGAACTGTGTTTGGCAACAAGTGACAGAGACCTGAACCACAGCGCCTTGAACAAAGTTGAAATGTCTTCCTCCCTCGGCCAGTGAAGTAGATTTAGGCAGTAAGGACGGGCAGGGCAGCTTCACGGAGCCAGAGAGCCAGCGTCTCTATGCAGCGGTTGCCCAATAGGTGGTCTGTTTCCGAGGCGCTGCTGCTCCAAGGCGGCTCCAGCAGGTCCAGCTGGTCCCTGCACCTGGGAAGCACCCGGAAGAAGGGGACAAAGCAGTCACATCCCGTTCCCATAAGGACATTGTGATTCTTCTGCCTGTATCTCACCGGGTAAAGCTTAGCCCGGTGATGCATCTGGCTGCAAGCAGAGGCAGAGAATGTGACCTCATAGCCGGAAGACAATGTCCCAGTTAAAATTTGATGACGTCATACACATATGTACATTGTTGTTTACAATGAGGGTTTATTTAACATCTTTATCTTAAGGTCAATTCATTATAGATTTTTAAAACATATGTATATTCTATGACTGAGGGATGGAATACAGTTGAAGCAATAAACTACTGAAAGATGCTCCTGGGAGGGGGGTGTGTCTGACAAATTCAGAAATATTTTACAGAAGATAAAGGTTATAAACACAACTTGGCAAATAAATGGCTTGGTAAAATCAAAGGAACAGAAGACACCAGGGACTCACACCAAAATAGCATAGTTCTGGCTGCCAGTGACCAGGCAAACAATATCTGAACCCATTGCTGAGTTGATCATAATTAAATTTAGTTCTAAGTGAATGAAAAGTCCCCTTCATGAGAAAAACAAGCTCTCAGAAAATGTACACACTGATGCTATGATGTCCTAAACTAAAGCTTTTAGTCATAATGCTGAGAAACATTTCATTAACACTGTAGTTAATAAAGAAAACATCCTGATACCTTCTCATGTATCACAAAGCTGAATCAGCAGCAGCCACTGAGGCACATGCTTTCTGCTCCTTGGTGCAATATTTTTAAAATTTGGTCAAAATTTTGGATATTATTTGTTTCAGTTCAGTTTAGTCACTAATTCGTGACCGACTCCTTGCAACCCCATGGACCGCAGCACGCCAGGCATCCCTGTCCATCACCAACTCCCAGAGTTTACTCAAGTTCCTGTCCATTGAGTCGGTGATGCCATCCAACCATCCCATCCTCTGTCATCCCCTTCTCCTCCTGCCCCCAATCTTTCCCAGCATCAGGGTCTTTTCAAATGAGTCAGCTCTTCGCATCAGGTGGCCAAAGTACTGCAGTTTCAGCTTCAGCATCAGTCCTTCCAATGAACGCTCAGGACTGATCTCTCTTAGGATTGACTGGCTGGATCTCCTTGCAATCCAAGGGACTTTCCGGAGTCTCCTCCAACACTACAGTTCAAAAATTATTTGCTTAGAAGAGTGAAAAGATGACTGCAATTTTAAAAGCTAGGTAAGGCAGGAAGTTCCATTTTGTTATCCCGAGAATCAGTATACGAAAAGAAGAAATGAGGGACTTTTCCAAGAAGCCCCAACCTCACAGCATCGAGACTTTCCCTGTGGCTCAGTTATTCTCAGCTAGCACAAGACCATGTGGGCGGGTATTGTGAGTGGCCTCGGGGGTTTGCCGCCTCAGTTCTCTAAGACACACTGCCATCTAAAGGAACTGTGGTGCCTCCGAGGAGCTCTGCCTTGCGTTTCCGTGTTCTGTTGCATTCTCCTGTGAGAACCCGTTGCTGCTTTCTGTCTGCTGGGCATCAGTGCCGTTGGCAGAGAC
The DNA here is from genome assembly GCA_006410935.1 of Redunca redunca. Taxonomy (NCBI): domain Eukaryota; kingdom Metazoa; phylum Chordata; class Mammalia; order Artiodactyla; family Bovidae; genus Redunca; species Redunca redunca. The sequence goes on from SJYQ01104737.1 coordinate 1,660,624, forward strand.
TGCCGCTGCTTCCTTTTCTGCACGTTTGTCTCGAAGGGCGCTCCGAGTCCTTCTCAGCAATGGTGTTCTGTTTCTGATCACTGCCTGCCAGTTTGTTCTTAAACTGCTGTGTAGCTGAGCAATCTGCAGAAATGCAGCCCTTCTCTGTCTCTCATCGTCCTCGTCTCTTCACCCCATTCTCTGCACACACGGTGCTTCTTCTTGTGCTCTAAAGACAGCTCTTGCGTGTTCTTTTCCCCTCCCCTGTCTACCTCTCTGTTTTATGTACTACCTATTAAAAATGCTCGTTGAATTATCAAGAACAACAGTAAGTACCTGTCCTGAGAGTCTCTTCTGGGGTAGCTCTCGCTTTGGATCTTCTGATTCTTGGCATCATTGCTGACAATCTTTGGCCATCATTATGGAAAAGAAGTTTAAAAAGAATAGATGCGTGTGTATATATCACTGAATCGCTTTGCTGTTCACCTGAAACCATCAAACACTGTTAACCAACTATACTCCAAAATAAAATACTAAGTTTTTTACAAAAAGTTAAGTTATTTGTTATTCATAAATATGAATTAAAAGGCTTTATAACGTAGGTGGTGGTATGAGTGAATAACCCCAAGCTTCTTGCTAGCGCTCTTTACTTTTTCACTGAAAGAACCATATACATGCCTTCCATGTTCCTGTTTCTGTATTGCAGCTCATACATTTTAAAGCATGCATTATTTAGATAGCTTATGCAGTGGAGTTAATGTTCATCTCTAAATGGGTGGCAGCCCCTGTTAGAGGGTTTCTTTAGTTGAGGCTGCCAGCCGCCTTCAGCTTCCTCAGTTCTAACAGTTTGGCAGATGTGCGCACATTTCAAAGCAACCAGTGATTTATAGCATTTGTTTCTTTGCCTGAAAGTTCTCTCCAGGGCTTTTGTTGGTTTTATAGTCTATGAAATGGATATAAGTCTTGGAGGACTGAAAGTACACTTTAATACTGATTTATAGTTTCCCGAGCCTGCAGCATCATTGGACGAAGTACGTTATCCTAAACAAGAATCATTTGTTATCCAAAACAAGAATCATTAAACAAACTAATGTCATTACAAACTGTTTTTTTTAAAAAGGGCACAACTGTATATAGAATCATCAAATCTAACTGAACACATACTGTAAAAAAAAAAACACTGGCAATTTTTTTCATGGAAATTAGTGAATCTGCTTATTTTTTGTCAGAAAGCTTGTCATATGTGCATGTGGACCTATGTATGTTATACATTTGTGTGCATATATATGCGCTATATGTAAGTATAAATAGTACATTGTGATATTTGTGATGCTGAGTGTACTGTCATAGCTATTTCATTACAGAGCGTAGGCAAATGTGGGGAAGTTGCTCTCTGAAACCCGAGCACCAGGCTAGGACATAGGAGAGTGGTCCAAATGTGAGTCTGGACGTCTCATGAGCATTCTTACTTATAACGTACAGACATCTGTCTCCAATGTGCTCAAATTAGTCCTCGTTTCCTAAAGTTCATTGGCAAAGCGTAACTTGCCAAGAGGCGTGGGTTTGACCTTAGAGTATGATGTGTGTAGTAAGGTTTATGAAGTTGCAGAGTATTGGTCCAGCCACAGGACAGAGATAGGAACTGCATTTCTGAAGCACTCGCTAAGACTGGCTCTGGGCCAGCATCTTCGTCACCCAGGTCCTCTTTCTTTCCATTTTTATTGAATTTTAGTTGGTTTACAACACTGTGCCAATATCTGCTGCTCTCCAATGCTCTGGCCACCTGATGGAAAGAGCCGACTCCTTAGAAAAGACCCTGATGCTGGGAAAGCTTGACGGCAGGAGGAGAAGGGGGCGACAGAGGATGAGATGGTTGGATGGCATCACCAACTCGATGGACATGAGTTTGAGCAAGCTCTGGGAGTTGGCGATGGACAGGGAGGCCTGGCGTGCTGCAGTCCATGGGGTCGCAAAGAGTCAGACACGACTGAGTGACTGACCTGAACTGAACTGTTGTAGAGCAGAGTGACTTAGTTAAACATACATGTTTATCTATTCTTTATCATGTTCTTTACCATTGTGTTCATTACCATTCATTGCAGAATATCGAATACAGTTCCCTATCAGATCATCTTTAGGACAATATCTCCATTTTCAGCCATTTACAAACTGCACAAACTCAGCCATCGAAAGCAGCACCTCTCGCTGACACACAGCTCGAGTAGGCCAGGACTCGGCACCGCAGGATGGGTGCTCGGCTCAGTCAGCCGTGGTCTTCGGTGCTGGCCGGGCTGTGTTCTCATCCGCAGTGCGAGGCCCCTTCTAAACGTATGCAGCTTGTTGAACAAGGTCAGTTTCTGGTGGCTCTTCCCTCGTGGGCTGTCCGCTAAGAGCCCATTTCTAGAGGCCTCTCGCATTTCTTGCCAAGTGAAGATATTTATAAAAACCTAACTATCAAGAAAATCTTCAGTTGTCTTTATTTCTCTCGACTAAAATGTCATGGAAATCCATTGCATCAAAATAATTTAATTTTACGTTTAAACTTACACTTAAATATAAACTCCATGCTCATGCTCATGCTAAGTCCCTTCAGTCTTGTCCAACTCTGCGGTCCCATGGACCAAAGCCCACCAGACTCCTCTGTCCATGGGATGCTCCAGGCAAGAATAGTGAAGTGGATTGCTGTGCCCTTCTCCAAGGGATCTTCTCGACCCAGGGATCGAACTTGCATCTCTTATGTCTCCTGCATTGGCAGGTGGGTTCTTTACCACTAGTGCCACCTGGGAAAGCCCCAAACTTCCATATTTAAACTTAAAATCATATGTATTGCTTGAAAACTCAAAGCTATATTCCTTCTTTCACTGATGTGTTCAATAAGTTATTTAAGGATCAACTTCTGCATGTTAGTACTAAGTCCAGAGGATACAACAATGCTAAATAAGACATTTTCTCTGTTTTCATAGGTAGAAGAAAATAAATCAAGAGATAGATTATCTGTCTATCTGTGTGTGTGTGTGTGTGTGTGTGTGTGTGTGTGTGTATAAAGAGAGAGAGATAATAACTAGAATGGTAGATAGAACTACTGGTAATTGTAATAAAGTTAAGCAGATCTGATTTAACTCAGGAATGTCTTATAGTCTGAGGCCTAAAGGATCAAGGAGAGTTGGTTTTGCTCCTAGGAGGAGCAGGAATCAGGTACAGGAAGGACTTTAGCAATGAGGGAACAGGAAAAAAAAAAGTCAAGAGTCCCTGAAAACTGTTCCTCAAGGGTGAAAGTGGCAAGAAATAGAAATGGTAGACGGTCTATAAGAGTGCGGTTCTCTGATCACAGTACAAAATCATGGCTTGTTTCTTTGTGGCTAGTTTATAAATCATAAAGGACATGTGGTCGTATATATAGGGATTAGTAATATCTTCTCTCTCATTATTTAAAAGTCCATAGTAATAGAAGTGATAGCTTTGGGTAAACATTTATCAAAATAAATGGACCATTTTCCCGTAAGCATTAAAAATGTTTTGAGTATCACTTATGAAATTAGCTTGATATATAGTGTATGCATTGGCTCAAGAAATGAAATTGCAATTAGATTGGCTTTGGGGCTTCCCAGGTGGCTCAATGATAATGAACCCGCCTGCCAGTGCAAGAGAGGGGCTTCAGTCTCTGGATGAGGAGGATCCCTTGGAGAAGGAAGTGGCAACTCCCATGGACAGAGAAGCCCGGCGGGCTGTAGTCCATGGGGTTGCGAAAGAGTCGGACATGACTAAGCGGCTAGACAACAAACAAGTGTTACCATTGTCTGAAAGAAATCCTACAGCTTTATGTTGCTTGTGACAGCTTGCATTATTTGTGGCAATAATAGGTAGATGCTCGCTCAATTTTATTTATTTATTCCTTAATGTGAATCCTAAGCATGTAACCAAATAAGGAAATAAAAAAGATTAATAACAATTGTGATCTATTGTTAGGTTACATTATTAGTGCACTAAAATAAATATTCCTTTTTGCTTTATTTTTAAATTATTTATAAAATGCAAAGGCAGATCTGAAGCAGTGAGTATAAAATGAGTTAAGTGGGATATAAGGTTGAACTCTGGGGAGCATTAATCTAGGTTTCAGAAGATAATGATCTAGCAGCCGACAAACGATCCCAGAAATGCTTTTGAAAGACACATGTGACCGAGATAGATTTTTCATGCCTGAATACGTTGTTGAAATGGAGAGAGGGAAAAAAAAATTCTTAGGCCTGTTAAACTGGCCTTGAAATTTCCATTTTGAAACTGCAATAGTTGAGATACTTTTTCCTCTGGTGTGCATATTAACACTTTGTTGAATAATGAGGGGTTTATTTACTCAGGGGACTCAAGCCTGGTGGTAATTTGGTTTCTGAGGTTCACACAACCTGTGACTCCTGCGCCCAGTCTCTGTTGTATCATTTCCTGTAACCTCCAAACCCAGTGGCCTGGGGACATCACATTGTTCTCCTTGAATTCCAGGCTCCCTCTTCTTGTTCCCTAGTGTCTTCCCAGTCTGGCTCTCACATTGTAGTATCTGACCACATTGATTTCATCATTCCTTTCTCCTTTTTCATACAGTGTTTCTGCTGGTTTTTTTTTTCCTTTGTTTTGCATGCCTCCTTCCCTATCTCAACTTTTCTCAAAACATGGATTAGAACCCAACTCTCCTGCTGGGGGCCTCCGAGTCCTGACATGTGAGTGAGATTTTACAGAATCACAGACTTGATACTTGAAAAGAGACAAATGCATCCAGTTCCTAGCCTTGAGGCTCTAAATTCCTCGACAAAATCTGGTTTCTGCCTTAATCTCTTGAAGATGGAGCTCTCAGAGCTGCTGGGAGCAGCGCTTTTTTACCTTTGTGTTATGGAGCCACACCTCCTGGTTCACTGAGAATATCCTTCAAAGACTGAGAAGTAGCTTAGAGTGCTGTGTCTGTGCCATTTACATAACCTTGTCTCCACAAGCTGTCCATAAATGTATTTCCTTGAATGGATAACTGGCCATTCTGGGCACCTCACTTTCAGAGGCGTTTTGCTTTGTCAATATGTCACATAAGAACTGGGTGCAATGCTCTCTGTGGCATCGACGAGTTCAGAATAAATCTACTTTATTCGCCCATCCTCGTGATGTCACCTAACAAGAACTACGAGAGCGAACTGGCCTAGTGGCGTCCACGTTGGTGTCCGTCATCCCAGTAGATACTATCAAGTTTAGGCTAATTAACTCTGGATAAACCACATGTCCAGTAACATGTGGTCTTAGACCTGAGAGACTTGGGAAAGGACTTTGCATTTATGCTAATTAAGTTTTTTACTATGTAGATATGACCAGCCTTTCAAGCTAATTCTAATCTTTTGGGTCAGAAGCTATAAACCTTCTCTTTAGCTAGAGGAGTGAGTCAAGGCAAGGTTGTTTACCTCGAATTTCAGATGTTGGGCAAGACAATGGGAATGAGATTCTGTATTATAAAACCAAAAGGAATAAACAGAAACAAAGATCCTCTTGCTTGAAATACTGCTTCAGCAACCTAATTTTAAAAAAAAGAACTTTGAAAAATAATGCTCACATTTAATTCATTGGAAGCTATTTGATTATCATTTAATTTCTGTAAACTTTACCTAAGATCAGAATCATATTTCCTTTGCAGTCTTTTGCTGTTACCAAATGGTACGCTTCCCAGGTGGTGCTAGTGGTAAAGAACCTGCCTGCCAATGCAAGAGAGCTAAGAGATTCATGTTCAGGAAGACCCCCCGGAGGACAGCAACCCACTCCAGTGTTCTTGCCTGGAGAATCCCATGGACGGAGGAGCCTGGTGGGCTGCTGTCCACGGGGTTGTAAGGAGTCAGATATAATTGAAGTGACTTAGCACACAAGTGCAGAGAGGGCAATGGCAACCCACTCCAGTGTTCTTGCCTGGAGAATCCCAGGGACGGGGGAGCCTGGTGGGCTGCCGTCTATGGGGCTGCACAGAGTCGGACACGACTGAACTGCCTTAGCAGCAGCAGCACACAAGTGATACCCTAGGTTTCACAAAAGTATATTCTTAAGGGAAGCAGGTCATCACACTCAGAAACTGTTCTGGTTCAACATGAACTAGAATGGACTCATTGATACATTTACGGTGTGTGTAAGCAGTGCCAGAAATTATTGATTGCTGTGGAGGCATATTTTCCCTTTAGAAGGAGCTCTATCACTTTCTAAATGCCTCCAGCAAAGCCTGAATTACTTGGAGTTCCACCTTCTATTTCTGTCCTGGAAGGCGAAAGATTTTCAGAGGCCGGGGGCAGGCTCTGGGGCCCTGCGTGGTGTTGCATTGCCCCTCCCCCATCCCCGTGACCCCTCGAAGCCGCCCACGTGCGCAGTCACGTGACTCAGCTGTAGCAATGGCTGCTCAGTCCCTGGCCTCAGGGCAGCGGGAGGTGGGAAATAGGTCACTGAGGAGAGTTCCCTGCTGCGCTTTCTCAAGATCAAAGAGAAAAGCCCATCGGAGTGATGCTCAGAGGCTCTTTACCCCAGGGGTGTCTACTAGAGCCTCTAGGAGATTAAATCTAAATCAAGAAAAAATAAAGTGGGAAGAATGATTTGAGTCTCATGAGCGTTCATAGCTTTTTCACACACTGATGTTTGCTCTGAACATTAAACATAGGTTAGAGCAAGTATTTTACATTTCTTGTCATTAGCTGAACGAGTCTGTGCTCCGAGAGAGGCAAAGTCCTGATGGCCTTATTTAATGGTGTCCTCTGGGGTGCTCGGGTAGATGGTCAACAGCAGATTCAAGAGGCGTGCATGGGCGTTCACGTGCCTAGGTTTATTCTACACGTTACTGATATGCAGGATGGGTCGTACGCAGTTTGAGTCTGAACAAACTCAGGGAGATAGTGAAGGACAGGGAAGCTTGGCGTGCCACAGTCCATGAGGTCGCAAAGAGTTGGACACGACTCAGCAAATGAACATCGACAAAGCACACAGTTTATAAAAGTAGAAACATATAATCCTCTTTGTTGCGAATTCTATTTAGCTAACCATTTCTCACAGAATACTTTTGCTGATTTTTGTAAAATCTTGCATATGTAGCCCAACTATGGGTGCAACTGACAAACTGACAAAGGAGTGTGGCCAAACATGAACGGTGGTTGATAGTCTTAGTTACACTAACTAGGGGGAAGGCACCGACACAGTGGAGACACATTAAAACTCCTCTCAGTTGTCGCTTCGAGCCGGACACGACCGAGTGACTTCACTTTCCCTTTTCACTTTCCTGCATTGGAGAAGGAAATGGCACCCACTCCAGTGCTCTTGCCTGGAGACTCCCAGGGCCGGGGGAGCCTGGCGGGCTGCCGTGTACGGGGTCGCACAGAGTCGGACGCGCCTGCAGCGACGCAGCAGCTGCAGCAGCATTTGTCAATGCAGTGACGGAGCAGCCTCTCTTCTGGATCAGGTGACTTTCGCTGAACACTGTAAAGCTATTTCCACAATTTTTATGCTGCTCACAATGTGACAGTTATGTTCATGAAGCACTTTTACGTTTAATTTGGTTTACTAACATTTTCTCCATCACTCTCTTAGGACTAGACAATCAACAAAGCAGTAAACCAAACTGTGACTTACATTGATTACCTATTTCTGTCATGTTAACATTTGCACCAACCGTGTGACACCACCAAACGCATCACTAAACGCAGTGCCCCACCCATATCTGGACGGTGGAAATCCCATCCAAATGGTGTGTTTCCACCATCCAAATGTGCTCCATACAAAAACCGCAATGAGAACACAGATAATAGCAAAGTTTAGCAAAGTAAGGAGTAATGCATTTAAATATTTATTACCTTGGTCTCTTATAATTTGACTGTAAATTTGCTTAATTTAATTTTTAATTCTATCTGCTTAGACAACTAGTTTGCAAAAACACTTTTAAATTTGACCATGAGCTTTGAGCTTCCCCAGCCTGTGCAGATTGACCCCACCCAGCATGTGAGCATCCCTGCTTTCTGATAGCTGTATGTGGGTGCTGAGCATCCAGGGTCAAATAATGTTGGTTATTACTGCCTGTGCCAATATCTGATCTCTCAAGTTTCTTAACATATTGATCATACCTTCCTATATTAAGAGGCCACTGAGTACATTGACCAAGTGATAAGGTTCTACTTTGAAGAAAAAGCAAAAGAGAAAAGTGACTAAAAGGATAGTTTCAGAGACAGACACACAAAGTTTAGATCTTGGGTCTATGACTTCCTAGGTGTGCAGAACCAAAGACATGACCTGAGTTGCTTCCATTACAAAATGATGGTAATAGTAATAACGCTAGGGGGTACTGTGAACATTAAATTAGATACTGTATATACTAAATGTGCTGGGCCAAGAACTTGAAAATGTTAATTGTTGTAAAATTTGGAGTTCAGTCAGTTCAGTCACTCAGTCGTGTCCAACTCTTTGCGACCCCATGAATCGCAGCACACCAGGCCTCCCTGTCCATCACCATCTCCCGGAATTCACTCAGACTCATGTCCATCGAGTCCGTGATACCATCCAGCCATCTCATCCTCTGTCCTCCCCTTCTCCTCCTGCCCCCAATCCCTCCCAGCATCAGAGTCTTTTCCAATGAGTCAACTCTTCTCATGAGGTGGCCAANGGGACCGGATGCCATGATCTTCGTTTTCTGAATGTTGAGCTTTAAGGCAACTTTTTCACTCTCCACTTTCACTTTCATCAAGAGACTTTTTAGTTCCTCTTCACTTTCTGCCATAAGGGTGGTGTCATCTGCATATCTGAGGATATTGATATTTCTCCCGGCAATCTTGATTCCAGCTTGTGTTTCTTCCAATCTAATGTTTCTCATGATGTATCCTGCATATAAGTTAAATAAGCAGGGTGACAATATACAGCCTTGACGTACTCCTTTTCCTATTTGGAACCAGTCTGTTGTTCCATGTCCAGTTCTAACTGTTGCTTCCTGACTCCCAATTATGTGCATGCAGAAATTAAATTTCTATATGTACAAAGTAGAGTTGATCCTTCTAAAAGGACCCTTCCTAAACCTTGTAAGGATGTCAGCCAATGACTCAGAAGGCCATGAAAATTACTGTTACTCAGAGAGTGGGCCCCCATGGATCTGAGCCTTACCTTGTATAGTATCCCCCACCCCCACAGCTTCAGAGTTGAATATTAACCCATACTCTTACTTAAAAGTTACTTTAGTATTAGAAAGGATGAAACATAAAGGGCTGAACAGAAAAGTAAGCATGAAAAATCTTTCTTTGCTAAAGGGATAAGAGAATGAATTGTTTTCTACCAGTATGCCCCTGATTCATGGAGTAAGTATGCCATCTTTGAAAGATTTTTCTATTTCTCCTGCTTTAAAAT